>CM068994.1:7980829-8433329 GCA_035357415.1 Ophraella communa | reverse complement strand
ACTATTTGCATACGATTTTCAGACGCCATACTGCTAAAAATGGCAGCGCGATCAAAAAATAGTTCCAACTTTAAAAATTAATTTTGAAAAAAATATGCTTGAGCGCACTAAATAAATACTCAATTCGTTGTTTTTAACTATTAATTAAACAATTTTTATAAAAATTTTGAAGATAGGCCAGAAGTAGCTCTTCCAAATAATTACCTAAGTTTCTAGTCATAAAAATTATTAGACCAATTATTTAAAATATACCATGTCCAGTATAAATATGGTTGAATCCAAATCCAAGGTACCGACGGAGTCAACAAACATCTCCTGATTCTCGACGATGTTTATGACGAAACAATAGAATTCGTATGGTCTTGTCAATTGGGCTAACAGATAAGTACTTTGATTTTCTGATGATTGATGATTTTCTGGAATTGGCCTCTGCTTATGATATCGGCGAACAGTTGTTTTAGCAGGACGCTCGGGGTTTCGTGCTTATTGTATGAAGAGAGGGAAGTGTTTACATTGGGTGGTATCATGAGCCAGGGAGGGGATGCTAAGGGGCGAAAACAAAAGGTTTTGGAGAGGTTTAGGGGTTTGTGTATAGCTTTAACTATTTGGGGAATGGAGGGAGGAGGTGAGAGTGTGTCTGGATTTGGATGAACATTTGTAAGGCATGAGTTCATTAAGTGGGAAACGGGATTTTTATTATTGTTGCATACTCTTGCGCTGTAGTTTAGGAGTAGCTCTTACCTTCTTAGCCATGGCGGAGGTTCATTTGCTTCGATATACAGGCTGGCAGCTGGACTAGTTCTGAAAGCGCCTAGTCATAACCGGAGTGCAGTGTTTTGGACTGCATTTAGTTGGTTGAGGTTGCTTTTGCTGGCAGACATGTACACAATGCTGCCATAATCCAATTTGGGCCTAATTAAGGATCGGTAGACTTTTAGGAGAACCTCTTCCTGTGCACCCCATTGTTGGTGTGACAACGTTTTAATTATGTTGAGACTTTTAAGGCAGTTTGCTTTGAGAGTCTTAATGTGCATATTCCAAGTGAGCTTGCTGTCAAATACTAGGCCAAAGATCTTGTGGTTTTGTACGACTTCTAAGGTTACACCTTCCAGGGTTATTTGTGGTTTTCGAGTTTGCGATGTTTTCCTGCTGAAATGTATTACTTTCGATTTGGATGCTGAAAATTTAAGTCCTCTCACAACGGACCACTGGCACAATTTGTTAACCGCCTCTTGTAAGATTTTTTGGGTAGTTGTATTTTTTCCACTGCAGGAAATTACAAGGTCATCTGCGTAGATTGTATACTTGATCGGAGGGAATATTTTGTTGCAGATGTCATTCATTGCAAGATTAAATAGCGTGAGACTCAGTACGGAGCCTTGTGGTACTCCTCTTTCTTGGGATTTGATTTAGGATGTTTTCCCATTTGCTGCTACTTTGAAGTAGCGTTCACTAAGAAAATTTTGAATCTACGAGAAAATGTTTCCAGTTAGGTTGTATTCTGTTAATTTGTTTAGGATGACGCATCTGTTTATAGTATCAAAAGCTCCTTCAATATCGAGGGTGATGGCGATGGCGTCTTGTTTTAGGGCCATGGCTGTTGAGATTTCAGTTTGAAGAACAAATAGATTGTCAGTTGTGTTGCACTGCTTTCTGAAACTGGATTGGGCATCACTGAGGATGTGGTTTGCCTCGAGGTACCAACTCAGACGATTGTTGATTATTTTTTCTAGTAACTTGCAGGTGCAGCATGTGAGCGAAATCGGTCTGTATGAGTTAACGTCAGTGGATGTTTTATCTTGCTTTTTTAAGGGAAGAATGATGGACTGCCTCCAAATATCGGGAAAGACTTGTTTTTCCCATATTATATTAAATAGTTCGAGGAGTTTATGTGGGTGGGGAAAAAAGGTGTTTTAGGAAAATAGAGGGGATGTCATCCGGGCCGGCGGCGGAGATTTTGGTGTTGCGGAGAGCATTTGTTAATTCTTGAATTGTGAGGGGAGAGTTAAGTGGGATGTTGTGTGATTGAAGCGGCGGGAGATTTTGCTCTTTTATTGTGTTGTTAGGGATATTTCGTGTCTTTTTTTGAAAGTGGTCATCTAGAATATTTGCGATTTCTGAACTTTCTGTGATGATATCGTCGTTTTTATTTTTGATAGCTGGGATTTTTAGGTTTGAGTGAAAACCCTTCATTCTTCGGATTTTGTTCCACATTTCCTTAGTTGTAACATCGTGTGTTAGGGAAGAGACGTAGTGATTCCAGGAGTTTTGTTTTTTCTGTTTAATTATTCTTTTTGCTGTTGCCCTTAAGCGTTTGAAGTTTATAAGATTTTCCTGAGTTTTAACCCTTCGGTATTTATTAAGAGCTGTTTTGGATTCCTTTACTGCCTTTTTACAGCATTCGTCCCACCAAGGGACTAATTTTCTCTTTGGGGTTGTGGTTTTCCCTACATGTTCTTTGGCAGAGTCTAGTATGCATTTGTTAAAGAGTTCTAGTGCGTCGTTTATATTTTCTGGATATGCGACAGAGCTTATTTTGAGTTCTACTGCAAGTTTAAAACTTTCCCAGTCAGCGTTTGAAGTGCGCCATTTAGTAACCTCATTTGGATGTTGTCGTACATTGTCAGTTATAATGATAGGAAAGTGATTACTATCGTATAGACAGTCAAGAGCTTTCCAAGAAAGAATTGGAGCAAAAGCGGGGTCACTGAAGCAAAGGTCAATACTCGAAAAAGTGCCTGAAGACGAGCAGAAATGAGTGTGGGATCCGGTGTTTAACAGGCAGACATCGGAAGAGATTAATACATTTTCGATCGTCTTTCCCCTACCGAAGGTGCGTTCTGAGCCCCACATGATGTTGTGTGTGATAAAGTCGCCTACAAGAAGGAATGGAGTCGGAAGTTGGTTGAGTAAGGTAATTAAATTGGTTTCATTTAGTTTATAGTGGGGGGAATGTATATGCTGCAGACTGTAATTTTATTTGGGCACCAGACTGTAACAGCTATAGCTTCTAGGTCAGTGTTTAATTGTAAAGGCTGAGAGAAAGGATCTCTGGAAACAAAAATAGAGGACCCTCCACTTGCTCTCTCATGCGTTGATCTGATATAATGGTAGGTACCCTTCGTAACCTTTAAGGCGTGGGTTGTAAGATTTCTTAAAGTTTGTTTCCTGGAGGCAGATTATGTCGGCAGAGGTATCTTTTACGAGTTGCTCAGTATGTTGTAGGCGAGGGTAAAACCCGTGGCAGTTCCATTGGATTAGATTGAAAGTATGTAATAAAATAAGAGGTTAGTAGGAAGAAAACTGCGAGTTATCAGATAAATATTCATCAGATAAATCTTGAGAGCTATTGGAAAGACTTGAAAAGCTTGGAGTTTCAGAAGATTCTCTATTAAGGTGCCTTTTAAGTTTTTTAGATAGCCTGGTTAGTCTGTTTTTATGAGAACGGTCATCATTAACATTGGAATATATCAGTCGTATGAGCGCTAAGAGAGATTCCATATCAGCTGTAAAACGGAGTGCCTCGTTATATGGGTCTTTGCTACTAAAAGCATTTTCTAGGAGAGCAATTAGGTTTTCGTATGGTATGGTGAAGTCATCTTTGTTGGTTTCGGATAGCCTTTTGATGATGTCCTTGGAGTTGCTTGATATTAGGTTATCTTCAGTAGGAGTGACTTTTTTTGCTTTCTTTTTCTTTTGTTTCGCATTTTCTAAAGAAACGTTTAGAGAGTTTGGGGGGGCCATTTCTATTGAATCTGAGGGGCCGCCCTTTTCTGTCTCTTCGGCCGTGGTGTCAGCAAAGTCTCCGGAAGCGGTAGAGTCTGAGTGTAATCGTTTTAAAGGCTGTTTGTTGGTAGGGCTTGCTGTCGATTCAATTGTATTTGATGGTAGTTAAGTCTGTGAAGTTGGAGGTATTTGTTGGGAACCATTGGCTGCAGGAGGTATCTGTTCAGGGGAGATAGTAGGGGGCAGCTGGGGATTTGAAGGTGGTTGAGGAGGGGGAGGGGTAGGTGATGGGATATTATTGGGGTTACTTTGAGTTTGAAGTGAGGGTGCTGTGGTGTTTGGTGTCTGGCCATTTGGACAATTGCTGGCGATGTGTCCAGTTTCTTTGCATATGAAGCATTCCATTTTATCTGTGGTCAAAAAGACTCCATGGTTGTTTCCATCGAGTGCTATTAAGAGAGATGTTTAAGATTGTTTGTATCCTTCAAATTAAAAAAAAATCTCAAAATTCTACTCTTCAAAACACAATTTTAAGCCTATTCTCGTAATGAGTTACAATCCTTTTTTAATTTTTAAATTATTTATTATTTTTCTGTTTTTTCTTCCATTTCTTTGCCAACTACCATGACAAAGGACCTTGTGATGTTTTATGAGGAACACTAAAAAAATGTGCAGCAAGAGCTAGTCTTCAGTTACCATTCAATAAACAAATTTCAAACCCCCGAGAGTTGTATCAATGGGCTGCGCAATCTAATAACTTGCCAAAAATCGACGTAACATATTCAACTATTGCAGATTATGAAAAAGCTACAGAGAATTTAAATATACGTTATTCAAAAGCTAAAACTATCACAGGTACACAAAAGTATCATTGCGTTATACCAAATACAGATGGATCACTCAAATGAAACTGATTTCTTGCTCAAATAAAACTTATTGTAAAATATTCAAACGCCATTTACCTTAGAAATTGAAATTATTTTTTAATCTCAACTAATAAAGTCGCCAGTAATACACAAATAGTGAAAACTCATTATAATCCCATTACGAGATTAGGCTTAAAATTTGTTTTGAAGAGGAGAATTTTTAAAAATTAAAAAATTTGAAGGATACAAACAATCTTAAAATTCTTGTTTTTACGTTGGAATAAAAAAAACAGTCATATTTATGATAAATAATTTTTTGCACAAATTTTTCAAAAAGTTCATAAAAAACACGAATTTTAAAAAAAGTCCCATATCGGATAATTGTTCACCAAAGTCATGGCTATTTAAAAAAATTTCCGAAATTTTCGAAAATTCGTATCTCTCGATTGGCTGAATTAATAAATTATGGGTACCGGGACATAGCGGTATAGTAGGCAACGAGCGGCAGAAGAACTCATCAGGCAGGGAGCCAATAAACCTTGCTATGGACCCGATCCAATAATAGGGCTAAGCAGAGAACTCAAGGAATGAGCGGAGATAGGATTAGAAGGTCCATGGAACAACTGCAGTGGTCTTAGAAGGCGAAACAAACAATCGCCTATCCTGACAAAGTGGTTACTGGATAAATCCAGATCACAGCTGCGCCTGCTTGTCGGAGTCCTCACTGGCCGCTGTGGATTTAGAAGACATCTACACCTTCTGGGCGTAGTCGAAGACCCAGACTGCTCAAACTGTGGCGAGGAAGAAAATTCTTACCACTTCTTGGGCATCTGTTAGGTGTACGCACAACTCCGACAAGACATCTTTGAGGTGCGAAGAATCGAGGAAGTAGACTGGCACACCCTCCCTTTAAGGGGAACCCTGGCGTTGGCAAGAAGGGCCCGAGGGGCCTACTTGCCAGGCATCAGCCACCCCGCTCGCTACATTCAAGGTTGCCGCCTTACCACTGTTAGCTCAATCCAATTAAGCTTGTATGGGCGCAGTCAAAAATACAACATTTAAATTTGCTGACATAAAAAATTTATTTCATGAAGCTATATCAACTATAACTATGAAAAATTGGAAAAATTTTGAGCTACATTATATCAACCATATAATGACATTGAAAGTGCTTTTTCTTAGGCTGCCTATCTGATCAATATAACTATCTACATCTTTTTTGTAGCTATTCCTAAGTTCGATAATTCTGCTCTTATTAAACCATATTGTACGTTTGCTATCCCAGTTACGACTCCATATAAGAGGGTTAAAGGTACTTAAATGTATGCAGTTGTAAATTTATTTATGGTGAAAGTTAAAACAAAATCATTTAGTTTTTTTTGTAATGCTGATCTAAACCCATTTTTTGTTATAAAAATTAATTTTAAAAATGTAAAATAACCTATATTATCAGACTTTATTAATTTCAATTTATTAGTGAGCCCCTGACAGAAACTTGATTCTAGCGTGCTTTTGTTTACATCATAAGTAGCTTGATTTTAAAAATAGTATAATTGTTTACCCTTATTTTTATTAAGGATTACCATTGAAATATATTCCATATGGGGTTGTTGATCTTTAATCCCGAGATTTGTAGATATTTTTAAATTTTCTATTTAAATTTTAAGTAATCACATTTTATAGCAAGATTACATTTTTGTTAAAATCTGTCATAAAATTAGGTGTTTGAAAATCAATTTTTACTGAAAAAACTGCAATATAAAAACAATCATATTTTATAAAGTTTTATATAAAGTAAATTGGTTATAGTACCAACATTAAACAGTATTTTATTAAATTAAAACTAGCGGAAACAAAAAAAAAACAAATAAGTACATTGGTTATTTATTTAAAGAGATTTAACACATAATATCAACGTCATCTTTAATGTTGGTAGACAAAAAATGTTTTGGCTTTAATAAAATAAATTCCACGCTAGAAGTTTAGCGTAAAAATAGACTAATGATAAACATTAATAAACAGAACGCCGTAAATAGTTTTTTATTGCTTATAGTTAAACTGAAAGGAAACAACGGAAGCTGCGACGGTTTAAAAATTAATTTGCTTTTATAGATGAAAAATACACTACGGATTTTATTTAATATGAATATTTACCCCATTTACCTTCCAAAGTACACGCTCTCCTAAAACTGCGTTATAAAGTCAAGACGTGAAGATGTCCTGGTGCATCGGGCCGGAGTGTGGGGTATTTCGAATCAGGCAGAGGGATTTAAACGGGAAACGTGGGGAAAAGGAAGGGTTACAAGCCCTCTGCCGTCGAAATTAGTGGGTGAAGGTGGCCTAGATCAATACCTAGTCTAGGCTAGTCTACCGGTTTTCCCTTGTCCCCTTCCCTGACCCAGACACTGCGTCACACGCGTCGTCTACTACTCACCCCACCCCCTGATTCGTTCTCTTCGCAATGTTGCCAACCCCGAATGCATCATCCATTCCGCCTGGCTCCGGTGGCTCGTTTTCTCTACGGGTGCTAAATTATACAACAGAATTGATATATTTGAATGGTTAATATTGCACAGGACACGATTGCAACCGGTCCTTGATTTGATATACGCTGGGAATATATCTGCAAGATAACTACTTATAAGAACGTTGGAGATGATTAAGTAGGTAATTGTTTTGTAAGTACCTGCATAATGTAGCTTAAAAAAACCCTCTGGTGTTTCTTAATATTATTCTTAAATATTTTAGACTAAATAAATGTTATTTAGATATTTATTTAAAACAAATCTAATTTTTTAATAAGTTAAACAAAATAACTGTATAATAAACTAACAGTGATGTTTAAATAGTTTTTAGTTCCAGTATAAGATTATTTGTTGTTCTTATATTCTTTAGAACCTTTGACTACTAATTAGTCTATAATTATATATAACTTATAACACAGTTTCCCAGGAATGTTCCTATCACTGTAACCCCTCCAAATAGTACTCACCGTTTTTCTCTGCAAAATAATTCGCAAAAGTTATTTCCCCTTCATTTAAAGGAAATCTTTGTCTACCCAGCACAATTTTTAGATAAAACAAAAAGAAGTCGCTGGGGGCAAGATCGGGCGAATAAGACAAAAAGTCAAGATGCTCACCATAGCAATTACTTGTGTGGGATTGTGCATTGTCTTGGTGAAGCAAGATTCTTTTTTGTACAAATGGGCAATTTTCCCCAAAATTAGACGCCATTGCCACCCTATTTTGAAGCCAGTTCATTATTTTCTGCCCTCAACTGCGCATGGGAAATGTTAATTCAAAAAGTTTTTCGCAAGGACCTATTCTTTTGATGTTAACAGTTTCAGTTTTTGGACTTATCAAACGTTGACCGTTTCTTTCACCCAGCGAACACAAATGTATATGTTACATAAAAATATATAACAGAGAAAGAAAGATTTTTATATAAAACATTTATATATTTTTTACTACGTATCATTTTAATACGTATCATTTGCTACATAAAATATTTTATGTATATATTACGTAATAGCTACATAATACGTCTTACAAAAAAAAGAAGAAAATTATAACCTATTATAAATTGTCACGAGTCGTTCGAGTGTTACATATACCCGTGCAAATTATTAATAACAAAGTATATAATAAAAATTTTTCTGGGTGTCTTTGTGTTGAGTATTGGAGAAAACATTATGTAAGTACTAATTATTATTATTTATATACTTATAACACCAAAGTTATTTTCAAGTATAATTGATTTAAGTACATTCAAATAACTTAATTATAAATTTTAGGCAAAATAATTCTTTAAAAAGAAAAAAAATGGAATACTTCTGTGATTTGTCAATGAGGAAGAAAAAGAAATGAATAAGTAGATTGTAGATTGCAGAAGGGGTCGATTGGCCCAGTTGACCTTACTACACTGCGACCTATAAGATCTTTTGTGTATACCCTACATCTATATTTTAGTCCAAAAGGTCTAGGCTTCTAAGAAAGTCCATTATCCGTTTTGGAGCTAGGTTTGTAATCTGATCAGGATCAAGGAATACCTGTTCCAGATATTTATGGCGTTGCCGAACAATTACTCTGCAATTGCAGATAATATGTTCTGACGTCTCATCTACCTCATCGCAGAATCTGCATGTCCCACTGTCCAATATGCCCATTTTGCAGAGATGGTATCTGAGTGAGCAGTGTCCAGTGAGAATTCCTGTGATTACTCTGAGATCAGATTTCTGAAGCTCTAAGACTAATTTCCCGTAGCGGGCAGAGGGTCGTAATAACCTTTTTGCCTGTCTTTGGCCTGGAACATTTTTCCAGTAGGCTGCACTGAGTTCCTTTTCATATTTTCGAACTTCTTCCATTATGCGGCTTTTTGATATGCCACAAAATGGTTCAGGTCCGATAAAAGGAGCACAAGCTCCTTCCTTTGCGAGACTATCGGCAATCTCATTTCCGACAATTCCTTTATGCCCTGGCACCCATAGCAACTTTAATTTGTTGCGACTAGCCAGTTGTTTAAGGGATTGTTTACAATTCCAGGCTATTTTTGACTGATAGGTTGTGGACTTCAGAGCCTTCAAAGCAGCCTGACTATCAGATGCAATAAATATTCTTGCTGTGTTGAGGCCTTTTCTTAGGCACTCTTGGGCACAGAATTCTATTGCTAATAGTTCTGCTTGAAATATTGTTGGAGCATTTCCAAGGGCTGCGGATATCCTAATATTAGGACCTGTGATCCCTATTCCTACTCCTTCGTTTGTTTTTGACCCATCAGTATAATAAGTGAGGGCACCTTTTGTGATTTGAGCGATTTCGTTTTCTGTCAACTCGCGGTCGTTAATAATAACATCTAACGCGAGTTCAAAATCTTGTTTTGCAGGCATTACGTCTGTAGGCATCTTCATGATTTGGGTTGTTACAGCCCTTAATACCTCAAGATGTCCTGTTAAGTCACCGGGTTTCAGAGATTTGGTCTGTGTCAGCCTATAGGCATTTTCCAGAGCGATCCTCTGCACATGTAAATGTAGTGGAGGAAGGTCTAGCATTGCCTCTAAGGCTGCGGTAGGACACGATCTCATAGCACCCGTGATCCCAATACAGGCAAGTCGTTGCACTTTCTGCAACTCGTTTATTGCCTTTTGCTGCTTTGTTTTGGTCCACCAAACCATCGCAGCATAAGTGATAATGGGTCTGACAACCGTTAAATATGACCAGTAGATCATTTTTGGCTTCAGACCCCAGGTTTTCCCAAAAAAGCCTACGGCACATCCAGAAAGCCCTTATTGCTTTTGTGGTAATATGAGTGAGGTGTGCATTCCACGTAAGTTTCCTATCAAGGATGACTCCTAGGTACTTAACCTCTTCTGAGAAAGAAAGGGTTACTCCATTCATGATCGGAGGCTGTAATGTTAGTTTCCTCCTGTTAGTGAACGGAATAAGTGTCGTTTTGTTGGGATTGACTGATAGCCCTTCCCTCGAACACCAAGTAGTTATAATGTTTAAGGCCTGCTGCATGCGTTCGGCAATAATACCGTCATGTTTGCCTCTAGCCACTATAACTAGGTCGTCAGCATAGCCCAGAGCACGAAATCCTGCTCTTTTGAGCTTTGTTAGGAGGTCGTCAACCACTAGCGACCACAGTAGAGGTGATAAAACTCCTCCTTGAGGACAACCTTTTACTGGTTTTATACTAGTTGATTCCATACTTTTAAGTCTTACAAAAAAAAGAAGAAAATTATAACCTATTATAAATTGTCACGAGTCGTTCGAGTGCTACATATACCCGTGCAAATTATTAATAACAAAGTATATAATAAAAATTTTTCTGGGTGTCCTTGTGTTGAGTATTGGAGAAAACATTATGTAAGTACTAATTATTATTATTTATATACTTATCACACCAAAGTTATTTTCAAGTATAATTGATTTAAGTACATTCAAATAACTTAATTATAAATTTTAGGCAAAATAATTCTTTAAAAAGAAAAAAAATGGTATACTTCTGTGACTTGTCAATGAGGAAGAAAAAGAAATGAATAAGTAGCTCAGTTTTACAATTTTACAATGGTTATGGTAAACCATCATCAGAAACGAGATCAGAAATAAACATATATGTTACATAGTAATTTGGACATATTTGAGATGTAATATAATATACATAATAAATATGTAATATAAATACGTACATATTATATCACTATTGTTCTCTAGCTGTGCCGGCCTTTGTCAGTATTCAATACATAAATATTATCTAGTTGTGACTTCAGTTTTATATAACTGTGACTTTTATATTTCAAGAATTACATAACATATATATATCCAATATGTTTTGTGTTTGCTGGGCACCGCCACATTTAAATTTAGAGCTTCAATATTTTACTGTAGTAAATAATAACTCCAGTGTAGAGAATTTAACTCATATTTGATTTACGTAGGCGTCTTGCCATTTAAAATATTTAATGAAAGGTCATTACTCGATTTTGTCCATTTTTACAACCCACATAAATTTTAAAATAACTAAGATGTTAAATCTGAAACCGTTGGTGATAGTGATACTGGTAGTGTAAACGCTGTTGGGTAAATATTAAAATAAAAATTGCATTTCCAAAATGGCTGCAACTGTCAACAGTTGAACAACGAAATTTATTAGCCTTAATTCATTTTCACGTTGAAGCTCGAAACTTTTCAGGCGATCCTAATTTGGTAGGTTGTCTTTCATTACTATACTTTAGATATAACATTATATTAGAGGTGGCCTTTTCAGATCTATTGTGGTCTCCCCAAAACTAGATTACATCCATCCCCCATCCCAACTCTCCAAACGAAGTCTACTAGCTTGGAGACTGTAGAGTTTATAAGGTTCCTTGGATTTTCCTAATGTCAAGAACCTTACATTTTCCAGGCTATCGCACTCATTTATGATTGGTTGAGGGGTTTCCTCTTCTAGAAATTTGGCAGTCCATGTTTTAAAAACTGCTAAAACAAAATATTTTGAAAAAAAAAAATTGATGATGTTAAATACAACTCCCGACTTATGTGGAAGACCTTAAAACAAGTTGTTAATCCACAAACAGAAACAACTATTAAATCAGTTACAGTTAATGGTTTAGTAATCAATAACGATCTGCCAGAAATATTTAACAAATATTTTGTAAACAGCATTGAGGGACTTGTAGCAACTTTCAGCAATGCTAGCTTTTACAACTTGAATAAAAATGCTCTTTATCAGAAGAGTGATTTGTTTAAATTTTATACTATTGATTTGTTGAGTTTGCGGAAGATAATCTTTGATCAAAAAAATAAACACTCTGAAGATGACATAAATTTTAAACTCATTAAAAATACTTTTAGCAACATTGGTTATCCTCTATTGAACATTATAAACACATCGCTATGTAAAGCAATTTTTCCTGAAATTATAAAGACATCTACAGTTATACCGATACCCAAAGTTCAAGGTACAAATTTAATTGAAGAACATAGGCCTATTAATACACTACCATGTCTCGAAAAAATTCTCGAATTAGTGGTTCATGAACAACTTAGTAAATTTATTGCAAAAAATAATTTGTTATCAAAGAACCAGTCTGGTTTTAGGGAGGATCATTCTTGTGAAACTGCTCTCCAGAAAATCATTAATGAATTTAAATTTGCTAGGGATAGAAATCTTGTCACTGTGGTAGTTTTTTTAGATCTGAAAAGGGCTTTTGAAGTAGTTAATAGAAAAATTTTGCTTTTAAAATTAAAAAAATATTTTGGATTTAGTGATTCAACATACAAGTGGTTTGAATCATATCTTCAAAATAGATATCAACAAACAAAAATTGGTGAAAAATATTCTACAAAATTGAAAGTGGATACAGGGGTACCACAAGGTAGTGTACTTGGGCGCTGCTATTCATATTATTTATTAATGATATTTTTCATTTAGACCTAGAGGACTGCCAAATACATCTTTTTGCTGATGATACTATTTTGTATGTTTTTGGTACAAGTATACTTTCAGTTATAGAAAAACTTAATAAAATTCTAATTAAAATAAAAAAATGGATTGATATAAACAGGTTATTGGTAAACCCTACTAAATCTAAATATATGATAATTGGTAACAATAAATATTTAACTGAAAACATTAATCTTAAGGTGAAGTTTGACAACGTAGATCTGGAGAAAGTAGATGTTACTAAGTACTTAGGCATCATTATTGACCAGAAATTGACATTTTCACAACACATCGATTTTATTTGCAAGAAAATATCTAAAAAACTTGGTTTCGCTTATCGTGTAGGTCAGAATTTAACTTTATTTTCCAGACAATTAATATATAATACGATTATTAAACCACATTTTGATTATTGTACCTCTATATTATATTTGTGCATAATGAAATTGACCTAAACAAGCTTCAGTTGTTACAAAATCGTTGTATGAGGTTCGTGTTAAAAGCGAATAGATATACCAGCATAATTTTAATGCAACTAATACTAAACTGGTTTTCAATTAAAGATTATGTTAAATTTAGAACTTTAATTTTCATATATAAAATTTTAAATAATTTGTTACCCTCGTATTTGAGTGAAAATATTAAGTACAGGAAAGATATTCACACTTATAATATTAGACAAAATAACCATGTTCAGATCTATCCTACTTTATTAATGAAAACCAAACAAAACATTTATGATAAAGGAATGACAGAATATAATAACCTACCTGAGTATATTAAACATTCAGAAAATGTAAATATTTTTACGAAAAGATTAAAATGTTTTCTTCAAGATTAAGTTTTAGAACTTTGGCGATGTAATATTAATTGTGATGTAATATTATCTTTATCTATTTGTCAGTGTTGTCTTTGAAGTCTTACTACTGTTGCTACTGTCTTTAAGTGTTTTTAAGTGTTTTTAGTGATTTTTAAAATAGTTATTACAAAATGTAAATTTTTTAATCTTAATTTTATTTAACAAGTTTAATCTGTAGAGTTTTCTTTTGTATTTATATTTTTTAATAGCCAGAGTGCTAAATAAACGATATCTCTCTCTCTCTAGGTGGCAGAATGCCCATGCAAGTCTGTTTGTTAATCCCCTCAGCCAAAGTTACCTAATTACCTTACAATACCCTGTTAGTAAACATACTACTGTTTTCACCATTTTCTGGATTTCTATATGTACTCCATCGATTGCCTCTTTTCTGGTGCATTTCTCAACCATCCATTCCAGTGATTTCAGGACTACCCACGTTTTTGCGACTGTTTTTATTGTAATGCAATGGGGATGAATTGGAAAACGTATCATATTTCTCAGTGAGTTCATCCGAAAGGAGTGGGTGGAGAAGACTTAATGCTAGATATGGGAATCTGACTTCGGGTTTTCGATAACGTCGATTAATCGAACAATGGAGTTTTAGGTACGCTGAACATATTTTGATTGAAGTTGTTCGAAGAGGTCTTAGATTGTCATATTGATATTTTGATAGTCTAAATTACTTGGGGTGAGGCACTTGGATACTTGCAGTATCCCAAAATGGACTTTTCACAAGATTGAATGTTTCTTGTTAGAGGAACTGTAGCAGTGCTATATTATATAGAACCTTGAGAGACTCCAGTTTGAGGTCTAAAAGGTGTGGAAAGTTTACAACAAAGTTTTACTAATTCTTAGTATTCTTTGTTTGACGTTTGGTGGTTCCCTATTTATTGTTAAGCTGTATTTACCGTGATTCTTGTATTGTTATGATATTAATTAATTATTTCCAGATTGTTTGAAGGCTTTCTTAAAAAAATTGTCAACAGTTGTCAACTATATCAAACTGACCTGGTATGGAACATGAATATTAATTTGACCAAACAGCGCACTTTACCACTGTAGACACATATGGTAGTATCCAAGTTTGTTATGTCCTTGGAGTAAAATAATGATTTAAATAACTTTATCTTTTGAATATATGGATAAGAGAAAGGCTTAGAGGAAGACTTAGAAGTAATGTATAGGTATCACTAACTGAAAAGTTCAATGTAGACCGGAAAATGTGGAAAGTCATTGCCATTGCGAAACACATGGAAAATTTGATAATAGTTAGGTACTCTCATATGTATTTAAGATGGTTCACAACAAAGAGATAAAGTTAAAATTGTCTAGAAGGCACCAACTAATAAAGCATTTAAATACTATTAAAATGTTTTAAATTTTATTTATTTATTTAGTTATTTTACTTTCACAAGAATATCTTTCGTAGTCAGCACTGGCGCACTAGGAGGCAATCTTAACCTGCCGAAATACCCACAAAGTGATTTTGCTTTAAAAATGTAAACCCTTATTTTATTAATGTCTCTTTAATGGGCAACTTTAACTTTTGATACCTTTTTATACACATCAAACAAATTATTCAATTAAATGTATTAGTTCTTTTACTATTTTAGAACATTGCAACAAAAGGCCAGCCCTGTGGTATACCTACATTTTTAAAATATTAAAGAGTATTGTTTGTATACTTATTCTAAAAAATTATTTTTATCTAATTACAAACAATAAATTAACTGTTTATAAATTATTTTTGGTCTAATATTTACAAAATTTAATTTTCAAGGTAATCTACCTCAATGAAAACTTTATTTCTGATGAATAAAGTATTTCCACCTGTATTCAAATGTATAAGTACCTCTAGGCACTCATTAAAGATGCCTTGTATGCCAGTCTGTTCTTGTGGAATAGAATTTCTATGTCAAAAAAGGAAAAGCATATATTAAAGAGGGAACGGGTGGGTAGTAACGAGAAATCGATTTAAAATTAGGAAAAGGTAAGAAATATTAGGTTTAAATAAAAAACAAAACAAAAATAATTTAATTGAATAGAGTGTGAATTTTGTACACGAGAAGTATTAAACAATATTAAATAAAATATTTTTTACAGGAAAATACATTAATAAAGTAAGATTTTGATACTACTACTAGTATTTAATATTATTTCATAAATACCTCCGCTGTTTTATTCTCCGCCTGACAGAGTCAGCACTCTCTGGACAGTCCATTAAGGCAACTGTGTCGTCAATAGTCCTATCATAATTTGTAGGCCCTGTATGCTCATATTAATACTAATTAACTTACTCTAATGTCAATAAGCGTTTGTTTGTTTTCGCATTTTTTAGTTAATTATAGCTATTCGTGAACAATCCACGTACATTTTCTGTGAAACTCGCAGAAAGCAGAATAAACAATTAATAAAAATTGCTGAAAGTTATTACCAAATTCATTATTTTACGATACCATTTTGTCCACCCATTTAGCCTCTTTTTTTTACAATTTTTTCTATGCACCTCCTATTTTGGTATTTAAATCCTATACAGTGTGTAAAAGCCAAATGGAATAAATTCATTATTTCGGTTACTGTACATATTTATAAAAAATCCCGAAACACGTCAAATTTAAATTATAACTTGACATTCCTCCTTAGAATGACAGGTACAGGTTAATTTTTGCATTAAATTTAAAAACTATAACATTTTTGAATAGAGAATGAAAAGACCTATATCACAAGCCTATACTTCCAATTTAAAAAATTGGGGGTTGTACCTGTCATTCTAAGGGGGTTGAAGGTAGGGGTTGCATTTTCACGTTAAAAAATGTCAAGTTATAATTTAAATTTGACGTGTTTCGGGATTTTTTATAACCGAAATAATGAATTTATTCCATTTGGCTTTTACACACTGTATATAAGTTTCATGAGTGTATCAACTACAAATGCTTTAACTGTATTACGATAGATTCCACAAAAGGTTATGATTTTAACTAGCAACAGCTTAGACTATAAAACATAACGGTTGATGATAATATTGGATGTGTGTAAATTTTCTTACTTTCCTTTGAACTTCATCTTTCTTATTTCTTGTTTCTATTTTAGATGTCACAACATACATAATTAGAAATCCTAAAAATTTCATAATAGGTGAATCTTACCTTACTTTTTTCTAAAGTAAATTAATTATGACTGAACAGTTTTTTGCATAAAACTTCTCACAAAATGTTGAACCGTGACGAATGGCCTAATAGAATAGATTTATATCGAGAAATTTCCAAGAATATTTTTCGGTAATATTTAACAAAAGTCGAAACGCTCTTTGAGTATCTATCATGCATTAAAGTTATTATAATTGTTGCTGGCTCTTAATTCCCAGATTTTTTTTTAGTTTCCTATGGTAATAGTGGCATTTTTTCTGGGAAATCCCAATGTAAAAGTAAAAAAATAAGACGTAGTCATTTGCGAAGCGACTAATATAAACAAAAATAATGTCTACTAAATGTCTGCTCATTCAAATGAACAAATTGCACTGAGGTTTAATAAAATAAGTTTTATTAAATGTTATGTAAAATTAGTAGGTGTAGTTTGATTAATAGGCAAGATTATCTTTATATAATATTTTTTTTTTAATTCTTTAGTAAATTCTTTTTGTAAATAAAGCTATTTTTATCAAAAAATAAATAGAATTTTTTTGTTTTCTTTGATTTATTTCAGCATAGTTAGTGGTTCTATTAAAAATCAGCCTAAATTATTTTGGTATTTTAATTATTTGTTAAATAAATGAAAAGTTTTAAGTAATAACTATAAATCGTTATTGCAGTAATTTGAAGATGTGTGATGACAGAGCTTTTTATTAGCCTTGTTTTTAACTTATCTTATCTAATCAATAACACGATTACTTATTTTGTTTTTCTTTAATCCATCATGTCCCTTTTCTTTTTTATACAATCTATCAAACTTTGTACTAAAAGAGATGCAGGAACATAATATCTTACACTAAATTTATTGTACTAACTCTTACTTTTTGGAAGTACATCTTATTAAGGATAATAAAAAACTCTTCGTTTCAACATAACTTCCAAGTTTATTTGAAAAAATATGTTTTAAATCACAATGACGGCCGTTTCGCTAAGAAGCATCGTCAGATTGACATTTAAGTTATAGGATGATTTGAATTATATGGTATATATATAATTCAAATCATCCTATAACGCATAAATTAGCATCTTATAATTCTATGATACAATTCCAATGGACAAAATTAACTTTGATAAAGAAATTAGTATCATAAAACAAATAGCTACTTCTAATGGATATCCAATTCATACAATAAATAAATTAATTAATAAGAAAGAACAGAAAGTGCCACTACAACTAATATTTCCTAAACAAACTAAAGAAATTAAAAGTTATAAAAATATTACATATTGTGGAATTATTTCCAATAAAATTTCAAAAATAATATCTACGGCAACATCAGCATTAATATCATTTAAAATACAAAACAGCGGCGGCCTTAGGGGGTGGCGAACAGGGCAATCGCCCGGGGCCTCGCTTCTGCAGGGGCCTCGCGCTACAAACCAAGCAAATTTTAAAAAATATAGATTTTTTTAACAATATTTTTTTGATTTAAAACTTTCAATTTTGATGCTTAATTACTTATTAAGGTTATAACATAACGGTAAATTAAAATTAAGTTAGTTAACTAATTCATTCATTCAAAACATAATTGCAAATTAATTATGTAGTACTTGAATATCGCACCTGGAAACACTTGTAGATCGGTTTTTTAATCGCATAGCACTTGGGTCAGCTCGGCAGTCGGGACATAATGCTCTGCTCCTCTATCGCTTGGGGAATCCCTGTGTTTTATTTCGTTCGTCAGCTCTTGTCACCTTGAAATTATTTTACTTGCAGTACTCTTGATTGTACTCGCGACTTTTCTCGTGTTGAGCAGCTTTCAATTATCATAAGATTTTTTAATACAAATACAGCTGAAACCTAGACGCATTCACAAATTGGCTCGATAATTATCGAGAAAATGGTTTTCAGTCATCCCTTGTAACAGCGAGAGAAATAGCCGAGGAAAATGATATTGACAGACAGTCAGAAGACGACGTAAAAAAAGGCATTTTCATTATGAAGGGGACGATGAAGCTCATGAATTGAATGCAGAAGAAATTTTCAAAATAAACTATTTTTGTCGACAATGTGCGCGCAAGCTGCCATCCTAGGTTTGAGGCCCTTGAACATCATAAGAGCATATTTGGTTTCATGTATAATATAAAACGATTAAAGGAAATTAGTGATAGTGAACTTTTGAAGCAATGCAGCAACTTGCAAATATCTATGACAGTAGGAGAATAGGAGATATTGATGGACATGAATTGTACGAAGAATTGAATATGTTCATCCGTGTGTATGAAGGAAAAGACGACATTATCTCGGTGCTGAAATACATAATAGAAAAAAAATTAATTGAAGTTTACCTCACTATCGAAATAGTCCTGAGAATTATTGCTACCACACCTCTTACAGTTGCGTCTGCTGAAAGGAGTTTTTCGAGGCTTAAAATTATTAAAACATATTTGAGGAATTCGATAACACAAGATCGGCTTTCAGCCCTTGCTATTCTTTCAATCGAAAATGACGTAGCTCATTCGTTAGATTATTGTGCTTTAATAAAAGACTTTAGTCTTCAGAAAAGCCGCAAACATCAATTTTAAAATTTATCATCTCTGTATTTGTTAATTTTGTAAATCTTTCAATGTAAAATATTTTAAAACTGAAATTTTATTTATTTGTATAACTTTAGTATTTCTCCTCAAACATGACAAATACCTAAACCAAACAACCAGACCTACTTTCGCATTACATACTTTTCACGAAGGACAAAGGGCCTCGCAAAGACCTGTCGCCCTGAGCCTCGCAATGGGTAAGGCCGCCTCTGATACAAAATAATGTTGGTACAAAATTGTTAAATGTAAAAACAAAATTACCCGAATTAAAAAAATCTGGTGTTTACAAAATTAATTGTCCAGAATGTAATGCTGTAAATATAGGTCAAACACGAAGAAATTTTAAATATTTAATGAACACTTAAGAGCATATAGATTAAAACAACCAGATAAGTCAAATTATGCAAAACACCTACTTGAACATCCAACCTCACTATTACACACCAATGACATCCAAATACTACACACTTGTGATAAAAAACAAAATTTAGATTTTCTTGAAGAACTTGAAATAAAAGACATCTAGCAGATCCACAATTTAAAGTTGTTGATGAACAAATAAATCGTGGAAGTTCTCCACTATTAAACTGCTTACTTTGATTGAGTTTACATTTTATACATAGATAAGACATAGTTTTTTCCTGGTTTTTCCATATCATTGCACAGTTATACTGATCTTAGAGGGAATTACATCCAGGCTATTAACATCTAGGCTTTAATATTGTTATGTCTTATTACTTCCATACTTGGTCTAGCCTTAATACTACCTAAATATCAGGTACCTAGCTACAAACAAACAAAATGTAACTTAAATGTCAATCTGACGACGCTTCTTAGCGAAACAGCCGTCATTGTGATTTAAAACATATTTTTTTAAATAAACTTGAAAGTTACGTTGAAACGAATAGTTTTTTTATTATTCTTAATCTTGTTACATTTTTTGTTTATCTAAAACTCCTCCTTATTTTTTAAACTCGTGGTTTGAGAACAATTATTAAATTATTATTAGTGATAAAGTTGGTTATACCGAATCACAATTATTAAAAATCTCATGGTACCCTAATGTTATTCAAAAAAGAATCAGTGATATGGCAGAAGATATTGAAAAACATATTGTGTCCAATCACTTCCTCATCTGTATAATTAGATAAATCAATAGGTAACTGTGCCACCAGTTTATTACTTTAATAAGATCCAAGAATAATAAACAACTATTCGTTTAAACTTATCTTCCATGTTTTATTTAGAAATTCGCTTTTAAATTATAATGACAGCTGTTGAAGTTACATTTTGTTTGTAACTTCTGATATTTATTAAGTAGTATTACATGAGACAATAAATTTAATTAATAACATCTGATACAAACAAGGCAATAAATTAGATAGGTCATCCATCTCAAATGTGGCTGAATCCAATAGAAAAGATCCAATAAAACTCAAAGTCAAAACCACAGACTTTTATTCAATTAATGTACAATTATTGCAACTAGTTTCGGTCTAGATCAGACCATCATCAGGCTGTAAAGAACACAATAAATGGTAAGCAAGAAGTGCAAATAGTAATCGGTGGTAGAAAATAATATTAAAACAGTTTAAACAGCAATACCAAAGATAACAATTTTAGTACAAAATGAGAATGTGTCAACAGAACAGAAGTTATCTCAAATCATAAAAAATATCAATACTTTTTCTCTTTCTTTTTGTAATACAATAAGTGAATCTTATGTATTTACCTATATATGTATAATGTAATACTAGTATGTGCAGGGTTACATCTTAATTACATCAAATAACAATGAAGTAAAACAATAAAATGTTGTAGCTACATGAACATGCTAAATAGATAATTGACAAACAAATACTTACCAGAGTCACAAGAGTAGAAGTGGAGGGTGTTAACACAACGTAGATAGGTGAAGATTTGTAATGTTACATTCCATTAAGGGGTGGTTTTGAATATTGTGTGTGGTTTTAAAAAATTCCTTTTTTAAATTTTTTTTTAATAAAGAATAAAATTTGTCAAGAAATAATAAGATATGGGGATTTTTGGGGGGAAGTCTACTAAATGAAGTAAGAGGGGAATTTAATATGTCCCTACTTGATGGAATAAAAAACCATAAGTAGGGTGGGAGTTAAGGGGTCGAAGGGGAGGAGGGAATTAGGGATTATGTCCCACTAGAAGGAATAAAAAACCAACAGTAGGACGAAGGAGAGGGTGGAGGGTTCCCACTGCATGGAATAAAAAACCAAGAGTGGGAAGGGATTTAAGGTTAAATTTTTAAAAAAGGGTTGAGAATATTTAAGGTGAAGGGGGGTATAATAGAAAACAAAGGAACCACAATGGAAGTAGAAAAGACTAGTGATAGTCCAAGTTTTTTAAAATAAAATGGAAACACAGGACGGATGGTCCAGTCGTATAAGGTAGATTTTTGAATTTTGATGTGGGAAAGCCCACTAAAATTCTTCTTCGGTTGAAAATATTTATTGAACGATGTCAATATAGACATAATTAAAAGTATTAACAGAATCATTGTCGGAATAGTCCATGTCAAGCGACAAATAAATTTGGATTTAAAATTCCACTCACTGAAGCACTGATACCGCACAACAAGTTGAAGTAAAATGTGACAGTTTAGGGAATTGAATGAAGTTTCGTCTTTTTTGAAAAGAAAGAAGAATTAGACCTAAGGGTGTCATTGGTTCTAAACGGCACATTAATGTTAAATTTCTTGAATATACCAGCTGGCTGGTATAAGGTCTAAGTTTGTTAGCATTAAAGATAAGGTACCCATGTTACATAAGTCAGGTATTTATAGACTTTCTTGTTCAGATTGTAATTCAGTCTATGTGGGACAATGCGGCCGTAGAATTGAATACCGGGTTCAAGAACACAAAAATTTTATCAATAAATATCAAAATTACAACTTTTTTAATTCGCCTTCAGCATTTGCTAATCATATCCTTTCAGAGAACCATTCACGAAATTTTTTTGATGTTAAACTGTTACACAGTTTTGGTAAGGGTCAGAGAATGAACTTACTCCAATTCATGGAAATACATAAAATTAAGGTTGATGAAACTTTGAATTGCCTAAATGAACAAATCACACCAACTGATCAATACATTTTTTTAAATCTACCCAATCACATTTTCAAATGATTTCAACATTTCTCATACACATAATAATTTCAGTCACTGACCTTCACCATGTTTACTGTTTTAATAGGAATTTTATAAAGTTTAAAGAAAGAAAACTTGAATATAACTTTTGATTCATACATAATTTTCATTGTTTTGTAATTTTTACATGTAAAATTGTTCTACTTCTTTAATTTTGAATTTGTTTTGATTGAGATTGTATGTTATTTCATTGCTGCTTGTTTATTGTCGACCACCTGTTGTAAACATTTATTTGCCCAGGGTCACAGAACCAACATTTACTTTACTGGCCTCCTTTCACACCTAACTTTCATCCCGTCTTTATCCACGTTAATTCTTTACTTCCTGTCCCATGATGTCTTCACTTCATAACCAGAGATACTTAGTCTAAATTCTTCTTTCTTTTCAAAAAAGACGAAACTTCATTCAATTCCCTAAACTGTCACATTTTACTTCAACTTGTTGTGCGGTATCAGTGCTTCAGTGAGTGGAATTTTAAATCCAAATTTATTTGTCGCTTGACATGGACTATTCCGACAATGATTCTGTTAATACTTTTAATTATGTCTATATTGACATCGTTCAATAAATATTTTCAACCGAAGAAGAATTTTAGTGGGCTTTCCCACATCAAAATTCAAAAATCTACCTTATACGACTGGACCATCCGTCCTGTGTTTCCATTTTATTTTAAAAAACTTGGACTATCACTAGTCTTTTCTACTTCCATTGTGTTTCCTTTGTTTTCTATTATACCCCCCTTCACCTTAAATATTCTCAACCCTTTTTTAAAAATTTAACCTTAAATCCCTTCCCACTCTTGGTTTTTTATTCCATGCAGTGGGAACCCTCCACCCTCTCCTTCGTCCTACTGTTGGTTTTTTATTCCTTCTAGTGGGACATAATCCCTAATTCCCTCCTCCCCTTCGACCCCTTAACTCCCACCCTACTTATGGTTTTTTATTCCATCAAGTAGGGACATATTAAATTCCCCTCTTACTTCATTTAGTAGACTTCCCCCCAAAAATCCCCATATCTTATTATTTCTTGACAAATTTTATTCTTTATTAAAAAAAATTTAAAAAAGGAATTTTTTAAAACCACACACAATATTCAAATCCACCCCTTAATGGAATGTAACATTACAAATCTTCACCTATCTACGTTGTGTTAACACCCTCCACTTCTACTCTTGTGACTCTGGTAAGTATTTGTTTGTCAATTATCTATTTAGCATGTTCATGTAGCTACAACATTTTATTGTTTTACTTCATTGTTATTTGATGTAATTAAGATGTAACCCTGCACATACTAGTATTACATTATACATATATAGGTAAATACATAAGATTCACTTATTGTATTACAAAAAAGAAAGAGAAAAAGTATTGATATTTTTTATGATTTGAGATAACTTCTGTTCTGTTGACACATTCTCATTTTGTACTAAAATTGTTATCTTTGGTATTGCTGTTTAAACTGTTTTAATATTATTTTCTACCACCGATTACTATTTGCACTTCTTGCTTACCATTTATTGTGTTCTTTACAGCCTGATGATGGTCTGATCTAGACCGAAACTAGTTGCAATAATTGTACATTAATTGAATAAAAGTCTGTGGTTTTGACTTTGAGTTTTATTGGATCTTTTCTAAGGCAATAAATGAAGATTTTGATATTTTCCAACATAAACCAATACCACCGAAAAATGTTTATTCGACACTTTTGAGAAATGCACAAGAAAATATCACATTCACTGAGGAAAATCTATTGCTGTATTCAGTGGTAGAGCTATAGCTTTAAATCATGCGTCAAAAATGAAAATAAAAACAAATTGGAAAAACCATTAGTAAAATTGTAAATTCCATTAAGAAAAGCTCTGAACACACGTATATTTCAAAAGTATATGCAATTTTTATGAAAGTTTGATTAGAAAATGTTTGCCACAATGACAAGGCAATGACAAGAATTTCAGGTAAAACTGAATTTTTCATGTATGGCTTGTCCAGTATAAATATAATTATTGCACGTCACAGCTGTCAGAACGGGACAAGCATTTTAAATAGTATTAGACTCTAGTAAATGTCAAACGAAGTTTCTATGACATTCTTCTTTTTATCTAACTACAATGCTACGCTATGTTTGACCGCGGCAACATGGCGCAATTGTGCCAACATTAAACTCTTTTAGCCCGAGTTATGTTCGTTTGAAGTTTATATTTTATTAGTCCAGGAGTTGTATTTGATATAAAATTAATTACGTAACCTTTCTTAAAGCATTTATTTATTATTTGTAATAACTTGCGGCCTACGAATTTAAATATTTAGCAAATTTACAGTGAAAAAAGATACTGATTGACAGTAGCAAACGAACGAAGGAAGTCAAACGAACAGAGCGATTTGTTCACTTTGATGACAAGTCATATGTAAAACATCAGCGGTTCCCAAATATAAAACTGATGCCATTTTGTTTGGTAATATTTTTGATGAATTAAAAAATAATGAGTAAAATGTATTGTACTTACTCTTACTCTTACTAAGAAATAGTATATAACATTACTAGCAAGGTAAGAGGGTTTTTACTGGCGATTTGAGGATATAACTGACGAGTCACAGGCGAGTCAGTTACCTCATTGAGCCAGTAAAACCCGTTACCTTGCGTGTATTGTTTTATATTTTATTTGTTTTTCTATTGTAAAAAGGTTAGATAAATTCCAAAAAAACTCAATAATTACCTTTTGAAATCTGCAAATGACAACTAAACATCATATCAATAAACAAACCTGCGAGCAGGGGCATTTTTTTTCATTTCCAAGCAGCTTTTCAGCATAGACCATTTTGCTTATAAAGTATTAGGGCTGAATCTAGCTGATAGTTGATTCAAGTAGACCAACGAAATATCTTCATTTACCCCAATCACACTAATGTAAACTTAGAACATAAAATAGTAAGGAAGTATTGCTCGTTTAAGGACAGTTGACCGGGATGGTTATCCAAGATGGCTACCGGAAGTTACTTTTTAACAGTGGCGTCCTATATTTTTATTAATAGAAAAATAATTTCCTTATTGAAACATATCTATTATTTAGTATGGACACTATCATTGTATATTAAAATAACCATTTGAATAAGGAAAGTAGAGGAAAAAAATAGTATAACATTGCCTAAAATGGGGTACTAGATTTAAGGAAACAAAACCAGTTATATACTACATAATTTTTAATAAAAGTCTTCATTCTACCACTATTGGTTCTTAAATTGAATTTTGTGTAAACATGTCTAATTTTTTCTACATTATTTATTTTACTTTTACATATATAATAAATTCTTGTTTTTAAATTAACTTCACAGATGCTTTTTATAAGTTGTTTCCTACGAGGACTTTCAGAAGTAGATGGTAGAGTTTCAGTAACAGGAACTGGTGAAATAGTTTCACTGCTAGTAGTTATTATCTCTTCAGCATAAGGGTAATTAGTCCTCACCTGCATAGAAAATGTATATATTAGTGAAATATATGTTTAAGTAAAATATCTGTAAATAGATTTGAGAAAAAATATAGATTTGGTCAATGTTAATAAAGTAATTTGTGGATGTAATAATTTTACATATTTCATTCTTGCGATTTTAATTGTAGGTATAACATTTGGTACTAGTACAACAATTACTGCAGAAGTTCTATCAAATGATTGTTCTGTAAATTGTTGTGAGCTATTCTTGCCTGGACTAAAGTTTGCTTTATCCAAAATATTTAACCATTTCCGTCTAATATTTTCATCTCGTGGGAAACAGCGAATGTAATAATTTGTTAATTAATACACAAATACATTTATTGTACAACGTTGCTTTAGAATACTCTATAGACATAAAAATAATTGACATATATAGTTATGAAATTAATCAGAAAATTGTAAATTAATGATAATTAAAATAAAATATCCTCTTTCCATTATTGATACGCCTATGTCACTTTAAATAGATAGGTTAGGGATCAATACAAAGTATTAATTTAATTTAAACATAAAAATATAGTTTACGTATATATAATGTATATTTTTTATAATAATAGCTACTTACCAATGAAAAGTAATTTTCTTATGAACGTTTTTATTAGTCTCTGAGCACCCACAAGCGCTACAACTAACCATTGTCTTTAAAATTATTTACAATATATATACCACTAAAATTTTGAATTAAAAAACTTACTTATATTTGAATAAACCTATTATAAATGAAAAATGTTCTAAACTTAAATAATTAATCCAAATTTTTAACAGAAAACTAAATTTTTATAACTTGTAAACAAACTATGAATCATAAATGGTTATCCAATATGGCCGACTTCCGTCACCAGATTTTAACATTGTAGATATAACATAAACTCCTTCCTTACTATTTTATGTTCTAAGAATGTAAATAATACTAATAAATTTTGCAAGTTAACGGTCAGTTTTACAAGTTAGAGATTTCTTGATTCTTTCTTGATTAATATTGTTTTTTGTAAATTGATGTTTACAAATGAGAAACAAATAAAATAAATAACGAAAGGTTTAAACAAAACTTCCACTTTTATTTACATAAAATATCAATTTTTTTAATTCAATGACAGTTGTTTTCATAAAACTTTTATCGTCAGATTGACATATATGTCAAAGTAAATTATTCTAATTAAATATTGAAAGTTATGTTATTTGGAAGGTCGTAACGTTAATATAAACCACAAACAAAAATTAAAAGATTTATATGAAAAATTAAATAAGGTCTAATCAATTCTTAAATAGCGGTTAATTTCAGTGTGTTCAGGAAATTATGGAAGATTTGTTCAATTAGGTATATTGTTTTCATTAATGTTTTTTAATTAAAATAAATCATTAACTTTGCCAATATTTTTATAAAAGAATTCAAAATAGTAATGATAATAATAATAATAAGCTTTTTTGTCGAAGAATTTGTCCAAAATGTAATGCTGTATATATAGGTCAAACACAAAGAAATTTTGAAATAAGATTCAATGAACATTTAAGAGCATATAGATTACAACAACCAGATAAGTCAAACTATGCCAAACACGTTCTTGAACATCCACACTCACTCATACACACTAATGACATTCAAATATTACACACCTGTGATAAAAAACAAAATTTAGATTTCCTCGAAGAACTTGAAATCAAAAGACATCTAGCAGATCAACAATATAAAGTAGTTAATGAACAAATAAATCTTGGAAGTTCACCACTATTAAACTGTTTACTTTGATTGAGTCTTCATTTTATACATAGATAAGACGTAATTATAACACAAATATATTAAGTTATTGTAAAGATCAGCAGGATATAGTTTTTTCCTGGTTTTTCTATATCATTGCACAGTTATACTGATCTTAGAGGGAAATACATCCAGGATAATCCCTTAGGGCTAATAACATCTAGGCTTTAATATTGTTATGTCTTATTACTTCCTTACTTGGTCTAGCCTTAACTACTTAGCAACATCAAGTACCTAGTTACAAACAAACATGTAATTTCAATATGTCAATCTGACGATGCTAGTTATAGCGAAACAGCTGTAATTGCAATTTATAGAATAAATAGTGAAAGTTAATACAACCTTTTAGTTGTTTATTGTTCTGAATAACATGAATTTTCACACAGTAAGGGTTAGTACCATAAATTTTATCCTGGATATCGTATATTTATAGGGATTCATTGTTTTGGGAATTTCTATCTGATTATAACAAATTGCACACGATTGCTAGATTAAAAATAATTTATATTTCTTTGAAGTAATTCTAAAATGTTACCAGTATCGTATACATTTTTAATTATACCACAAATAAATGTTAGTTATCTGGGTAAGACATTTTTTTGTACCAATAAAACATTATAACATATCAATTATTATATATCACCACCTTATTATAGTTTGTTAAATAATTTTTAAGATTTGTGCCCTAAATTCCAGTATTTATATTAACTTGGCAGTACCTATAGGAGATATGTTATAACTTTACAACATTTATCTTTAATTCAGGCAATTAACACGATATTCCTTTTTAGTTAATCAAGAAAATAAATTACTTTTCCTGCAGTCAAATCTAAAATCTAAAGAAAATTATTTCTAAAAGCTGACAGCAATGGTTTCACAAAGTTTCATAATACTATACCAATAGGTAGGTACTTCTTTTGTTTAAAAAGGAGGTTTAATGCTTATTACAGTTAAAATCAGAAGAAAAATTAACAAAAACATAGAATAGATTGTAAAAACAGTTTACTTTTTGAAAAACTTAATCAGAAATTTTCCATCTATAAATTATACCCGCAGCAGCAGTTTACCTTACTAGTGCAGAAAAGTTACTTTACGAATGTGTTTGGTCAACTATTTTTTTACTTGCTTGCGGAAAAGTGACTCTTTTAACACTCTAATTAGTGCGCAAGCTGGACTTGTCCGTATGTTAGTAGAAACAGTTAATTTACCTAGACAGTAAAGGTTTATTTCTTCGACCAAAAAAAGATATGGAGATTTTTGAGGCCTGAAAAACAATTAGCACTATTGATTGTAAAGAATATTGACAGAAACTTAAGATTTGGTGAGCTTTAGTGGTAACCTGCAAATTTTTAATATTCAAAAGTCGAAACAATCAAATTGGCACTACCTCGTAGATTAGTAGATAAATGTGAAGCGATTTTAATATTTTGTGTACCAGGTTGCCTATTGTAGTGCCATATAAGTAAAAAAAAATGGTTCATCTGAAATCACTACATGTTTTATAAAATATGAGTGACTATTACATCATGTCGCAAAATTCCTTCTTTATATCAAAATTGTCCTCGTTGAGCTCTTGAACTAAAGTAACTTTGTGCGAGTGTCATTTATTTGATTTCAGATGTTTTAAAACCATATATTTGCTTAGTGATTTTTCTACTGCAATGTTTTTGCTAGATTTTTTTTACCTGCGGGTTTTCTTGTACAGTTAATAAATTTCAAATTCAACTGCTCATAATCATTGCGGGACGGATTTTGTAATTATTCCTTACACAACCGAGTTCTCTAAATGTTTGTTTTATTCTGCTTATGTTTAATTGATAAATAGAACGATCTGATACTTGGCACTCCATAATTACTTGTTGTTGGGTTCTTGTCAGCACATCCACAGATTTTTAAAATTTCAATGAATTATTTCTCAGTAAACGAAATTTATTGTACAAACCCTTACTACGTGAAAGTTCATCTTATTAAGAACAGTAAACAACTAAAAGGTTGAATTAACTTTCACTATTTATTCGTAAAATACTTTAAATGTAATGACGGCTGTTTCGCAGTAGAACTAGCATCGTCAGATGCATTTAAAATATTTTACGAATAAATAGTGAAAGTTAATTCAACCTTTTAGTTGTTTACTGTTCTTATTTCTCACTTAAATATACCATTATTTGTAAAGTTAACAATAAGTTGTTGTAATAGTTATTTTCTTTTTAATCCGATAATTATAACTGCTAATATTAATATAGGCAACAAGTAAGGTTTGTTTATTGCTTTGCTGTTAAATTTCAATTAATGTATATTCATAGGATGGACACCTAACTGGATAGTAGCATGTAATATTACGTACTATTATCGGGTAAACTTTCATTTTCCGAATTGAAATCAAGTGCATACAGGTACGTTTTGGGATACAGTTTAAGAAAAAATTTAATATTTGATAGTATTATAGTAAACAAAACGCATAAATACAAAAAATAACAAAAGAAAAACTTACTGTCCAATATTTTGTTTAAAAATTTGGGGTCTATTTATTTATTATAATACAGAATAGCACTTTTATAGACTACAATTATTTTTCAAGTAGAATTGAAAAATAATAGCGTTCTATTTAAAGAAATATTAACGACGTCGTGTTTATAAAAATGGTGACATCATCAGTACTTTGATTTATACAAGCGTATGCGCAATTCCAAATATAAATCAACCTGTCCTAGAACTTCGGGAAAAGTCGTCAAGTTCAGAAACCGGCCCTATCCAAACTTTAAATAATGCCGAAAGCGGCGGTTCGCGAACATAATTTCGACCAGAAAATAATAGAAAAATGCGTTATTCGATGCGTTAGGATGATATATTAAAGGGCGATATACGCGCGGGGAAGTCAGTTATCATCTAAAAGTCCAAGTTAATAGTGAGCAGTGTGTGGTAACCAAGCAAACAGTAAAATAAATAAGTGTATATAAACAGTGTTTTATCAGAATGATATTAATATATTAGGACTGATATAACGGGTGTATATAAATTAAGTAATTTAAGTGTGTATTTTTTCCCACCCACAAAACTTTATAAATAATTAAGAAAAACATATACAAGTATACATAATGTTCGTCTTCACTTTACATATTTGCTTAGAGTACAGCAACTCACTCTTGTGCCATTGTATTTTCGCACTTTAGATTTTGTGTCTTCATTCTTCTTTGGGATGAACACTATTTGGAAGGACATTTAACTTTAGGTTATTTAGGTTTTCACTGAGCCTATATAAACCCTTTCCGGCAGTAGAGGGAGGTTCATAAAAGCTTCTATTATTGATGTTAGTTTACTCCTTAAGGAGCTGATGATTGCAAGCAAATCTCTGTACTTTGCTTGGAATGAGAACAATATTTCTTTGCTTTACAACTATACAACAATTGCATTAGTAATTGGCTTGAATACCATATTGTATTACCAACATAACATGTCCGATTACCTTACACACCTTGGATGAAGTTTCATTTTCACGAGGAAGCCTGCTCTATAAGCATATTGCTTTTGGTTTACATGACTCTACCAATATTTCATACCGAATATGCTTACCAAGCAGTTTTTCTATAATCTTAAGTAAAAATGACTTGCTAGCTAGGTTTGAGTATTAAGGTAACAACATAAGAATTTACAACCTTTTTGGTACATATTTTTGCCAAGCTTGCCCATGTAATAATGTTTTTTATGCGGGATGCCATTTATTATCCATTTGACTATTACGATTTTTTTTTATCTTTTAACGATAGCAGCAGATTAAAGATTTTTGAGTTTTTTGGACAATATCTTTTACAATTCTGACGAGCTAGATTGTATTATTTGTGTTTCGAACACTTTTAAATTATGAAATTATTTTTTACAATAGTGTAAAACTTGTTTGAATAAACTTTTTTAAAATTCCGTTTTTGATATGACTTAAAAATCGAATAGATGGTAAATCCGTTCATCTCGTATAGACACACATACATAAAATCGTGTGTGAAAATAAATGCTTCTACATGAAAAATAAATACGTCTAACGTTCCATACATAATTATCAAGTTTAAAATAATTCGCTACGTGCAGTTTATCTAACACATTCAAGGTCTTATATTCTATGCGATTCTAACCGCCAAATTTGTGAAAGGAAATAAACACGCGGGCCAGACAGAATGTGAATTCGAGATGCGGAATTGAATAGGCCTCTATTGAAGAGACTAAAAAAGACAAGGGGCCCTCATCCGGGTTACGAAAATTACTCATTTGCGATTAACAGATTATTTCGATGTTTTTCGATATATTCCATCGAATTTTCGTTCTAACAAGCTAAATTAAATCTGTTTCTCTATTTACTTAAAAAATCAATTACAAACAATTTGTATTTCCCTACAGGTTGTTTTCACCGAAATACATTTACAAGTTTTTAACATATTGTGGTTACCTATATGACAGGTTAATGACAAATAATAATCATAGATTTATCGCTGACCTATCAGTAATTTGCAAATATCTTCTATAAACATCTATTATTATTTGATGTTAATTGGTGTAATTTAAAACAAAATTAAAACCAAAGAATGGAAAATAGGTGGATGAAATAATAAAATTCAAGGATAAACATGTACAGGTTACTGTGAATTTTCAAGTTGATGTAATGCTACTCATAAATGAAATATTCTTATTTGTAGGGTAGTTAAATGTATCTATATGTTCAAAAGGCTTCGATAGCAACCACATTTGGTACTTAATTATTTCTTGTTCTTAATTAATTTCCATTTGCGCACAATGTGATTTTAATGCATTTTGTTTTCTTAAAAATTGTGTTTTTGTACATGTAAATTTTATTTATGGCAGAAAAATTATTTATATTCGCAGAAATTTTTCCGATAGTTGGCGCTGCAGTATCTGTCAGTGGAATAAGAAAAACATTGATACCAGCCATTTAATTCAATATCAATTTAACTATTTCTAATTTGAATTTTGTGTGGTAAAGATCGTTAGTGAAAGATGGACGTGTGGTGATTAATTTATATATAGAAGTACAGTCGGCTTTAGAATAGCTTATACATGTTAAATGTGAATTTCGTTTAACTACCGAAGTTATAAAAACGCCCTTCTTAGACAACAATGGCAATGGCAATTTTTAAAACGCCCACATTAAATGGTTTGTTTATTTACAAGGGTCGGTCATGTCCCGAATAAATAGGTTTTTTTCGCATTTTTGCACTGAAAAAAAAAAAAAAAGGGATTTTAATCCCAAACAAACATTTATTATCGGGGGTTCCAAACTAAGTGAAGATGTGGGCGTGGACAACTGCTTAACTGATTTCAAATTTATTATTATTTAAACCGTGATTGGTTATACAGAATAAATAGGCCGTCTATTCAATGTAAGCGATTTGAGTTTGAAAATGTATATGCTATTCTGAAGCCGATAGTACATTATTTCAATAAATAGTAGAAGTGTAGTACCTAGTTAAACATTTATTTGTTTGGTTTTGAGTTAAATTACCTTTATAATCTGTTTCCAAGAAGTGCTTGCTACACACCGACATGTATTTGGAAATAGGTATCCCAATCTTTAAAACGTTCTTCTTTTCGCAATTTTACATCTGCGGGAAATCTGTGTATTGATATGTTTGAATCTTTGTACTGGTTACTCTGTGGCACCGAGCAATACCTCTTACACTTGCTAGTCATTAGTCCAATCTAAATAACTATTTTAAAACAAAAACTTCACCAAACTTATTCAAAATTGACAATGACATTTGTGGCTAACGGCAATTTATTACTTTTATATTCTTGTTTAAGAGAGTATTTGTGAATAAGAATATCATCTTTTACTTATATAATATATTATTATTGGTGTATTAGTCATTTTAAAATATTTTAATATTATATTTCATAATATTTCATAATATTTCATAATTTAAATGTCAAAGCTGTCAAATGTTATAAATTTCACAGTGCTACCGACATACTTTTTAAAAACAAAATTTTCGTAATTTACATAAAAATAATAAATTAATTTATAAAATGATAAAATGGCAAAATGTAAAAACTATTATAAACAACTTATTTCATATGGCTGTTGTGACACTCGTCCTTTAAAAAACTCATCGCTTGGCGATTCGTTTTTTAAACTTGAACTCGTGTCTTAACAGAAGCCCATATGAAATGCGTTGTTTAATATACTATTATAGTAAATGCCAAATAAAGTTGTGTGCACGTCACCAAGATAGTAAGTCTATTGTATGTGTGGCTACTCTAAAGTTAAAAAAATATGAGTAGGATGAGTTTGCCTTTATGTTCCTATTTGGAATTATTAATTTTTTTATTATTAAGATTTATTGTACTAATCCTTACACTGTAAAAGTCTATTCTATTAGAAATATTAAAACAAGGAAACTTCTGAACTAATTTTCATTTTTTTTTTTTTTTTTTTTTTTTTATGGCCTTAGGTTCAAGACCTATTTAGCCAGACAATTTATTAATTACAATTATGATTACAAATTACAATCAAGTACATTTTATAATAGTACATACATATATACATATATATACACACACATATACACATATATACAGTAACACAATATTTATATTACGCCGGTCAATTTCCATTATGCACCTTCACTCGATTTCCTAACCTTCCCATTGGAAACACTATTGAAGATTGTACAACAAGGAATAACATGGACACACGCTTCACGCTAAGGTGCCCGTCATAGCGACTTTTTTTAAACAGACAATACAGGCAACGGTTAAAGGTAAATAACATAAAAGGAAAAACAGAAGGAAACTACAACTGCGCCCTAACATTTCGCATTCACGCAACACTGTTTGAAGAGGGGATTTAAATTTTCCGTTTGGTCCGTTTGAAAAATTCCCATAGAGTTGATCTAATGGTTGGGTTCCGACTGCTTAAGTATAGGAGAGAAGCGACGTTCAATGGTAATATGATTTTTTGTTGGGAGATGGCTTGAAGTAAGAATTTTATTGCTTCTTGATTATACCGACACTGGAACATCCAGTGGTTAAGGTCATCAAAACTGCCGTCACAATCACATGTATCTGTATCTGATAGTTTTATTTTATACAGGTATGAGTTTACTGTGGCATGTCCAAAAAGGCATCTAACGTACATGGTGTAGATTTTTCGAGATATGGGACTTCTCTCACTTAGGAGAGAAGACGGAAGAGTTGGATATATATTGCAATATGTATTTTTGCTACTGTTAGTAAAGGATTGCCACTCAATTTCCCAACTAGATCTAACATGTTTCTTCCTAGCTGCAACTATATCCCATATGGGCAACTCATTGTATTCTAGGCCCACTAAAGTGGCGTCTTTAGCAAAATGGTCTACTTTCTCATTGCCTGAAATATTAGAGTGACCTTTTACCCACACAAAGCAGACATTTCTTCTTAGCAAACTTAGTAGTCTTAACTTGTCAAGTGCATCTACAATTAGTCTGTTGGTATATATGTGTTTAGAGAAGTGTCTTAATGCGAGGAGGACGGATTGTGAGTCGGACAGAATTATATACCTTTCGAAATTTAATGTGGTATTAACTATCCAATCCAATGTCTTGACAATAGCTACCAGTTCAGCTGTGAATATTGAGCAATCTGATTTTAATTTATACTGAAAATAATCCTGAGTATTTTCTATATAAAAGCACAGCCCACACCGGCAGACGATTTTGAGCCATCGGTATAAATTCTACAAGAGTGGTTAGATTGAAGCTTATCCTGTACTACTAAATTTTCGTGAACAACTGAACTGTGTGAAGGAATTATTACAATAGGTTTATATTCATACAGTATGTCATAATTAGAGCAAAAAATGGAATCCCTTCTCCATTAAATGAATAATGTGATAGGTTGGGAAACTCAATAGATAGGGTCGGAGAGTTTTTATTTGCCCACCATTTGTTCGTTAGATTTTCAACAGAGAGGCAAGATATTTTTGTAACAAGCTATTTTGTTTATTGAACTGGCATTTAAGAATAAATTTGTCTGCCAACATTAGGCGTCTTAGATGTAATGGAGGCTCGTTACATTCTGCGAGAAGAGCTGGTGTAGGGGTAGATTTGAGGGCTCCTAGGACTAACCTTAAGGCTTTGAATTGAATTTGATCCAGTTTAATCAGACGAGATTTTGTCGCAGATCCATAAAGAAAACTTCCATAATCCAAAATTGATCTGGTATATGCTCTGTAAAATAATAAGTTTATTTTCGGGTCTGCTCCCCAATCGTATCGATTAACGGCCTTAAGAATATTGAGGCTTTTTTCACATTTGTTAATGCAGTTATTAATATGCTCATTCCAGGTTAATTTAGAATCCAAGGTAACACCTAGGTATGTAAAACTATTATATACAGGGATCTCCAGCTGTGATAGTTCTAAATTACTAATTTTTGGTAACCTGTGTCTCGAAAAAAATACCACACCTGACTTCTTAGGTGAGATATCAAGTCCATGGTCATCAAAATACTTTTTACAGATAAACATATTTACTTTAAGGTCATTAACACATTGCTGATAAGTATTTTTCTCAACATAGAAACAGAAGTCATCAGCATATTGTAAAATGTTACACTCCATTCCCATAGTATGTAAGTTTAAAGAATACAAGTTAAAGAGCAGAGGACTAAGAACTGAGCCCTGGGGTAAACCTTTGTTAACTATCCTTGGGCCGGTCAATGAATTATTTAGCCGCATATGTACTTGTCTATTTGTAAATAGATTGACTAGGACATAAGCGCATTTACTCGGCACTCCTAGTTTAACAAGTTGCTCAAACAGCAGGTCGAGAATAACATTATCATATGCACCAGAAATATCCACAAATAAAGCAGCAATATATTGGTTTTTAGAGTAAGTTAACTGGATATCGGTTGCTAAGTGTGAAATGCAATCCATAGTACCTTTTCCTCTACGAAACCCAAGCTGGCCGTCTGGGTAGAGATTGTTACTTTCCATCCACCATTCCAATCTGTTTTTCATGATTCGTTCAAATGTTTTCAATATACATGACATTAGAGATATGGGTCTGAGGACATTAGGATCATTAGCTTTTGGAATAGGTATTACAAGACACTGCTTCAATGAATCACAGTTATCCCCTTTAATTAAAATATTGTTAAAAACATCAACGAGAAACTGAAGGGCTATTGTAGGCAAGTAAGATATCATAAGATAATTGATACCATCAATCCCAGGAGAGGATTTTTTAGAACATTTGATATTAGCTATTAGTTCATGGATACTAATGGGAGATAACAGAAAATGTGAGTTAAATTCATCTTCCGTGAGGTATATTGGTGACGGAACATAGGAAGGAGCTATTTTATGAAACAATTCTTCAACAATAGCTTCGTCGTGCACATAAAGATTTTTATTTTTTTTTATTTTCTTAATTCTATCCCATATTTCCGTTGGATTAGTTTGTCGATTTAGATTAAGACAGAAGTTGGCCCAACTGTTTTTACTTTTTTGTTTAAAGGTACGTTTACATTGAGCATTTAGTTTTTGATATTCAACAAAATTTGTCAGACACATATTTTTCTTGTATGTTTTACATGCAATTTTTCTTTTATACGATATCTCAGAGCACTCCTTATCCCACCATTTAGGTGATTTTACTGGTATATTTGAGCATGGTCTTATAATTTTGCAAGCTTTGTTAGCAGCGTTGGTAATCTGTTCCATTAAAAATATACACATATCGTTGGTATCACTACAGTTTGGTGGCGTGGAAAATGATTTCTCTATTTCAGCTGTATATACGGACCAATTGGCATTATTCATAGACCATCTAGATAATGGGGACGTGATTGTGTCATTGTGATAATAGTTATTAAGCGTAATAACAATTAGATAATGATCAGATCCATACGTGTCCTGACTGACAGACCAACCAAGTGTAGGACATAACTTAGATGAGATAATTGTGAGATCTACAGCAGATTTAACCTGGCCAGGCGGGGAAATCCTTGTGGCAGATCCGTCGTTTATAACAGTCAAGTTTGAAAAATAATCTAAAGCGTCCACCAAAATTCTGCCATCATGAGAGCAAGCAGGCGATCCCCACATGCCGTGATGGGAATTAAAGTCACCTCCTATTATGCAGTCATATTTTATTTGACTAAATAGGTTTATGTAGTCTTGGGATTTCACTCTAACATCAGGTGGCTTATATATGCTTACTATACTTAGTTTATTGCTACCAAGGGTGATATTCACTCCACACACCTCAATTTTTGGATTAAAATTATGATTAAATTGAATGGCTTGGTATATAATTTTATGAGAAATGAAAATCGCAACTCCTCCAAAACCTTTATCTCTATTAACTGCAATGACGTTAAAGTTATTAAACTTAATATTATCAGTAGGTTTATACCATGTTTCCGAAATTATTGCAATATCAAACTTTTCCTCCAATAAAATTTGGTGTAAAGAGTTTTTGTTAGCTTTAAGAGATCTAGCGTTCCATTGAATAATCTTTAAATTTTGCTTAAATGACATATTTATAGTTGTTTTTGTTTTAGGTTTTAAATATATTATCAACAATATTTTTAATTTTATTTTCAAACTCCATATCTTTAAAATTTAAAGTACTACTTGATGATGGATTTTGTGAAAATTGTTGGAAAAAACTTGTTAGCGTCGTAATTAGTTGATGTTTAAGTGTTGACAAATCATTTTCCGGCTCTTTTCCGAATTGGAAAACTGGTCCTGCGCAAAAGCTAGTATTATATTCACGTCTAATTGGCGGGAAATTGGGAGAAGAATCACTAGTTTTTCTTTTTTTTACCAAGGGTTTAGAGGAAGATGGTTGATCATTGGTTGATGAAAGGTTAGATCTAGAAGAATTGTTACATGGGGTATATTGTGCTGCGGAAGTTTTTAGAGATGGAAATTCTATAGCTGAATCAATTAATGGAGCAAATTTATTTTTATGTATGAGGCTGGAATAGGCCGGATTGTTAACAGTTTTTTCAGCTTCTTTAAAAGTTATATTCAAATTAGACATTGCTTCCTTGATTCTAGTTTGCTTTTTATATTCTGGACATTCCCTATAAGTAGAATTATGACTGTTATTTTTGCAATAAACACAAAAAATATTGCATGATTCGCACACAGATTCACTTTCTGACCCACAGTTCCTGCATCTTTTCTTACCCCTACACTGCGCGCCAGAATGGCCAAATAAAAGACATCGGAAACATTGCAAAACTGGGTTAATATAAGTTTCTACAGGACATCTAACTTTATTAATATAAATAAATTGGGGAATCAATTTTCCTTCAAACGTAACAATGATCATTTGACGGGGAACCCGTTCGATATTGTTATCTTTGTGAACACCTCTAGTCATGCGTTTTACTTTTTAACAGGTACATTAGAATTAATAATTTGTAGGAGGGCCTCCTCGCTATAAGAAGTATCAACTGACCTGACTAACCCACGTTTTTCTATAAGATGGCCGGGAATATAAGCAAGTAAATTATTTTGTTGAAAGAATGGATCTTCAATCAATTTATTGGCAACACTGCCCGAATTTAATTCAATTTTTATGCGATTGCGACCAACCGTACTAATTTCTATAATATTATTATCATATTCTTTTAAACTCATTAATTTTTCACCCAATTTCATTGGATGTAAATTTCAATATTAAACTGTACACTTTGAACAAATACATGATACGGTCCTGGATTATTAGGTTTAAATCTATTTGAAAGTTGGCTTAATAGCCGTTGTTTATCGTACAAGTTTTTCTCTGATTCCGAGTTTTTGTTTAGTGTATCGTTAGCAGATATTTCATTTATTTGATTATTATTTTTATTTTTTTTACATAAACTCATATCAACATCTTCATGAACAATAATATCTTCAACAAGAACATTGGGTCGAATAACTTTATTGAAATCATCAGGTGGTGGCGGTCCCCCGCCGCCAGTGGTGCAGGGATGGTTTGCCCCGGACATACGTCCGGGGTATAAAAATCCAGAAAAGTAAAATGTACTTACAGTAGTCTTCCTCTTAACACAAACTAATATTATACTTATCTAATAATGAGAATTTAATAATTTATGTAGCGCACCGATACCACAGAGCGTAGAGCGTATGCTAGCACGTCCTATCCACTCGACAGTCGATGAACAACTCGTAATTTTCATTTGAAAAATACCATTTTAAAACTCGATGACAGCTGTTTTTCTAAAACTAGTTTCGACAGATTGGCGTACTCATATTACATTTTGTTTTGTGAGATAGCTACTAGATTTTAGATAAATAACACATGATGGAACGAGTTCCTTAAGTAAAATTCTAAAATTCTAGCGGGTGCTGGAGCAATATTCTGTAGGAAAACTCAATTTAGTGATTATCATGGGGAAATGAACCAGGCGAATTCCCTATTCCCATATGATGTTCAAAACAGAACTGCAGATATAAACTTACTTAATGTCAGTTATTTTAAATATTTTTTTTTTAGAAATAAACCACCAACCAAGTATATAATGGACGATATGGCAGAACGGTATGGACACAAAGTTTTACGTATTCCTTCTTACCATTCTATCTTTAATTATTGAATTAATTTGGGGCATAGTAAAAAATTATTACAATAGGCACATTGGTAGAGATGGTAACAACACGAACAACTGCCTAAACATGTGACATGAGGCACTTAACATGATTACTCCTGATATGTGGAAAAATTCTATAAATCATACTGAAAGAGAAATATTTAAATAGTACGAGATCGTCAAGAAATTGGCCCAATAGTAATAAATATTAATAGTGAAGAGAGTGACACTAATGTGGAATCACATTCAGAAAACCTTTAGTTCGTTGATGTTGATTTTTTTAATGTCATGTTTTGTCTTTGAAAATACCTTCATTATAAAAAAATATTTTATATTATTGCTTGTGGTTTTATGTTGATTATATTTATTGTTTGGTACATCAGTAATAACCTTACCACTTTTATTGTGGTATTCCTAACTTTGTGAAATCAATTCATGAATGGAATTAACAAAAAACATATTACTAATTTTCAAACCGAAAACCGTTTACACTACCACTACACCAACACACATTTTTATATGCCTGACGCGCGTTTCGATAACCAGGTTATCTTCTTCAGCGACCGAAGGTAAACTAAAGCTATGTCTACAAACTAACCTTACATATATATTATATAACATTTTTAGCGCCAAATGTTTTCGCGGTAAATCTTTTGGCGACAAAGCCAATTTTTAGCGCGAAAACATTTTTACAATAAATTTTCTTATAATAAACAATAAAGTGGACTATCTGGGATAGGTCCTTTGTCCTTATTTAATCTATTTTTACACTTAATAATTCCTATACTTTCAAATGCATCCAACAATCTATTGTTCGATACATTTTCTAACAATTTTAAACTATCTACATTTACAGAATGGTTTTTGGTAAAAGCATGTTCGGCAATACTAGATTTTTCTATGCGTCCATATGTTAGATGAGCTAAATGTTCTTTAAATCTAGTTTTAACTGATCTTTTTGTTTGCCCAACATACTCTTTATCACAATCATTACAACTTATTTCATATATACCGCTTTTTTCCAGATCTTCTATCTTATCCTTCGGATTTCCTAACAATTGTCTCAGGGTGCTACTAGTTTTATGAACTAAACCTAATCCCACCGTGCCGAAAATTGTATTTAATCCTTTGGTACACTGAGGGATAAATGGTAATGAAATGAATTTCATATCGGTGTGTTCTCGCTAGAAAAAGGTGGTTTCACAAAGAGATTTCTTAAAACTATGGCGATTGATTAGCTTATGAATTAGTTTTTTTATCATATCCATTAAGTACAGCTATATCCTCAATTAAATTATTTTCTTTAATATATCTTATTTTGTTTAAAGGACGCGCGTCAGGCATATAAAAGTGTGTGTTGGTGTAGTGGTAGTGTAAACGGTTTTCGGTATCAGTTTCGCCAACGGTTCCAGATTCAACATTTTACTAATTTTCAAGTTCAATTTAATATATTTTGAAATTTTCTACCTTCACGTTTTTTGTTTACTTCAGTTATTTTCTGTTAATTTTCATACTTCATGAACAATCTGGCAACTCTGCAAATGTTCACAATTATGACGTGAACGCAACTTTATTTGTCATTTACTATATACAGGGTGTTTCATTGGGAAAGGGCCTAACTTTAACTGTTGATGGGGATCACTTTGGTGGTTCCAAAAACCTATATTTAATGTGTCTGCTGTACTTTATAACCGAGATACAGGGTGTTTTATAAATTTATCCTATTTCTTTCGAACCTCATAACTTCCGAGTTACCCTTTATATTATTTTGAGATTTGGTACACGTAGTAACCATTACCTAGAGTCTCCATCAAAAGCATCTCCAAAAAGATAATGCAGGTCCGGCTTAACAAAAAATGTCAAAACTCGTCTTTCCTAAAAACAACACCCTGTATATAGATTTTCTGAAAATTGCTCTTTATAATAGAAAAGGGTATGAAAAATCGAATCTACTTATTTCTTTTTTATTTTTCCGCAGACAATTTTACTACCAAAAATTCACCGTCAAACTTATAATTTATGCACGTTTTGGGGGTTAACAATGGTATCGGAGAGGTTTTTTTTATTTTTTAGCTTGAAATGGAATCCATTCAATGCATCTAGAGAAGCATCCTAGAAATTCAATTGAGTGTGTATGTTTACGAGTACAGACCACTAAAAATGTGATTACAGGGCCGTACTTAGAACATACTCATTCAGTATGTTTCGAATATCTCGAACACCCTGTATAAGGATATGTATCTGGAAACTATGCACTTCTACATTTAAAATAACAAGAGTAAAATACGAGGAATAAATTTATACTTCAAAAAACGTTAAAAGTACTCGTATAAACTAGCTTCGGTGCATTACAGAGTAAAAGTGAGGAATTTTTTAAATGAAAATTTTCCTAATTCATGGAGAGGCAGAGGTGGTCCCAATAACTGGCCTTCAAGGTCACCTGACTTTAATCCTGTGGATTACTATATTTGGGGATATCTAAAATCAAAAGTATATGCTACCGACATCAATAGCAGAGAAGAACTTCTTCGAAGAATAGAGAATGCCTGCGGAGAAATCAGAAATAATCCAGATGTGATTAGAAGGTCCATTCGCAATATTACAAAAAGGGCAAGAAAGTGCATAGAGCCCTTTATTTTTGTTGATACATATCCTTATACAGGGTGTTCGAGATATTCGAAACATACTGAATGAGTATGTTCTAAGTACGGCCCTGTAATCACATTTTTAGTGGTCTGTACTCGTAAACATACACACTCAATTGAATTTCTAGGATGCTTCTCTAGATGCATTGAATGGATTCCATTTCAAGCTAAAAAATAAAAAAAACCTCTCCGATACCATTGTTAACCCCCAAAACGTGCATAAATTATAAGTTTGACGGTGAATTTTTGGTAGTAAAATTGTCTGCGGAAAAATAAAAAAGAAATAAGTAGATTCGATTTTTCATACCCTTTTCTATTATAAAGAGCAATTTTCAGAAAATCTATATACAGGGTGTTGTTTTTAGGAAAGACGAGTTTTGACATTTTTTGTTAAGCCGGACCTGCATTATCTTTTTGGAGATGCTTTTGATGGAGACTCTAGGTAATGGTTACTACGTGTACCAAATCTCAAAATAATATACAGGGTAACTCGGAAGATATGAGGTTCGAAAGAAATAGGATAAATTTATAAAACACCCTGTATCTCGGTTATAAAGTACAGCAGACACATTAAATATAGGTTTTTGGAACCACCAAAGTGATCCCCATCAACAGTTAAAGTTAGGCCCTTTCCCAATGAAACACCCTGTATATTCGTTTATATAAATATTACAATAATACACACAAATATAACTTGTATTTTTGGTTTTTATTACGTAAATAAATAAAAAAAGTTACATGAAGACTTTTACTATACACTATATTGTTAACTAACTACTTACTCAAAACAAAGATTTTAATAAAAAAACTTATTTTATTATCATACAAAACTCAAACACTAATATAACACGACGTAACTATTTAAACCATATTATAATATTGTGAATAACCAAATCTTCACCCTATCCAGTCGTTTATCTCGTACTGACTACCTACTCGTCTGCATTATTTTCAATTTAGGCCCTTCCTACCCCTCTTGCCGGATGAAGTAAGCAAGAGTGCGGCTAGTGTTGCTAAATTTCTTTACAGTATTATTTATATCTATTGTGATGATTTTCTAATTTTCTCAATAAAGAATTAAATTTTGAATTTTAATTTTCAATTTGCTAATTACTGATAGGGTAGGGTTCCAACAACAAATATATTTTAATTTTTTTTTTATTATATTGAATTTTAAATGATTATCCAAATGAAATTTTATCAAAGTCAACTGAAGCCTAACTAATTTCTATCTATTTTCCTAACTAAATCCTATCTAATCTTATCTACCTTTAACTAATTACTTAACTACCTTAACTAACCTTAATTACCGCAAAATTCGTCTTTAAGTAGTCCTTTTCTTAATTTTTTATTCTTTCTTCTATCTCCTGGTACTTTTGCTTCAACTTTTCACTCTTAAACACTTTTATATCTTCTCTTATTTCACGGAATACCTATCTGCTAATCAATTTCTGTGATTCCAGTCAAACTTTTGGCTTACTGCTTGAAGATGAGGTATGGGAATTACAACAAATGCTCTATTCAACGGGTTTGGAACTTACAGTAGTTTTTGACAATTTTTTCTTTGTAAATACATTCAATTCATTGCCAGTATCACCACTAATTGTCAGCTCCCTGTCGATTTTGTGGAACTCTTTAATATAAACTGTTCCTCAAAGAATTTTATCAATACTTTTAATTCTTTTAAAAATGATTTTTCTACTACTTTTTCTGACTTTTCTAAAAAATATCTCTTGACTTTTTTTTCTATTTTTTTACCACTGTCAAACTCCCGATCCCCGGCAACCAACTTTCTTACTCACTATCACTACACTTCTTATCTACACTTAAACTATTACAGAATTCAAAACATTACAAAAATTTTCTTAACCTAATAAATTATTTTTTTGACTTTGACATTTTATTTGAATTTGTGACATTTCCGAAAATAATAATAAAACCAAAATAAAATTTGATGTGACCCTTAATATACCTTCTCACTATATAGATATTTGGCAACGATAATATTTACAGTGCTTCCATAAAGTAGCACTAATAAATCACGCAAAATAATATTGGAAATTCCCAAAACAAGTTTATTTTTATTTTAATTTTTCTTAAGTTATTATCTAATCTATTGGATGTGCCACCTGAGTGTGTTGATGTTATCATCATTTTTTTGCAAAATATTTTTTTAAGATAATTTTTGAACTGGGAAAAATGTATAATATGTTTCTTCAAATTGATACAAGGTGGACAAGAGCAAAAGCAAAAAGAAATAATTATCAAAATTATTTATGGAAAGTGTTAGGTACGTTACTATGTGGAATTACGTACTCGTTGTGGTGTGATGGTCACGTACGTTGGCTATCATACGAAAGGTTCCGGGTTGGATCCTCTGTGCCGGTGTAAAACATCAATAAATTGCACCGGCTAAAATAGAAATCCGTACTATAATAAATTATTTTACAAAGCATTGTTTTACATAACAATACGTTCTTAATATTCGCTATACTTTGAAGATCCTCTATGTTTACCTTCGGTCTCTGAAGAAGATAGCTTGGTTACCGAAACACGCGTTACGCTGTAAAAAAGGTTGTGTTGGTGTAGTCGTAGCGTCAACGGTCGGTATCAGTACAGCCAATGGTTCCGGAATAAACACAATCCTGTATAATCCACAAAAAGACGTGAGATGATTTATAATTCCAGCTTTCCGTTAACATACAATTTATAAATACAACGTTTATCATCCTTAATAATTATTGAACCTTTTCGTTATAAAAACAGTAACGGAGTCTGATGTTTTTAAAATAACTGTTATCTTGTTAGCTTTAAATAAAGTTAGATTGGGTGTAATTTATCATTGAAGCTGTAACAAAAAAAAACGTTTGTTATTAAGGCATTAAAATAAAGATAACAAGAATTGTAGGACATAAATTTTAAATTAAACAACGTTATTCTCTGTATAGTACCTATCAAATTTAGCTTTTAAGGGGGTGAATTTTCAAATAAAAATTTAACATCTTGGAAGCCAATATCTAATGTTGGGGGATCTGAGATGGTAAAACTCATATTCGAACGAGCCTTTTTCAGGACCCGAATAGTGTTGGACTCATCACCGCTAGAATGACGCCTACCAACCAAAACCACTTCAAAACTTCCCGTCTCAGAAATACTACCCTAGCAAACTTCAAGACGGGCGACGGCCCTTCACACACTCTCCATTTACTCTGCCATTAATATTCATTCTCTTCTCCCAACCATACTCTCCACTGCCTTACTCACCTTCATTCATTCCCCCGCAGCTCTCAACTTTATATCCACCATATTTTCCCAGTACCCCGCCTCCCCGAGTCTTTCCTCCAAGCTCTTCAGCATTTCTTCATTCCTCCAGCATAGAAACGCATGTCCTATATCATCTTCCACTTCGCATCTTTAACACACTTCAGTCTCTCTTTTCCCAATCTTGTGAATATATCCTGCTCTTGACCCACGCCCAGTCAGCACCTGTGTCATCCATTCTTTCCTACTTCCAAATACTCTTTTTAGCGCATCTTCATACTCCTTCCACCTTACTTCCATTCCTCATCCATAACTTCCTTTCACATTGCGCCCTTCCACTGTAATCTCCCGGCTGTAGGCGTCACATCCAATGGGTAGGAAGTAACGGGAAGTAACGCTAATCGTTACCAACTCCCCACGTTAGGCGCCAAATTGGTAACGGTAAAAGCGCCAAACTGACAACGATCAACGCTCCTACTGAGCAGATCCTGGCTAGAGTCTTCTCAAGGAGTAGTTAGGCTCCAGGCTATTGGTACACTTTATAAATTGGGGTTGACAAACTATGAGGTTAGGCCGCTACTACCTTATAGACGTTGACGAAAAAGTATAAACTTGTATGGTACTTAGCTTGTTGTCTTGGAATTGGGTATTATGGAAGTCTTAGGGTCTTAAAAGGAAACTGACCGTCGAATTTCTTGAGGCTAGGGGAGTTGGTTCGTTAATAAAAGTGGCTAATGAGACAGCTAGCCGAAATTAATTTTAAAATCGAAACTAGCGGTAATGAATTTAAAATTCGAAACAAGTTGATGCACATACTACAAGTACATCAAAATTAAATTAATAGTGGAGCCATTTATACATATTCATTGCTAAAATGGCATGTTTTGGTGAGTCGCTTGTCCACGTCCTAACGGTATGGCGTTTTAAAATCTTTGTTCTATATTTCATTGTAAACAATTGTAATAAAATGTTCACTATTTCATTAGAAATTCATCAAAGTGACATTTAGTCAAAAATTTTACTAGTTTAATTTTTTTTAGCAAATTATTACATTATCTAAAATTAATTACTTTATATTTATTAAGTAATATGTGTGTGAAAAATTTTTTATTGAGACTTTTATATCTTCTTATAAAAAAAATTCTTAACCAGCGAAACCCTAAAAAATTATTGCGATTCGGAACAAATGAAAATGGTTTTTGTTTGGCTGCTTAGATTATTTTAGTTCTCAGAAATCCCACAGACTAGATTTACCAGAAGTTCAATCATCATCTAAACTTTTTGGAAAAGCTGTTATAGTTCAGTCGATCCTAACAGACTAGATTTATCCTTGAGACGGTCAGTCCCGACCGAAATGCGTGCATAATGAATAGTTATGCGCCAGTGATCAAACACCGTTTCGGTCTGTCTCATTCTCATTGATTTTCTGTTTTTGTTACACTCGCGCTTCTATATCTTGTTTTTCTCACCTCCTACGAAAAGCGAGAAGTTGTGTTTATGGTACAGGAAAATTATGGAATTTTATTCACATTGATATGTATAGAAAGCATGTGAAAATTTTAATTTTATTATTTTTTTCTTCTTCATTGCAACGTCAAGTTTCCTAAGTGAAGGTGGCTTTTATTGTCACTTAGCTAATATGATTTATGGAATAACTAAATTTGGTCACTGATGCAGCAAGCAAGTTTATTAGTTATTTGAAAACGACATTAAAAAAGTCTCAGAATTTGCAAAATTATTCGGATTGAGCAAAAATATAATTGATAATTGAATTTAATGTACTAACCCTTACTCTGTAGAAGTCCATCTAACTAAGAATAATAAACATCTAGGAGTATTCGTTTAAACTTAACTTTTTATTAAAATATTAGTTTTTAAATTACAATTACAACAAGCACCGTTAGATTGACATATTGAAGTTACATTTTGTTTTTTCAATAATAATACAACAATATTAATCGTAGTAATAAAACTCAAAGTCTATCCACAACGTTTAATAGTGAGGTTCAATAGTTAGTGCAACATGTTTCGGTCTTTAGACCATCATCAGGCTATAAAGAAAAACAATGGTATCAGGAGAATCCAAAAATAGTTATAGTTATAAAAAGAGCGAATGGTGTCGGTTGTCCGATTACATCAATGATTAAAGTTAAAACATTTCAAATATGACAAATAATTACAAGTAGAAAAAAATACAAGTTTAAAGTAAAAAGTTAAATACATGAATTGCAAAAACTTATACTAAAACAGCAAGTTAATTATGTTACACGATCAATATAAACTCACCTGTATGTGCAGAACGTAGGAATTGTAAATAATTCAAATTTAAAACTTAAACATCCATAAATAAGTGAAGAATAATGGATGAATAAGAGAGTTAATATATAAAAAAGAAGAGGAAAAGGAACTTAAGAAGTTATTTAGATAGAGAATGATGGTTGTGTTGGTTAGATTAAAGTGGATAGAAATGTGGGACCATATTCATACTAAGAAAATTGTATCAAGAAAATTCAACTAACAAGTTTTACATTACTAAAAGAAACAAGAAGAAAAGAATATAAGTGGAGGAATAAAGAAATGATTGTAAAAAACAATCAAAAAAAGGAGAGATCCATGAAAGAGGTTCGATCTCCTTATAATCAAGAAGACAGGTCGATCCCAAACCGTGAGTAAAGGTTCTTGTTAGTTTAATAATCAGTTGCTGTTCTATTCGAGATATGTAGATGACTGTTTTGTTTTATTTGATGGTACTATATCAGATATTGAGAATTTTCTACTTTATATTAATTCTTTACACCCTAATATTAAGTTCACCTTAGAGATGGAAGTTAACAATCAATTACCATTTTTGGATTTACTGATAACTAAAGACCCTATTCTGAACACTTTCAGTTTGGACATTTTTAGGAAACCCACAACTACTGACTGTCTCATAGATTACAACTCTTGTCATCCTATGTCGCATAAACTTGCTGCTTTGAACTCTCTATTCTATAGTATATGTTTTAGTATAAGTTTTTGCAATTCATGTATTTAACTTTTTACTTTAAACTTGTATTTTTTTCTACTTGTAATTATTTGTCATATTTGAAAAGTTTTAACTTTAATCATTGATGTAATCGGACAACCGACACCATTCGCTCTTTTTATAACTATAAATATTTTTGGATTCTCCTGATACCATTGTTTTTCTTTATAGCCTGATGATGGTCTAAAGACCGAAACATGTTGCACTAACTATTGAACCTCACTATTAAACGTTGTGGATAGACTTTGAGTTTTATTACTACGATTATCTACATCATCCACATTTGAGAGATGGATTTCCTTTTCAACAACAATATTAAATACTAGATTTTATTAGCCATAAAGGATTATCCTAGATGTATTTCCAAGATCAGTATAACTGTTCAATAATATAGAAAAACCAGGTTAAAATAAGCTTTTCTGTGACGTTGCTAATTAAAAAAGTGCAAGATGGTGGCGAAGCTGAAAGCGTGGCGCCATAAAAATTTAAATTATTTTGTAAAAAATGCAGAATATGCTCATTAGTAGATATTTAATAATTTTAAGTTTATTCCTTTTAAAGATAAAGCCTAGTTGACGTGTTTTCGTAACCCTCTATAATTTTCTCCATTATATTTTATCTTTCATAAAGTTGGAATAATTTGATCGTACTATTATTCACTTTTCATCATTGAGTGGGCCTAAACAGGACGCACAAAAAATGTAAATAATTTTGAAGAACATTCAAGGTTGTTGGTGCTGTTTTGCGTCTGTGTTGTCGCTAACGCATTAAATTCGATATAACAACAAATATTTTAGGCGCGACAAATGAATTCGTTAATAGAAAGATCAAGGTCGTTCGCTAAAATAATTACTAAGGGATATACAACTTAACAAAAATTGTTAAGATATTATCAAAAAATAATACAGACAGTACTTTAAAAATACTTGTTATTAATATTACAATAATAATTATAGTATGTACTGAACTACCGTTGTTAATATTTATGATCCATTAAGTATCCAAATCCTTGTTGTATTGTTAATAAATACTAATAAGGACTAGAAGTCACTTTCAGAAAAAATCTAGTAAAAAAATATTACTTGAAGAAAGTTCTCAGAAGTAAGAAGCTTGACATATAATTTACAGTTTTTTACAGTTGGTAGTCCTTTCTGTAATTACAGTTATACAAAAATGAACGATAGATTACTCAACGTTATTGAAAATTTAGTTTTTCACGCACTGGTAAGTTTATATAACAAAAATTCATTAAATACCTTTTTAATACTTCTTCTAGTAGTGTTTGATACCGTTTTAATGTTTTAAAACAATATGAATACCTTTATATTGTCTCGTAGACTGTGGTAGAATGCACGTGGGGATCTCACGCCTTCCTCCCTCGTGGAATCCGGTTCAAGATGTTACGAAGATCACTCAGGACCACCTTTTACTTTAAAGCACGTGTAAAAGGTAACTTTCACTGGTCACAAATCACTATTTATTTATCTAATTACAATTTTAACAAAATTTCACATATGATTTTAATTAATCTGTTTCTAACAACTTTTCTTAATAAAATAAAACCTTTTATCTCTCCAAAACCAAAAAAAACTCTTAATTCCCTTTTTCAAAATCAATAACTACCCCGATTTTCCTTTTTTTCTTTTTTATATTAAAATTCGCCCTCTATATCTCTAAATTTTATATCATTCCTTGTCCAATCAAATTAACCTTATGGTTGTTTATAAATAAATTTAATAATATCTAGTAAAGATTTGCTTTGAGAATAGAAAACATTACATCTTATATTTCTAAATTGCATTGTTTGTGTTTTATCTGTAATTATTTAATTTATCTAAATTACGTTAATCTTTTTCTTCTGTCATAGTTGACATAACAAAATATCTCTTTAAAAGCTACCCTATATCAGGTGACAATTGTTGTCACTGTCATTTGACTCATAACCCCATTATTTGTTTATTTTTCAGATTGTATAGTTAGATGTAAGCAAATTTCAGTGAAAATTCTATAAGTACTAATTTTGAATAATTTGTTATAGGCATCATGAATACATATCTAGATAATACATAGAAACCATCAACCTACTCGTCTGTATGGTAAATCTTATATTATTAAATCTTATATTATGTATCAGGTGATTTGTTGACAATTTTAATTTATGTAAATATAATTTAAATTTTATTACTTTCCTTTATCTGTTTAAATTTAAATAAACTACCTTTCCTCTCATTGATTAATTAGATTCTTGTTAAATATGTTAATTTTCTAATAAGGCCTTTTGATTACGTTACAATATATATATATATATTAAACCAGAATTTTTGGGGTAAAATGATTTTTAAGAAAACTCTTTTACTTGTTTTCCAAGCTTTCGAAATACATTTATTTCATTTTCAAGGAATAAGTGCGAGTTAAAACAAAATTGGTGTTAACAACTTGGTAAATATAACATAAAAAAATTATTTTAACTTTAATTTGGAATTTAAAAAAAAATTTTTAAGTCAAATTATTTATAAAACAAAATAACGTCATAAAATTAATAAAAAACTTAATTGCTTACGATAAAATTTAATAATAAAAGAGTAGAAAATAATAGGTTATAATTTGATTTCTTCTTTTATAAAAAATGTGAATTTTGATTAAAATTTACTAAATATTTATTTGTTCTATGATAAAAAATAAGGATATCTTATTCTTTTTTAATTTTGAATTAAGCTTCTAAAATGTCATTTAAAAATCAAAAAAATAAAAATGTCAAATAGATGTCATGCATTTTAGGTATTATTTAGATCTTTATTTGTATGTTTATCCAAAGATAGCAGATAATAATAAATGTCACTCAAGTTTTTATGGTCACTTTTTTTATTCATAATATCATTGTCTTGTGATATAGATGCCATTTCCAAAAAAAGTCTTTACTAATACCTATTAGTCGGCAAATAACAGAAATTTAATTATAATATATATATATATTGAGACGAAGTTTTATTATCATAAAAAATTTATTCATTAAAGAAAATACTAATTTCAATAAGAATGTGTATTATGATGATTAAATCAAAAACAAAATCGTTAAGTCAATTAAAAGCAAAAATAAATAATAAAAAAGTAATCACATTACATAAAAATAATCAAAATCACCATTAAAAAAAATAAATAATAATGAAAATATAATTCTAAATGTAAAATAAAACAAACGAACAAATTATAAATTTTTGTAAAATATTTTTCTGTTAAATATATAAAAGGATTTTCAAAGATCTACAAAAGTGTATAAAAAGTTCTTCTACGAATAACACTTGTGCATATGTGTGACGTTAAATTATCAGAACTACGACTGCTCGTACACAACAACAACATCGCGTGTTTGAAATGTTTAGTTTCCTCGAACTCCAAGAGCTTAGAATAGCAGCTGCACGTTGTGACGTATGAGTTACTCGGAAGTATATCGGTCGAATTTATGACTTCAAGCCTCAGTGTAAATATAATTTGAGAGCTTTTCCGACCATAATAAATTATATAAAAATTATTGAACATTAAAAATGATTATTGTATATATTATGTAAAAAAATTGTTTGTAAAATATAAGTAGTTAGTTAGAAATAAGCAAATTAAGAAATAGTTCCTTCTGATTGGTTCTCGTGGAGTTTTTACATGAAGCATTTTTATTGGTCAGAGAATAATGAGAGAGGGATCTCAGTTTTACGTAAAAGAACCAGTCAGAAAGAATAAATGGATTCAAGCCTAATTTTAAGAGAGTCAAGACCCTTTATACAAACATTAAAGCTTCGTTTAAAAAAATTTTCAACAAATATTTAAGATTTAATTTTAAAAAATTTTCACGACTCAATACTCAAGTTTAATTTTAAAAAAGATTCAAGACTCATTTTCAAAACATTCAACAACAGTTATTATAATATTCAACTCGTAATCTACATTTTTTTAAAAAAGACTTTGATTAGTCATAAATTTTATTAACTTTATAAGTTAACAGTATTCGACTTTGAATCGAAAATAGGTTTGTTGAATCGAGCAGAGTAATCTTATAATATAACAGATTCAACTGTAATTTTAATGATACAAAAGTTAGTATTAAATTAATATAAGAAGCTTGACTTACCTTATATCAGAAATAGTCCTAGTATAAAACTTTGTAACACGCCACTTGTAAAAAGGGAGTCTTATCAACCAGTAAATTGTATAAACAAATCCACAAATAAACAATAATAAATTCTACATCGTAAGAGTTTCTGTCTTTAATTAAACCATTGGAAGTTTCTGCATACCACGTGTCTACCAGAAGAGAAGATAGACCACCAGTTCCAGCGACACCTACATGTGAATGGCGAACACTCGAGAGACAAAGTTAAAAAAGGTACCGTTATTTGATTTGTATTAAGTGTGCGTATAAACTGTTTTAAAGCGATAATAATTATTAGCCGCTAGAGAACATTTATACTACTTTATTGTAAAGATTTTTGAATTTCATTTTGATAGAAAATTTATAATTTGTTTGAGCGTAAATCTGTGGTGAAACCTGTACGACTTGAGATATAATTTTTCGATTAACGATAGTGTCTATTTTCAAGAAACATTTAATTTTATTTGAGCTAGTCATCATTATACAACATATTATTTAAGGGGCTAAAAAACATTATTATTGTAGTAAAAAACTTCAACAATTACGTCAAATCAAATAAAAACAAACCAATAATAATATCATGCCACAATTAACGTGAATTTACTAAAATAACATTCAATCATCAGAAAAAATTAAAATAATAAAACAAAAAAGAAAACATAAGAACCCAACAACAATAAAATAATAAAATCATAATAATATATATATATATATTTGTTTCAGATACAGTATAACAAATATAATTTTAATGTTTTATAATAGTAAGTATAAGAGGTCATGTTCCTATCCAATTTTATTAGAAAGCAAAAATAATTTAAAATCACCTTATTCTGAAAAAAAGTAGAACATCAGTTTAAACAATATACCTAAAATGGTATAAACACAGAATTAATTATATATAGATAAGCATCTCAACCACATATCTTTTCAGTACAAATTTCAAAATATTAGGTATAAGTGCACTTTGTTGGGCATAAAATTAGTTTATTTACTCTGTTGGTAAGAAACCAATTATGCATAGTAGACGTTTTTCGTAACTTAAACAAGCAGTAATACTGTTTTAAGGTCAAAATGGCATTGCAAAAAGGTACACCGAAAACTAAGTTTTTTTATAAAAGAATCCTCCTTTACCGGCCCAGACATCAGCTGAGCGTTTGCTAGACCTAGACCATCATATATACATTTGAATTTTCAAGATAAATATGGTATGTTGTTATTGCCGAATTTCTTAATGTATTCATGTTCTTTATCCATTTATAAACTATTTTATTTTAATTGATGATTATTTATACATTGGTTAATCAATGTTAGCAAAATACTTTTAAACTAATTATTTATATATTTGGGAAGTTTACATGCATGTTTGTTCACTAAATAGGAGCTAAATTTTATAAAACCAACCGAATGCAGATTTTATAGATAATGATTTGTATTCAAATGATTAGGGAAAGGACAAAGGAGGGTATTGTTTTAAATGGATGTTTTGGCATAACCGGAAAAAGTATCTTTTATAGCCCAAAAATTTAAAAAGAACAGATATTTGCTTTTAAATTCAAGTTATGGGCTTAAAACTAATTTCTATTATTTAAAAACATACTTTATTTGATTTAACGCGTAGCTGAATTAATAAAGAAAAATTATTAAATGTAAGATTTCTTCGACAGGCTAAAAAAAAAATAGATCACTAATAATTTGAATCTCAGAGTAATAAGTAAACATAGAGGTGCCACAACAACACAATAACATACAGTTTGTAGTCAATAGCAATGAACCTATAATTGAGAGAGATGGAAAATCTAGAGGTGTTGGTAAACACAACCGTACAGTGGCGTGTAATTGGTTAGGGTATCACCGTAATACCTATATAATTTAATACGCATATTTTGGTAAGGAATTTATATCTACACTTACCTATGGCATGGCACCATACTTCTAACATATTTTTATCATAAGGAAATCTAAAAGGATATAATATATCCTTTATAAATATATTAATACATATTATGTATTAAAATTTGACTTGGTGAATTTTTCTTGATAAAGATATGATCTTTTGAAGTCACTTTGTAACTATAAGTCGAATTTAAGAAAATGTGACTTGGTCACTTTTCGCAGTATACCCACGATATGTATTTCATTATTAATTTAATTTTCTTAATTGTAAAAAATTTTAATTGAAATTGCTAATTGTACGCCAATGTAGTGAATAATTTACCGGTGATAGGTTAGATTATCACGCTTTTCAGGGTTTCACCATTTTCAATATTGAAAATAAATAAAAGCACTTTATAAAGTTCACTTAAATACACAAAAATTCAAGAAAAATCCAACAAAGCACTAATCACCTCTAGACAATAACAAACAAAGGCACTGATGCCAAATTTTCGGTGTGGGTATTTGATACAATTGGTCTAGAGCTTTTTTATCAGTATTATCGTAAGTGAATATTAAAATGTATTAAAGAATATTTTCTGTGAATAAAAATCTTCTCTTAAAAGTAAAATAAAGTTATTGTAAATTATATCATTACGTTTTTGTTTCCTACTTTGTACTTACAAAACAGAACGTCTGGCAATGCTCTGCTGGTAAACTTATTACTCTGAGATTTGAATACTACTATTTGTGTCTAAAAGACCCGAATATTTGATAACATTTAACTGAAAAAAGTAAGAATATGTATGACATTTTTTTAAATTTATATAAGTAATATACATTTTTTACGTGGCAACTGCACATTTTTGGATACGTCACATCGACACAAAGCATGGTTAGGACCAGTATGTACCAAAAGTCGGTTCTTATTCAACCCAGAGGTCAACTGTGGGAAACTGCAAAATTAATATACACTAATTCAATATTAGTTCAATCGACGTTTTATAACCTCAAATTAGTTGATTTTGTGAATAATATGTTCTGCGTGTGTTTTTTAAAATTATGTATTACTGTTAGATAAGTATTGTTGGTCAAAGAAAATACAGTAATTGTTTGTACCTATTTTGTTAGTGTATGTAGGTATATTAAAAGTAATTAATATTGGAGAAAAATTGAATTTATCTTTCACATCTTCCTACTATTTTTTAGATATTCAATATTTTTAAAGTATTTTAAATAATTTCCACCGATTCTCCTTCCCAAAAAATGGAAAAATGCAGGCCCACACGTTCACTCACCATTTATAGGTTGTCTGAAATCATTGGTTAGAGTCCAACAGTTGATTATTTAATCAATGGTTGGTGCGACCGTTGGTGAATAGGGGCCTTAGCAAGTAAGCAGTTAGTTAGGCAACACATTTTGCAATAAAGAAAAACTAGCTGACGTTTGGTTTTTGCAATGTTGCCAGGTACTCATTGTGATTTTGTAATATCGAGCAATTAAAAAATTAAAAAAAGTATGTTTCGGGCCTTTTAAAGTCTAATTCTTTTTAGTTTTGCGTTTTGTTTAAAGGAAAATAAATCGATTTTATTTACTTTTATGCCAGATAAATTGCACATTAGTTGTGGGGGTACAAAATAAATATACAGGGTGGGGCACCATCCAAACAATAAACAATATTGAAAAAATTTAAACATAGCTATATTTAAATTTGTTGGGACTACATTCTAAAAATATTTTGAATTGTATAGGGTACTCCAGAATAGCGTGACATATCAAAGTTAGGTTATTTCTTTATTCCTTAACACGTCCCTATAGCTACCTACTTCCGTTTCTGAGAAAAAACGATTTTACGTAATTTGTAGACCGCTCGAAAAAATACAATAACTTCAAAACAAGTATGAATAAATCAATTTGCCTTACACCACCTTACTAAAAGTCTTTAACATCCTTCTTGCAATATATATTAATATGCCATAATATACAGAGTGTTTGTAATATTACAATATATTACTTAACATTTAAAACGTGAATAAATGGCTTAATTCAAATGGAACACCCTGTATTTCTGTATCCTATAGGAAGCCGTAACTAATTATCTTTCAGTCGGTATTTGGGTTGCCTATACTCAACTCTATTGGTTTGGGAGACATTTTAGAATAACCTAACCAACAGAAAGATTAAATAACCAAAGAAAAATATAAAATTAAAACAAGTAAAATAGACCCTTAGTAAATAGAATAACTGTTTATACTATGTATGTACTAAGTATGTTATGTACGCGCCTAATTTAGAATAAATGAATTTTATAATGAACATTAATATTATTTTTAAAATTGGATTAAGATAAGTAAATTAAATAAACATAATAAATAGTATTAATTGTGCATAAAGAATAAACTTAATTTTTAAAATCAACCTTAGTTTATAAGTTTATTAATTTGTAATATATTTGCATGTTTTGTTAAAATAATTAATTATGTATAATACGGACAATTTAAAATAGAATAGAATTTGGTTAGGTAACAATGTCAATTTTGAATACTGTTAATTTTGTTCTAGAAAACAAAGTTATGTGTGTATTATAATAAAATGTGTAAAATAAATGCAGAAAAATGTTCTCGATGTTCCATAACACCTTAACACATCGAAGAACATCTAAGAACACCTAAGAACAATAAGAAACTTTAAATAGGACAACAAATAAATTCAAAATAAATAGGAGAATCTGGAAAAACTAGGGTTTATCGTACAAGGTATAAGCCTAACACGTTTATGTTTTGCAGATGACATAGTGCTAATAACAGATCGCCTTGACCATGCTATGAACATACTTGAACAGATTAAGTCTGCTTCCCATGAAGTATGACTGGAAGTTAATGTGACAAAAGTCCAACTAACGGCTGACATATATTTGGTAAAGGAGTATACATAATTGGCATGCTGGTGGAAGAAACTACCTCATACAAGTATATTGGTCACAATATCCGTATAATCAAACTTGCGCGTTGTTTAGGCGAATAGGATTAACTTGGGCTGCACTTGGGAAGTCATATTTACCAATTTTTTTGAAGAGAAAGGTTTTCAAACAATGTTCTGTTTGATCTAACTTATGGTACTGAGACTTTGTTATTCCAAGAAAACTTTTCAAAAAATCAAAGTGGCACAGCGTGGAATCAAGGAAGGTCCAGCATTGGATAAATGTGGCCTGATTAATGATAATCATTATGATAATTATTAAATATTCTAAAAAATAACAAAATGATAATTTAGTTGACTAAATCGTTCGTAAAATAAGTCTGGAAAATCAGTCGAACTAGATGGAATAACCAGGAGGTAATATATAAATTAATAGTTCAGGTAGAAATCCTAAAGGAAACAAAGTTGTAGATGATAACAAACAAACAAGAAAATCAATTTAAAATATCCCAATTAATAAGACGAGAAACAAACGTAAAAAAATAGCTTGTCACTTTATAATTATTGTTATCCTGTCGTCTTTTACAACTAGTACATTGTTTATTTTGGCTCTCTGAAGAAAATCACTTGGTTATCGAAACGAGCATTAGACGGTTAAAATTGTATATGGGCAGTGTAAACTGTATTTGGTATTTAAATGTTTTAGCAGTTTATTTGTTTTGGAAGTATCTAGAACAATTAATTTTCGTAGTAAATTTTGTGGGAATATTTTCGTCAAGTCAGTAATACAATCTATGGGCGATTTCTAACGGTGCATAAATTAATAGTACAACATTTTTTTTTTAAATTGAAATGCTTATCGAAGCGTAGAGTAAGTGCACAATGAAAAAAGTGTTGGTATAAATAAATAATTGTTCGGAGAAAATGTTTAACAGGGGTCTCTAACCTTTCCACCTTGGTAAACGTCTTGGCTGTTTAATAAAAAATACCTACCTAATGTTTTATGATGAAATAGTAAGCAGATTTCTTCAATATTAACCTCATTTTAGGTGCTATACAAGATAACTATAGACTATTCATAGATATCTATAAATACATAAATCCTACATACCTATAAATAAATATACAGGGTGTTTCTTAAGTAATCTAAAATATTATATGGGGCGCTTCGTTACTCAATTTTAAGACGAAAAGTTCATATAAACATGTGTGATAGGTGTTGTCGTTTATGAGATACAGGGTGTTGAATTTATTGTAATAAGTCAGTTCTGATTGTACGTGAAATTAATTTTTCCCGGTGACGCTACTGGTTTTTAGAAGTAATACGCAAAAACATGCTTATTCTAAGTGGCCTTTGAAATAATGTTGACAAGTGTCAAATTTGAAAACCAACGCAAAAATCGTACATTTTTATTTGATTGACTCTGTGTTTAGTTAATAACTATGCCAGTGTTTACTAATGTTGAAATGGCTAATATGCATTTTTTGTACGGATTAGCGAATGGTAATGCCTTAGAAGCTAGACGTACGTATGCCCAGCGTTATCCAAATAATCGTTTACCATGTTCAGATACGTTTACTAAGTTACATATTCGTTTACAAGAAACTGGAACTTTTGCTAAATCGAAGAATATTATTGGACGACCCAGAACTGTGAGAAATCCCTAATTGGAAAACCAGATTCTTCAAATTATTGACCAACATCCAGAAACGAGTACAAGAAAAGTTTCAGATGAAGTAAATGTTAGTAACAAAACTGTTTGGAATACTCTAAAAGATAATTTATTGTATCCATATCACGTTCAACGTGTTCAACATTTGTTACCTACTGACTATCCATTACGCATACAGTATTGTCAATGGATTTTACGTGAAATCGCGAACAATCCGAATTTTGTGGCCAATATTCTATTTACGGATGAAGCTAACTTTTCTAGACATGGGATTATGAATTTTCATAATGACCACATATGGGCAGATGTAAATCCACATACCATAAGTGTAAAACGATTTCAACAAACATTTTCGGTCAATGTTTGGCTTGGCATCATCGATGATTATTTAATTGGACCATTTTTCCTTCCTGTACGGTTAACCGGTGAGACATACCAACATTTTCTAGAAAATGAACTTCCACTTCTTTTGGAAGATGTACCTATTATTATTAGAAGGCGCATGTGGTTCATGCATGACGGAGCTTCTCCACATTTTTCAGTGATTGTACGCGAGTTTTTAAATAATGTTTTTCCAGGCCATTGGATCGGACGAGGATCTCCACACCCGTGGCCCCCTAGATCACCTGGACACAATCCTCTGGATTTTTGTGTGTGGGGATATTTGAAATCGCTTGTTTACACAACACTGATATTAAACGTACAAGATCTTCAAAATCGTATCATAGACGGCTGTAATGTTATTCGTAACAATCCTGGTATCTTCGAACGTATTCGACAATCCATTAGACATCGAGCGGATTCTTGCATTTTAGCTGGAGGTGGACATTTTGAACATTTGCTCTGAAATGTATTATTTTTTCTTTATGTTTAACACATGTTGCTTGTAATAAAATAATAAAAAAATATAAATCAGTAGCGTCACCAAGAAAAATTAATTTCACGTACAACACCCTGTATCTCATAAACGACAACACTTATCACACATGTTTATATGAACTTTTCGTCTTAAAATTGAGTAACGAAGCGCCCCATATAATATTTTAGATTACTTAAGAAACACCCTGTAATTTGTAAGCCGTGTAAATAATTTAAATAATGCAGTTATTTGCCACTAAAAAGTTTATATTACAGGTTACAAGTAACAAAAGATATAAAATTTGAAATAGAAATGTCACTTAATGTCTATTGTATATTTTTCTTCTCTTTCTCATACCGTCGTCTCATTGAAGGTTTGGCTCTTACAACATGAAACAGTTCTTTAACGCTGAGATTTGTCCATTTCCTTATTTTTGTAGCCACATTTTTTCTTTCTGTCTATATATTTCTTCTCCTCTATTCTTCAGCATTTATGACTACACCGAGATATTTGTATTTTTGTACATATTCTATTTGTCCTACTTCTTCACACACTTATAGTTGATGTATATTTTTAATGTTGACTACATAATTAATACTTTTAATACTTTTTTAAAAAATTATTTTATTACTGCTTATTCTCTAAAGTATATCTTAGTCATAACTAGCCAAATCTTTAAGTCTAGTTAAATGTTTCTATAAAACCTGAGATCGAGACCAAGACTGATACTTAAAAACTTCGAGACTAACCTATCGAGACCGAGATTCTCGGTAATAATTTTTTTGTAGAATTTTATAACATTAAAAATAACTATTTATTAAGGAGATTTAAAAAAGAAAGTTTAGTTAATTCTCCAATTTACTTTAATAAATAATTTGGCTTTGAACTTTTTTAAAATCATCAACCTTCAAAATCTTCTCTTGGAAACTGTCCCATTAGTTTTGAGCCGTAAGTTTTGTTATTCTCTTTTTTACGCTTTCTATATCTACACTTTTTTTCCTACGACCACATATGAAAGTGCTAGATTGCACACTTATTGGTACTTAAGAAAGTAGCTAATATCAATACACGTATTGAAAAGTAAATATCAATACACGTATTGAAAAGTAAAAAAATATAGTTCTATGATCTGTGACATTTACGTCAAATTTATCAATAGTAAAAACACATGAATGTCAAAGCAAGGACCATTTAATTTTTTTTTTAATTTTCCTTGTGTCAAATATTGTATGGTAATTGCCAATACAAATGTTTCTGTATAAAGTAAGAATAAAGAAAAAAGTTTCTTATAGGTTTTTAAATTTTTAAAAAATAAACATATTTTTATTCAGTATTATTATTTTTATAAAAACACTTTTAGAAAGAACAGTTTATTCTTCTTTTTTATATTGTGTTTATGTTCCGTGCATGTGTCGAATGTGGATTTTTGAAGTTATGTTTCTGTTTACAATTATCTTTGTGTCTATTATTATTACATTACTTTTCAATTAATTTCACCAACTGACCATTTTACTTTTAATTTTTATAGAGCGCACAAAAAAAATTAAAATGTCATTTATCTAATAAAGAATTTTGATGTGAATTCCTGAGAAAGGTGGTTATTTGATTTTAATTAATTATATTTTCATACAATATATAAAATCGTTTAAATCCTAATTTTTAACATGACTAACAATTAAAATAAATTTTATAAATAAATTTAAAATATTTATTATAATAAGAAATATTGGGGTCGTAGGAAAAATCGTGTACACAACGCGTTGGAAAGTGTATTTCTTGCACTCGTTACGTTTCCGCACTCGCCACTACGCGGCTCGTGCTAAACTTCACTTGTGCGTAATATTTCACTTTCCACACTCGTTATGTAATATACTATTAATCTACGTTATTTTATTTGTTAACTTCAAATTTTGTATTAAAAAAATAACTAAATTAAATTCTTTTCATTTAGATAACTGGCCAAAGCACTTCCAGTACCAATGGAGGGAAGCAGAAATAGTGATGCTTAGGAAATCAGTACAAGACTAAACGAAGAAACCGAAGCAATAGAATACTGCCACAAGAACAGTTTGGATTCAGAAAAGAACACAGCGCATCGGACCAAGTACTTAAAATAGTTAAATACACAACTGAGGGATACAACAGAAATGAATCTACTGGAGCCATCTTCCTGGACATCAGGTCTTCGACCGAGGATGGCACGAAAGACTGATATACAAGATGAGAGAGGCAGGATACACCAGAGAAATGATGAAACTACTACTCAGCTATCTGAAAAATAGAAGATTCAGGATAAGGATAGGAAACGCAAAATCCGAAGTAGGAACAACAGAAGCCGGAGTACCACAAGGAGCAATCCTTTCACCGGTGCTTTATAACATATACACGGCAGACATTCCAAAGACAGGCAACACAATGATGGCTCTCTACGCAGATGACACGGCTATCGTTACAAGAAGCACTCAACCAAGTATGGTGACAAGAATACTCTAACAGGCTATGGACCAAATAGACGAATGGTGCATAACATGGAAAATCCAAATAAACCCAGAAAAAACCCAAGCAGTCTACTTTACTAAAAGAAGAAACAAACCAGAAGAAAACATTAACATAGGAGGAGAAGAGATCCAAAGGAACATCAGTTTAAGGCAAGCAGCAGACGCCACTTGGTACTTAAGAAATACACAACTATACAGGGAACTAGACCAGGAGAAGACAGAAGAAATCATGAAAGCCAGAACCAGAAGAAGATTTGAAGAACTCAGGACACACCCGAACACAAGAAATTAACTAAGGACTGCAGGAGACATCCAAGACCTAGGAAACAGCTGGACAACTAAGAAATTGTACCGAAGAAAAAATATAATTCATTTTGTGTTTTGTTAATCGTCAAAAACTGTTGTTTTTATTTTTATTTGTATTTCGCTTACATTAGATTATTGTATTTCTTAACCTATTTCTTCTTCTTTTTAATTATTGACATTATAATATAATTTAGTAATCTACTGTTTGAACTATAATATTGACTTTGTCTGAATCATTGCTTTTGTAGATTATTGTAAAACTTGATGTTTGTTACTATTATTTATTGTTTATTCTACTATGCTTGCATCTGTTCTTTTCGTTCCATATTTGAGTTTTCGTTCCATCTTTGACTTTTCGTAAGTTTCATACTCCGGATTTAGATGTTTCATGTTTCTTGTAATTTGCTATTCTCTGACAAGTACCTCCATTCGACATATTAGTTTCGTTTCCGTTAGTTGGTGTTTGTTACTATCATTGCTATTGGTTTTAATTTAAATCAGTTAATCTGTGCTATCACTTAAATATTATGGACTTTTGTGTTTGGGTGTTGATACATGATGTTATTGTCCAGTAATATTATCCTGTTACTTATTACGCTTCAGGGGTTAACTAGCACGTGCTTGGACCTACCGTCTAATACTTCCTGGCTATTTTCGCCGTTAGTTCTGCGAAACAGAACTTTTTCTTATGCGTGGATACTAACATCTACTTTTTAACCATCGTCAAAAACTTTTTTAGCATCTACACTGGACATGACCTTATTTTTAGTACCTGCTTTTATTTCTTTTGTAGGTCCTATAAACTATCTCTGCTTACCATGATCTACCAAGTTTTGGCGGATCCTTATCTTTCTTTATTATACCCTTTCTTTTTCAATATTAGTTATTTCATAACCATTTAATATCAATATTTCAATCTTAATTTTATTATTTACTTACTTTAATTACTTAGTATTAGTTTAGTCCCATAATTTAGTTACTTAAGTTTTTCAATGACACATTATTATCCATTCTTTGCTAAGTTCATGCAAGCATGGTGGATGTTATGATTTTTTCTTGTATCAATTTGTAAGTTTTTTAAGGTATGATCACTAATGTAAATCTGTATTTCTTCTTATTCTGTATTTATTTTTAGCCTGATGATGGCCTATAGATAGGCCGAAACTAGTAGCTGTCAATAATTTAAATAAAATTTTTTGTGACATTGACTTTTATTTTTCTTTGTATAAAAATAATTTAGATTATGTTTTAGTGAACTCTGTTTTAGATGATGAATTCTTTAGGAAACCTTTCTTCCATTTTCATGGCTAAAAGTATTAAAATCGGATTAAAATTAGAGATGTTAATGAAATTGTAAAAACTAATTTGGAATTAGATAGATAATGATAGATGTTTAAGAGGTGGACAGAAGCCTATTCCACTGCGACCTATTCAGATCTATTGTGGTCCTCGAAAACTAGATTACATCCCCCAGTCCGACTCTCTTAACAAAGTCTATAAGCTTTGAGACTGTAACCTTCAAGTAGTCCCTTGCCAATGGATATTCTTCTCCTAAAGTCAGGAACCGCATATTTACCAGTCCGTCGCACTGACATAAGATGTGCTCTGGTGTTTCCTCTTCTAGGTGACAGAATCTGCACAGATCCGTCTCTGTCAACCCCATCAGCTTAAGATGCCTGTTTAGCTTACAGTGCCCCGTCAATAGACTTACTACAGTTTTGACCGTTTTCCTGTCTTTACTCAATAAGTCTGACGTAAACTTTTGCGAATGTTCCATTATGAACTGTTTCGCTTGCCTTTGTCCTGGTGAATTTCACCACCATTCCCGTGATTTTTCTGCCACCTATGTTTTCATGGCCGTTTTTATTATATTTTTTGCAATGCCGCAGAAAGGTTCCGGTCCAATAAAAGGCATTGATGAACCTAGTTTAGCCATTTCATCTGCCTTTTCATTGCCTTTTAGACCCCTATGACCTGGTACCCAAGCTACCGTAACCTTGCTACGATCCCCCAGAGTATTCAGAGCATGCACACAGTCCCATACTAGCCTAGAATTAACCTCTACAGAATCTAGTACCCTTAGCACCGCCTGACTGTCTGTGAAGATGGCTATTGAACGGTACGTCCTATCCAGCCTTTTAATTTCTTCTACACAGTAGTGAATTGCCGTAATTTCTGCTTGAAAAATCGTGGCATTTTGGAATACCTGGTATAACTATTTTAAATTTATTGGCAAAGCTATATCTCGTGACTGTTGCGTCAATGGATTGCCCCAAAATGTTATCCGCTTTTAGTTCCTCGATTAGCTTACCATTATCAGCTCCATGTGTAGTGGTGGAATGTTTAACAAGACTTCCAGTGCAGCTAAAGGAGTAGTTTTTATGGCCCCCGTAACGCACAGGCAAGCTAACCTTTGTATGTTACTTAACAGCCTTACTGCTCCTGTTTGGTGTGTCTTTGTTCACCATACCACTGACCCGTAGGTTATTATGGGTCTAATAACCCTTGTATATAACCATATTGTCATTTTGGGGTTAAGCCCCCAATTTTTTACACCTTCGTCTACATCTGCCCAAGCTTTCTGCGTAGTTTTTTGTATGTGTGTGTTACATGAGAGTCTTTGATCTAGGAATACTACTAGGTATTTTATTTCTTTGACAACTGGAATTACTGTTCCCCCCAGTGTTAGTGGTTTTAGACCGGCCAATGTTGTCTTTTTCGTGAAGTTGATCATTTGTGTTTTTTGAGCATTGACTGTTAGTCTCTCTCGCTTACACCAATTTTCAACCGTGTTTAGGGCTATCTGCATTGTGTCAGATAATACCCCGGCAAATTTGCCTCTGATGACAATCACTATGTCATCTGCATATCCTAGACACTGAAAGTCTTTTTTGGATAATTCGTTGAGGAGATCGTCTACTAGGGTTGCCCAAAGTAGTGGTGACAGAGCTCCTCCTTGTGGACAACCTCCACCTGCTTTCGCTTTGATGATAGCTTGCCCTAGTGAGGATATTACAATTCTATTCTCTAGAGCTGCCCTTATCCATCTGCCTATCACTTGAGGTGTGCCCCGTCTACTCATTACATCTATCAATGAGTTCGTTGTAACATTGTTAAACGCTCCTTCGATGTCCAGAAAGGCAGCCATTGCAATCTCTTTGTCCTCTATAGACTTAGAGACCAAACTATTTAGGTCATCTAATGCCGTTTCCGTTGATTTACCTGGTTGATATGCATATTGACGATTGCTTAAAGGGTGCTCTTTTAGCACTTCGTCTCTTATGTACCTGTCCAAAAGCCTCTCTAAAGTCTTTAGTAGAAAGGATGACAGGCTTATTGGTCTGTATGATTTTGGTGTTAGGTCCGATACTTTACCAACCTTTGGTAAGTAGACCTTTTGCCATACTTTTGGTAAGATACCCCATGCCAAACAAGCTTTTAGTATCCTACTTAAATGTGGTAGCAACTCCTCCACCCCCATCTGTAATAGAATGGGGTGTATACCATCCATCCCTGGGGACTTAAATGGTTTACATTTTTTGATTGCCCATCTGATTTTGTTAGGTCTTGTGACTTCTGTAGCCATTTTCCAATCTGTCGAACTTGGCCTGGTCAGCTTTTGTTCCAGATTGGTTAGCCTTACTGAGTCATCCAGAATTGTTGCGGCAGGAAAGTGTGTATATACCAGTTCTTTAAGACTTTCCTCTTTGGTTTCTGTGTAAGTGTCATTAGCTTTCTTTAAGAAACCCACCTCTTTACTGGTTGTTCCATTTTTAGCCAGGACTTTGTGGATTCTGGAACATGCCGGAGTGTCTGAAATCTCCTCGCAGAACTTCCTCCACGTTTCCCTTTTGGCTTTACGTATTTCTTTATTGTATTGCGTGAGCTTATACCTATAGGCATCCCAGTCCTGTTTGCTTTTGGCTTTATTAAAGAGGCTTCGGACCTCCGCCCTAAGCTTCCTTAAGCCGTTGTTCCACCAGACTGTATTAATGCCTTTGTTTTTCCTTGTTTTTTCAGGGCAATTTTTATGGTATGCAGCCAGTATAGCTTCACTTACCATTTGTGCCGCCGCGTTTATAGTTTTAGTACTATTAAGTGGTTCAATACCTTTCTTGAGATTATTACTGAGGGCTTCTTTATAACCCGTCCAGTTCGTATCTCTTGGGTTACGGTATTTTCTTTCCGACGGAAAAATATTTAGATCAAATCTTATGTGTCTGTGGTCTGAACTTAAAGGTTCTTCAGACACATGCCAGTTTATGATGTTATCACCAATTTTATTCGTGCAGAGTGTTAGATCTAAAACTTCTTTGCGCGTTTTGGTGACAAAGGTAGGTTTATTTCCTATATTGGAGTTAACTAAACCATCGGATAAGATAAAGTTCAAAATAGACTCACCTCTTTTATTGATGTCCGTGCTGCCCCATATTGTATGGTGTGCGTTCGCATCACATCCTATTATTAACTGCAATCCTTTTCCCACACAGTATGCAACAATGTCGCTTATTATGTGTGGTGGACTTTCAGTCTCATCTCCAGGGAAATAGGCGGAGCATGCTACCAAGCTTCCGTGGATACTGTTAGAATACCTGTAACAACATCACCAGTGCAGAGCACTGGTATTAAAGTACATTGTATTCTATTACTGTAAATTATACAAGCCCTTGGCCTTACGGCCTTAGGGGATTGTAATATCTTACCTGATTTGGTGGATAGGCCGGCTCCCTTATGCAGCTTTAGCGTGTTGAAGATTGGCTTGCAAGAATCTTACTTCTCTTCTTGCGAAGAGCTCTCCATTTCTTCCTCAGGAGGTCTTCCTTGAGCGGAGTCTTCCTTCTCGTGGACTGACGTCCTTTTGAGCGGGCTGACTCCACTCTCGGGAGCTTCCTCCTCCTGAGCCTCCATGGGTGTTTCCCTTGTCTCTGTGGTGGACGTTGCTGTTAGCTTCTCCTTTTCCTTTTTGGCTCTGAAGGTTACCCTTCCCTTTGCGCTGGCTTTCGGGTGGTGTATTACCGTGTGACCTTGGCCTTTTTGAGCCTGTGGCTGGTACGGTTTTTTGCTTAGGGTTCACTGCCTTTGCCTTTGCCGGCTTTGGCTGTTCCTCCTTTGCTTTCTCCAAGGATTTGGTAAAATTGGCTTTAATTACGGCCCTTTTGGCTTGGATGTAATTTTGGCCTTGTTTTACCAGTTTCTCTATCTTGGCTTTGGAGATGCCAGATAGTCTTGCAAATTTAATTTCTTCGTCTGTCATAAGATCAACCTCCTCCAAGGTAGTGACCCTGACAGCCTTTGAAATTTTTTGCCTTTCGGCTTTGGAAGATCCGGGCCTTTCAGCCTGAGGATTTTTCGAGGAGGTACTTGGCTCTGCAGCTTTAGTATCCTCCTTAGTTTTTGATTGCCCCGGCTTCTTAGCCTTGGGCTCTCGTTCTAGTTTTTTTTGAGACCGATAAGTCCCACGAGTAGCTAGGGAAAAGTGGTCCACTCCTGCAGAGCCCCGCATGCAGGAATAAGGTGTGCCTACGATGGGGTCCGACCCTGTGCCCCAAAGGAACCATTTGCGACACTATCGCCCCAGTGCCATTCAATCATCGTCACGTAATCTAACAACTTGGACTTGGGGAATGTTTTTCGACCTTCCGGTCTAGATCCACTGGATTCAGTTTCAACAGGGTCACCACGAGCAGGTTGCAATCAGAGATCACAAACTCCCAATCTAGTTGAGAGTACCCAGCGGTCTTGGAATGGTTTAATACCAATACCCTGAGATAGTTCGTTTTTCCGTTCAGCTTTACGCCGATTAGAAAAGGAACCAGAGCCCTCGACCCCAATTTGTACTTACTTGAGATTAATAACTTTGTGTATTTTAAGATTGGCTGCGTATATACAAAATGCAGTTACACGCAGGAGAGCCATTAAGTAACATTTTACCTTATTTTTGCTACATATAAAATTATGGAAATTATAGAAATGACCTTCTAAGAACCCAATAAAAAAGCCATCCATACAACCATCATGTGGTACCTTTTGTATATATTTAGACATTTTGCCTAAGAAGAAGAAAACACTTTACGCAAATCTTTTGATTTTATTGGCACTTTTTAAAATATTTAAACTACGAAGTCTAATCAGCGATATATTATTTATTGTTAATAAATAGAATATTTAATTTTGGAAAAAACTAAAACTTTATTTTTCCTATTAATTAATTATATTTAATTGCCCAAACGGTCTGGTTAATAGATGATGACAATTATTTTTTCTTTAGATTAAAGCTTACTGTAGTAGTTTTATATACTGTTTGTGTCAAGTATGGTTTACTTTGGTATTGTGAATGCCTTTAATACTAACTGAACTATTTGACCACTAATTGACTATAAATCGGCTTCTTTATTGACTCGACAAATAAAACTGTTTCACCTTATTAAATGTGCTCAATGAAGCCCATTTCATGCATTGATTTTAAATCATGATTAAGGTATTTGATATTTGACTCCATACTTTGCTAATGGCGATTTTTCTATTATTTTATTAATAAACCTTAGTATGCACTGTATTGAACTAACTCACTATGTGGAAGTTCAAACTTCTTTTTAACTTCATTTTCATTTTTTTCATATAAATGGTGGGTGAACAACATTTTTCCTTCTGTCACTGATAATAGAGCTTTATTATTTTAAAGTATTATTTGTAGAAACAATTTTTACAATTATTACAAAACACGAGACCATAGCAACCACCAATATAAATAGCGTAAACCTAGCGTAAACTTATTTACTTTAGAAATGAGTGTCGATAATAGCAAACAAAATAATTAAATAAAGTAGATAAGATATTACTAACCTGCGCTAACCTTGCGCAATAAAATATATTAACATAGTTAAATTTTTACACATAGTATTTTTAAAGCTAAAAAGCTGTTTTATAATATTGTTGTTCAATAACAAATACTCCAAATACTGAGTTTTACAAGCCTAAAATTATTGATCAAAAACACTCTTATTCTTTTATCAAGAAATAAATCTTGTTCTCCACTATTAAACTGTTTACTTTGATGGTGTGTTTATACAGGGTGATTGATTAGTATGAGGAAGCTCAGTAGATCTGTCATAGTAAAATTTACAAAAAAAAGTTATTAACATTAAACTCCACATTTTAAAATTAGTTAAAATCTTACAGGGTGTTCCATAAGATGGTGGCACACCAAACTTTTTTTTAATGGAACACCCTGTATTTTTTTTAAATTTGAAATCTGCTTAACTTCCACATTGTAACATGATATGTTAACTAAAAACGTAGTATTTTTAAATTAATTATATGGCTAACACTAACACCATCTATTGTATAGCGTTCTTAACATACTACCGATTATGTCATCCATATCTTGCAATAGTTAACCTCATGACGGGTTTTTGGAAGTTTTATTCCTTTCTTGTTAAAAAAGGTCTTATTTTTTTTCTTTGTTATCAATCATTTTTGGATTTTTTTTTAAACCTGGGTGGTGTGGAAACACATCACACAGTACCATTCTTTAACTTTTTTTAACGTAGAGTCAAATTTCAGTTGGCAACTTAATTGCTGGGTGTAGGTGGCTCGCCCGGGACTTGTCCCACTTTTTATAGGCCACTTGTGTCTAAAGTTCGTTTATGTTATCTTTCCTAATTTTCTAATTTCTTTTTTTTCTTTCCTTCTATATCTGATGACTATTATCTAACACATTTCTGCTTTCTTTTCTCTTTTCTTTCTAACTTTTATTTTTTTTTAACTTTTCCTTACTAGTTTTGTTTTTTTTCTATCTGTGTTTTTTTTTGTCTCTTCTCCGCTTTCTTTGTCGTTATTGCATTTGATTGCAGTATTTTCTATAAAATCGCCAGAGCACGAGGCCATCTCTCTGATATGATTTGGCGCAATTCTGGAATGGTTACTTTTATAAACAAGTAACGAATACAGATGCGATGATATTATTTGACTATTCCTTCAATCCCTTATATAACTTCAATATTGTCCTGTTTTATTTTTTTTCTTCGTAATTCCTTATAATCCTTATTTTTGTATGACTGTTTTACTTAGACTTTTGTTGAAGATCTTATCTGATAGTGAAAAAAATTTGCCTTCAGCTAAATTTTTTTTATATCGAGTAGAAGGGGTGTAACATGATATGTTAACTAAAAACGTAGTATTTTTAAATTAATTATATGGCTAAAACTAACACCATCTATTGTATAGCGTTTTTAACATGTTAATTATTATAAACGATTCCTGTCAGTAATTCCAACTTTATACACGATCTTTAATGTGGCTTAGTCCAATACCTTAAACCACGATTCATTCTTTTACTGTCATTGTTGTTATACACAGGTATGTTTTTTGATTTTTATTTTTGGTAAAAGATTTTAAATATAATTTCTATAAATCTTGAAAGTACCTACTATATAATCAAATGAGAATTTTCATATTAATAATTATTTCAAGTATATTTTGAGGGCAATTTAAAACTAATAATTGTAAATTTTTTTTTGAGTTGAGTACTTTTTTTTGGAATTCTAATTCTTATATTAATTTATCTTTTGTTACTACTGTATTTTCTGTCATATATCCTAATGATACCTAAATGTAAATTTCGGAATACGCTGTTTTGTACTTTTTGTACGGAAAAAAATAACGTGGCTGATGCTGACAATTTTTCACAGCATTGGAATATACAATACTAAAGACGTTACAAAAGTTAAAAGACGTTACAAATTCCAAATTAAAAGACGTTACAAAAGTTAAAAGACACTACAAATTTCAAAGACACTACAAATTTCAAACACATTACACTGATTGGTTCTACATTGATGGACGGTTCATCAGACCAACCCTTCACTGGACCAGCCCTCTCCTGGATCAACCAACGGATCCTATGTAAAAAAAGATAAGTCGACCAACATAAATGCATTTTTAATATTATACAGCTGTCTCGTTTTTCGTGCGTTTTGCGTGCGTAAAAGTTACATTACGATACGCAAATGCGTTTTATAATGAAGGTTTTTATAGGTGCAAAATATAAAAAATATTTTTCGGCAGTTCCATCAACCACTTTTTATAAACAAAATCGATATGAAGCTTGTTTGCGTCGAAATAGTGAACATTTTGAACACTTACATTACAGAAATTAGAAATTAAATATTAATCTTTATTTTTATTTTCGGTACTGTTCATTTTGGCGGATACTTTAAAACTAACCCAGTTCTGTATGCATTTTAAACATTCAGATAGGTACCTACAAATAAATGTAGTCTTGTAAGTAAACTTCTAATAGATATGCCTAATAATTTTTATTTTGGTAATTTTTTTTAATATAATTATGTGAATAAGTATAAAAAAATAAATTTAATTATAACAGAGTTCTTATAGTGGTCACGACAACGGACAATTGTCAATACTATCTAGCCTATAGGTTAAATCAATTGGAGGGGTAACGACATTGATTACGTCAGGCGAACCGTAACGTCCACAGGATATTATTATATCAAAATATTTTGAATATTTTTTCTTAAAAAGTAAATTATTTATTAAATATTATTGTGTAAACCCACCTCCCTTCTGTCTCTTGATTATTAATGTTTTAATATTAGTAAAAAGATATTGATAAACTATTAAATAAAGTGATTTTTGTACAGAATGGTTCAAAAAATAATCTTCTCAATACCACTTGTCCTGTAAAATTTTACTAGATACATTTTTTTTTATAGACTCCAACTTTTTTTATTTTAGGCACTCAAACAAACTGGACAAGATAAAATCACATTTCAGTTTTTTTCGTATTTTTCCCAATTAAAGAAGTTTGCGACGAAAAAAAAAACATATTAATAAAATTTTAAGTACCTTTGATAAAACCAGTACACTAATGCGTGTATTATTATTTTTACTTATTTCTCTTAGATCATTAAGAAATTGGGTTTTTCTTACTCATGTATGTGATCTCTATTTGCTTTATGGTTATTATTACTCCTATAATGTCCTATTTAGGGATCTTTATTATCCGTAGAAGATAATATTTTCTACATAAATATGTTAAATTGCAAGTATACCTTTTTGCAAATTGTGTGATGTTTTAATTATAATTTAAATAGTTTCTTAATCACGAATTTAACCACAAGATAGCCTAGATTCAACAAGAAAAAAGCCAGTAAGAGTTGCAACGCAGGAACTTGCATTGGAATTTGTCGTGACTGTGTGTTAATAAACTTGCATCGATTGAAATTGGAAGGTTGACTGAAAAATGTGAATAATGGCAGTAATATAATTCTGCTTTGGGTGGTCTTAATGTTACATCAATGATGAATTATTAAAAATAGTCATGGTTAACGAAATTATTTGATTGGTTATTATTTTAAAGAAATTAAAAGAAAAAACATTTAGAAACTACAAATTTAGTTTTAAATAACAACTATTGACGGTAGAATAAATGGATAAAACAACTTTTGTTCTATTTCAAGGCAGTTTTTTTAAATTTTCAAATAATTACATTGAAAACAGTACAATTCATACTATAATCTCTTCCGACATTAGCGCCAATCTGCACTATTTATTTGCTACTATGTTGTGGACACTTTTTAGTCTAACTTCCGTATGAGATTGTGCTCCTTCTGTTTACCCTCCATAATAACAACCAATACTAATTAGAAATGTTTCAACTCAAAATTAGGACCTTCTCATACGAAATAGACAAAAAACAGTCAAAAGGGACTGGTTTCTGTAATGCGTTTTTGGAAAAGAATTTTCGGGTTAAGCAGTATTTTTCGAGAGAAATGGGATCATCATCCCTAATTTTATAGGTTAAATACACAAAATATTTACATTATTTACATGTAAATAATAACGTCAATATAATTTGAAAAAGACGGTGATCAAGAACTAAAGGAAAACGACGACCAGGAACAAACGGAAGAAAGACATCCAAACGAAAAAGAAATTAAATAAATAATAGAACAACTAAAGAACAATAAGAGTCCAGGAAATGAAATAACAGCGGAAATGTTTAAATATGGCGGACCACTACTAATAAAACATTTATAAATGTTGCTAAAAGAAATATGGGGTCAAGAGCACATACCAACAGAATGAACCCAAGTGACACTGTGTTCAATTCACAAAAAAGGCGACAAAAGTTCGTCATAATTACCGAGGAATAGCACTAGTAAATGTTGCGTATAAGATACTCGCAGTATATATAAAAGATAGGCTATCTCAAAAAATAAGTAATAACATAGGAGAATACCTATGTGGATTCAAAAGAGGACGTAACACAGTAGATCAAATTTTTCTTATGCGCGAAATACAGGCAGAAAGCCACGAGTATATGAGAGACCTACAATGGCTCCATTCATTGACTTTAAACAAGCTTTTGACAGAGTAAAACGGACAGAAATATATATTATATGTAATATAAGGAACTACTGAAAATAAAAATTAGCGAAAAATTGATGGGAATGATAAAATTAATACTCCGAAAAACAGAGAATATAATAACAATAAATGGAAAATAAACAGAAAAGTCAGTGAGAGGCTATGACAACGGGATATACTGTCATCACTATTGTTTACTATACTACTATACACTGAGAAAAATGGATTGAAGTCGACGTAATAAAATATTATGCAAACACTGTGAAATACTCTGCTTACAACTAATAAAATAGTGCGCATTACTCTAAATAGTGACAGGAATGTATATTTATTCTGCAGGGCATTAAACTTCATTGTGCAAGAAACCTCATCAAAACTTTATGTTCAAATGTCGTATCTTTTATCGTGCAAGAACTATTATGCATAGTAAAATTATGGATTTAACATCATAATTTACAGTGATCAAAGCACAATAAATTATGACGTCTTAAATATTCACCATATAATATAGTTTTTTGCATAGAAAATTACGGTGCAAAGAGTTGCACCATAAAATTCGATGCAATGCATGTATATATTTAAAACTACGCAGAAAATTTTATAGTGACATTCCCGATTATTTGCATAATAAGTACATTAATCCTAAGGAACAATAAAATTTAGTCTGTATGCACGTTGAAGAATCGTGCCAGGTTGAAAAAATTATTGCTTAGCACAAAAATGTTTGAAAATTCACTAAAATGTAATGTGCGTATGCACTAAACATTACGTGCATTTTGAGAATTCATAAAAAAATATGGTGCGTATGCATATAAACATTACATGCATGCAACAAATCGGGGGAATCCGGGGGGGAATCTGTCCCCGCGCGCGCCGACATCGATACCACCGCGCCGCCGGATCCAACCAAACACCACACACCATTCTGTGCTGTGACCTCCGCGCGTGAGTGTCGTTCAATACTTATATATTAAATTTTGCTGTGTTGTGTTGTGTGAAATGGACGAGTTACTGAGAAAGTTATATTTAATTAAGTTTATGTTTAATCTAGATTAAGATTAGCTTTCTTATGGAAAATAAATGTTTGTATGATTTTAAGATTTTTTAAATTACCTACATAGTACATACATACCTGCTCTAGACTCTGTGTGATTAGATTATTACTATGTGAATTTCAGCACTTTTTTCTGCACTGTACTGTGACATGTGTGGATATTTTTTAGGATTAGCAACAAATATTTGCACGGTGTTTCTAAATGGTGAAATTATATTCATAATCAGATTAGTCTTTGGACAGGTAGGTATCTTCAGTCAAAATTGATAGTCCAAACAAAAAAAAAATTTTTACACAAAAAATCGGGCGTTTTTTTGACTCTCCTTAAACAAATCGTTCACTACGAGTATTTTTCGGTGAAGTCAAAAAAAACTACCAAATTTTTTTGTTTTACCTATCTTTTCTGACTGACACAGAATACCTCTCCGAACACTTTATTTGATTATACAGAGTGTAATGTAAGGGAAAGCTTTTCGAATTTTTAACAATGTCTTTAGTAGGCCATCATCCCAAACAACGTACAGCAAGAATTTTTTGTCGAAAACGAAAAAAAAAATCGACTCTCCATACAAATAAAACAAATCAGTTTGTATGAAGAGCCAAAAGTTTTTTTTTGTTTCCCACAAAAAAATCAGGACGATGATCTGAAGACATTATTAAAGTTTTCGGAAAGTTGTCTCTTACACCCTTTATTATTTATTTAATCGTCCGAAAATACCGTGTAGAGATTAAGTGCTGATCCTGAAAAATATCAATCCCGTCACGATATTAAATAGTGCGGAAAAAAATACTAGGGCACGTAAAAGGATCATGCCCAGCTAAAAAAGCACTATGAAATTTAGTGCAGTCGCATATAAAGATATGCTTCCAGCAGCCTGATATATTATAGGGTACGACCTGGTACGCATCAAAAAGTAAAATGCAAAGGCACATAATAGGATTATGAATGCATTATAATATAAAATGCTGTCAATTACGTATTTTAAACAGTGCACTTTATATTTTCGTTCATTAGAGTTATACAATATGATGTCTTGACCTATATCTTATAGTGCGAGCAGCAAATAAGTTTGTGACGTCGCTAATTGGCGGAGGAACCATAATTTTATGTGCACCACGGCAGAATAACTTTATGTGTAGGCACGATTGTTGAAAAAAGTGTGCATGCACAATAGTTTATAGTGCCTCATTTTTCTCAGTGTACTAAGTCACTGTCAGAGAAACCGAACTGGTCCAATATACCAACTAAAAGAGGAGGTAAGATGCAAAAGCAAGGAAAAAAGGAAGATTTATATATTGTAAAGTTTTTGATTTATTGAGAGAAAGTAAATTATTAATTTATTTAATTGGTTGGTTTAATTGTTATTAACTGAATAATTTAATTTGTTTATTTATTTATTAACATTCTATTATAAAACTCAATTTAGATTATTTGCCCGATTATTAGGCTCTATTTTATAATTTAAACCCTTAATAGCTTATATAGTACATAGATAACTTCATTAAAAAATTATCTTAAACATAGGCTGCAAAGAGTAAGTATAAATAATTTATCTTGCGAATATTCCAAATTGACATCGGGAGTTCCTAAGCCCCTTGTTATTTGCAATATACTCTTCTCAGATCTTGACATGGATCCAGAACTGCTGCTATCATGCCTACGCCGACGATACTTAAATATACTAGTTTTTTCCCGCAAAAAGTAGATGAAGCATGCCTATTAATAATGATTTAAGAAAGTTTATAAATTTTGCATCTGATCATTGTCTATTCATTAATCCTAAAAAATCAAATGTTATGCTATTTGGAAGCAAATATTATTGTCGACATGTACTGGAATCCATAAACATTACTGAAAAAAGTTTGGAAGTTGTTGAATATACCAAAAATTTAGGAGTTCTAATTGATTCAGTGTTGAGATTTGAATAGCACGTGAAAAAGTTATTGCAGCGTGCTTATTGTAAACTTAAAATTATATATTTATGGTAACCGTCAGTTTTTACCTATGCATGTTAACCCTTTGCACAATTCTAGTACTGTCTCTATTTAATTACGCTGATACATTTGATGGTCCTCATTTAACAGTACAATACAAAAAGAAAATTCAAAAATTCAAAATTCATGCCTGCGATTAATTTGGCAGAAGGGAAATAATATCCTTTAAACTTATTGATATAGGCTGGTTAAATATGAACAACTGTTACATGCTGCCATATTATATCACAAAATAATTTCTGATAGAAAACTTCCATACCTCTACCGTAAAATCACTTATCGGACAGACACTCATAATGTAAATATAAGAAGAAAGGATTATTACTTATTCCTTCCTTCAGGATTGAATTGTTTCGAAGTTGATTTACTTACAACATCTGTTTTCTGTATAACTCTATTAATATCAAGTTTAAGTCAGAAAATAAATGCTTCGGACTTCACTTCACTTCTAAACATCTAAATACTATTTTAAAGTTAAATAACTGAAAAACAAAATCAAAATCACTTAATATTCAATAACAATATATAACAATATGGCTATTTATCCAAGTTAAATGACTCCGTGGACCATGACAATCTCGGAACGCAAAACAAATATGTTATTTGAAAAGGGTAAAAAGAATCCTGAACCGTAAAACGTAGTAATTCTATTTTAGATATTTTTAGCGTTGTCACACATTGCAAAAATGTATCTGTGTACATAAAAATTAATGATATAGATCTATATTATGTATAAAGTTTAAAGTTATATTTTCACAAATCGAGTATTATTTTACCTGAACTCTTGCTGTAACCTTGTTTAGAAGCAATAAAGATTATTATTATTATTATTATTATTATTATTATTATTATTATTATTATTATTATTATTATTATTATTATTATTATTATTATTATTATTATTATTATTATTATTATTATTATTATTATTATTATTATTATTATTATTATTATTATTATTATTATTATTATTATTATTATTATTATTATTATTATTATTATTATTATTATTATTATTATTATGGTGTTTTTCACAGCGTTGGTGACTGGATTCTTCGTTGTAAAACGGCTAGTTAGCAAGTTTTACATCGATGTCCTATGTTTTATGGTATGTTGAGTATTTGTCTCACAATTGAGCATGTGTCCATGATGACTGCCTTTTGTATATTTCGAAAGATATAGGGGTGAATATCTAATAATTGGAGTGACTGGTGAAGGCTTTTAGGTATGACCCCTGTTGCGGAGATTATTATTGGTACGATGGTAGTTTTATTTTGGTGCCACATTTGTCTAGTCTCTTCTGCTAGAGGTAGATATTTTTCAATTTTCTCTGTGTGTTTAGCTTGCAGATTATGTGTATTGGGCACTGCTATGTCTATGAGATACGTATTTCTATTTTGTTTATCTATTAGTGTGATGTCCGGCTTATTGCTCATTGTAGTTCTATCGGTGATAATGCTTCGGTTCCAGTATAATTTATATTGACTATTTTCCATGACTGGGGCGGGGGTATATTTAAAGTAAGGTATGTACGTATCCATGAGCAAATGTTTTACAGCTAGATGTAAGTGAATGATTTTACAAACGTTACAAACGTTATCATGCCTTATTATTATTATTATTATTATTATTATTATTATTATTATTATTATTATTATTATTATTATTATTATTATTATTATTATTATTATTATTATTATTATTATTATTATTATTATTATTATTATTATTATTATTATTATTATTATTATTATTATTATTATTATTATTATTATTATTATTATTATTATTATTATTATTATTATTATTATCAAAAGACTTATGCACTTACTCAGCTTTCGCTGGTAATATTTACCTATCCCGAGCGTAAACGCAAGTGGGATTAGGCTCAAAATTTACATATTTAAAAATTTCCGAACAGTGTGACATGTGTTTAAAATTGCCGCTTTTTGCAAGTCAATAAAAGTGTTTTTATGAAGATCGAGTTTTTTAAGACTGTCTTTAAGACTTTTGGGGATGAGTCCAGTTGATGATACGATGATCGGTACCACCTCCACTTTTTCTGCATGCCACATCTGTCCCACTTCTATGGCAAGATCGGTGTACTTTGCCATCTTTTCATTATACTTATCCAAAACGTTGTTATTGTTTGGAACTGCAACATCGACTAACAGCACCGATTTAGCTTTCTTATCCACTACTACAATGTCGGGTCGATTATTCGTCACCTGTCTATCGGTGATAATGGACCTATCGTAGTAGAGTCTAAAATCTGCATTCTCGAGCACTGCCTGTGGATTGTATTTGTAATAGGGTGTATAGGTATTTAGCAGTCCATATTTGTTAGCCAGTTTCTGGTGGATAATATTACACAGCTGGTTGTGCCTGCGTAAATAATCCGTGTTGGCTATGGTTGAACATCCTGATGTGATGTGTTGTATGGTTTCCGATGTTTGTTGGCACCTTCTACACTTGTCCGTTGTAATAGTTGGGTCCCTGATAACAAATTTTTTGTAGTTGTTCGTATTAATTACTTGATCCTGAATGGCCATCATAAATCCTTCAGTCTCTGGGAACAGTGTACCGTCAGCAAGCCACCTATTTGATGCAATTTTATCAATGTGTGGTTGGTTTAGGTCGTGATGATGTCGACCATGTAGAGCTTTTTGGGCCCATTGTACTTGTTTTTCAGCATCTGTTGTTATTTCCAAGTCCATATGAGGGTCTGCTAAATTTAGAGGCGAGTATTTCTTATCTGCTCCTATGACAGACTTATGTAAATTAGATGACAGTGATTTTGTAATAAAGAAGTCTCGTAATCTATTATTATTATTATTATTATTATTATTATTTTTCTTGATCTCGCATACATGCGGCTTTTACTGATTCGGAACGGTATTCACATACAAGTCCCGAATCTTACTATTGTAAATTAAGGTGGCGTCTGACTATTGCTGTAGTGTGAAGAAGAACTGATTTCTGCAGTTGAATATATAGAAATGGATTCATGTTAATTATCTGAAGACTGCGATGTAAATCTTTGGGGATGATTCCAGTGGTTGACAGGATTATAGGTACAATGTGTACTGTGTTTTGTTTCCAAATATTTTTTATTTCTTCTGCCAGGGGAGAATATTTGGTAAGTTTTTCATTCCAAGTTGAGAGAAGATTGTGTGAATTGGGGATGGCTATATCTATTAAATAAGTTGTGGCTGACATCTTATCGGTGAATGTGATGTCTGGTCGATTAGATGGTATGGTTTTATCTGTCAATATGCTGCGGTTCCAATAAAGTTTGTACGTACTATTTTCCAAAACAGATTGTGGTTCATATTTATAGTACGGACTATTATCACTGTGCAAATTGTGCTTCAAAGCCAACTTCTGATGGATGATGATTATTATTATTATTATTATTATTATTATTATTATTATTATTATTATTATTATTATTATTATTATTATTATTATTATTATTATTATTATTATTATTATTATTATTTTATTCATTTTATAATTTATATATATAGAGTTACTTAATATTATTAATAATATAGATTAACGAAACTAAAGACATCGATTCAATCATTGTATGGGATTATCTGAAAGGTCTATAACATCGGCCACCCATTGTTTTCCTCATACAACATCTCCGCTTTTTTATTTGCGGGTTAGCTTCAGTCCAAACGTTAACAATTGGCTCTATGTATTTTTATCCTCTATGTTGATAACAAACTTAGATATTTTTTATATTTCTTAAAAAAATTTGTACTCTTAATTAGTATAACACTGTTTTCAAAACGCAAATAATAAATATAATTTAATTTATAAATATAGTTACATTTCAGATTTCACCTTTTAGACAATGCCTTACACTTACTGAAGAATCTTATAAGCTTGGTTTAACGTAAGACAGCTGTCTGATCAGCATATTATATAACTTTTTGGTTCTATGAGATGCTACTATGGCACTATGGTAATAAAAATTATCATTTTAAATATACAATCAAATTATAACAATGTTTTCGCAGTAAAATAAAAAATATATGTACTATAATATTGGCAACTTGACAAAATGTTTTATTGTCTTGCAAGTAAAAGTGGTTGTTGCAAGTAAATAATAAAAAATGTAATAAAATGTAATAATATGTAATAATGTAATAATACCTTTATTAGATTGGTATGAATTGGTGCTTTTTGGGGGTAAAAGTTTTGGATTTTTCGGACTGGCGTCTTAAGAATGCCTGTTCATGTAAGTATCCAGATAATACTATGGTAAACATGTGTTGATATCTATTGATATCTGGGAGGTGGTCTTAATCAAACAAGGTCTTGATGGTAACTGACTGTATTTAAATAAATATGACTAGAACGGACAGCTACTTGACATGTGTCAATTGATACCAACGTATCTTAAAGAGAGGTTCACATAACCTCTGGCAACATGTAATGTACTTTTCAGCATAGCATGCTTTTATATGCAGATGATAATTTTAACTGATTCTGAAGCTGATATGAAACCAAAGTTGAACATTTTATTAGTATATTCTAATCAAAATTAAATCTCCGTATACATTAAAAAAACTAAAATGTTGGTTTGCTCAAGGGGTGGCAGGCAAATGTCCTACGATTTTAGGTTTGGCAGAGTATTGATATTGTACCAGAATATAACTATCTCGATGTAACGTTCAGTTCTTCAGGACTGAGTATGCTTTAGCAAGAGGCGGGTTGCCTCTGGGCGCTGTTTTCGATTTACTCATCAGGTCGAAGGCAGAATCATGAGACTGGTGTATAGAACTATACAATAGCACTGTTGTTAATGCATTGTTGTATACGGCGCCAGTTTGGGCGCTGAGACACATGGATCGGATAGAGGTAGTTCAATGAAATGTTTTCAAAAGATTTTTAAAGCTCCAGATTTCAACTCCGGGCTTCAAACAGGCTAAGTACACATATCTGTAAACATCGTTCAGTTAACTATACAGTTAATTATTAAAATTCTTTGTATGGATTTAAAACGCCTTTAATTTGCCTTAAAAGATTGGTATCTCTTCTGAACTTATTCGAGGCTGACAAAAACCGAAGTATAACTGGGCAGCACAAGTAAAAAACATACTAGCATCGATTAAAGTAGCTAATATTTGGAAGAATCTATATCCAATTGTATTAAAAATAAAGCGTCTATTATTAAAAAATATAAACAAATGTGTCTTGTGCAAGATCAAGAAAGGATGCTTAATTCAAAATATTCAGCTATACATGCTGAATTTTGTACTAAAAGTTACCTTTTATTTAATATGCCAATTCACTTTGTTCGTTTAATAGCTCAATTAAGACTGTCAAATAATAGGTATGGCAACTTTACTTTTGGGGGTATCAAGTATGGCGTCAACTATGAAAAACTATATCTAAACTGCATTTTAAATAAAACCTAAACATTAAATCACGTCTAATTTTACTGTCCTTTATATAATCCAATAAGGTTATCAAATAATGCTCTCAGCAATACTCATTAGTTTTTGATCATGCTATCAAATAATATGTCAACCAAGAATGCAAAAATTAAGTATAATACTAAATACAGCATTTTTAAATTAAGATCTTTTTCGTTGAATGAATAAATTAGTTTTTTATTTTTTTTTGGAATCATTTTTTATTTGTATTTTCTGTTCTCTATATTAAATCCGTTATATTATTACTAAGTATTATGTCTTATGTTGCCGTTTTTACTATTCATAATCCATGTACTTTATTTAGTTTATTATTTACATACCTATTTGTAGTTTATTAATAGAATTTCTTGCAAAAGAAATTGTAAATTTTTTTAATAAACAATAAATATATTATTATATTAATATATTACTTTTCAGCATAGAATAATATGCCCACAATGAAGATGTGCCTTTTTGCAAGTTCAACAAAATAAATTAGAAAAAGACAGTATATATAGGTCAAACACAAAGAAATTTTGAAGTAAGATTTAATGAACACTTAAGAGCATATAGATTACAACAACCAGATAAGTCAAACTATGCAAAACACCTACTGGAACATCCAAATTCACTTGTACACACCAATGACATTCATATACTACACATTTGTGATAAAAAACAAAATTTAGATTTTCTAGAAGAACTTGAAATTAAAAGACATCTAGCAGATCAACAGTTTAAAGTAGTTAATGAACAAATAAATCTTGGAAGTTCTCCACTATTAAACTGTTTACTTTGATTGAGTCTTCATTTTATACATAGATAAGACATTATTATAACATAAATATATTAAGTTATTGTAAAGATCAGCATGATATAGTTTTTTTCCTGGTTTTTCTATATCATTGCACAGTTATACTGATCTTAGAGGGAAATACATCCTGGATAATCCCTTAGGGCTAATAACATCTAGGCTTTAATATTGTTATGTCTTATTACTTCCTTACTTGGTCTAGCCTTAACTCCTTATCAACATCAAGCACCTAGTTACAAACAAACAACATGTAATTTCAATATGTCAATCTGACCATGCTAGTTATAGCGAAACAGCTGTAATTGATTTTAAAGCGAATTTTTCAAATAAATAGTGGAAGTTTAGTTTAACTGTGCAGTTATTTATTGTTCTTAGTAAGATGAACTTCCAAAAAGTAGAGGTTAACACAATCAATTTCAGTATTTAGGGAGTTTATTTAAAGTATGGTTCAATGTATGATTTTTTTTTTATTTTTCTATTTAAAAAAATTCATTTTCACGATATACTGTTCTGTTTAATCCATTGTAAACGCATTGCTGATGACCCACTCAATTGACCCACATTACGTATTCCCTTTAAAAATTATCAGACCTTTAGTATCATACTCCCACCTCCTTAAGACAACCCCCTACATAAAGAATATTTTATTTAGCGCCCTTATAAAATTGTTTTTCAAGTTTGGAACAAAGGGTCGTAAGTCGACCCGATTGCCCATTGCCCCATTTGCCCCACCAACCCTCTTTTACCCCGAAAGTCACCTACGCACAGGCGTGCCTATAACGAACGAGAGCCAATGAAGTTAGACAGTGGGCGGAGTTTTTAAGCTGCCCTACATAAGGGGTGGCAGCAACCCTTGGATACCCTCAACGTGGTTTTCCTCTGTTGGATACTTATTTCTTATTGTTTTGATCTTGTGTATATGGTGTAACGTGGGGTTGTAATTTGTAAGGGGTTATACGCATTAAGGGGGCAATTATAGGGGATGAACGGATAGGTCGAAGTATGCTTTCTGAATTGTTAATTTCGGCAGAAAATGCAGTAGATAGCTCAAACTTACTGAATTATATATCCATACATAAATAAATACCAAGTTTCACTTATTTCGAGGTAGAATTTTAAATAAACTATGATGCAATGTCTACTAGAAAACGGACGATTTTATTTGTATTTTTTTATCAAAAAAACTACACACTACAATAAATATTTTTTATAAAGAAGTCATCTGTTTCTTAGTTCAGTTAAAGACACTAATTGGTAACTTTGATATTTGAAGATCTTTCAAACAAACGTATTAAATTTAAGTTTTGATTTTAATGGTTAAGTTTAATGTTACGGTAAGCGGGCGGGTCCTTTTCTTGTTCCGAAAATAGCGGCAACGGCTACGGCTACGTATTCGTTATCTGTAGCATTAAAAATTATAAGTGCAACGAAACATCCCTTTGCAGTGGATCAAAAATATGGGGTGTGTTCTCAGCTGAATAATGGTTTTGGTACAGGAAAAACAAGTTATGGTGGACTTCCAAGGTTTGTTCATACAATAAGCGAAAAATGCAGGCACCAGCCCAACACTTTATAAAAAGGGTTAACAATGTTAAAACCAAAAACACTTTGGTGCCTTCTCTGAAGATTAATAGGCAAAAATCCTCGTTCGAAGGATTAGCCATTAGGTTTATTTGACTACTCAGTTTTTTGTTAAACCCTTCCAAATGATTTATAAACGGCGCACTTTTATAACTAGGAAAATTGAGTTGCCTACCTTTAGGAAGTCCCGATCAAATAATTATTTAAACGAATAAAAGTATGAAGGGTTACATCTTCACCCCTTCCCTTTGAGTGCTGGTGAAAAAACTAAGTCGGCATTAACCAGCTCTCACCACGTCATATTCCAAAGGAACGAAAAATATAAATTGTATGAACCGTTTTATATAAATATTGTAAACTAAGTATTTTCGCACAGAAAATATTTTTTTAAATGAGAAGCATGGAACATACCCCTCTCGGTGCCGTCATCATAATATAACAATATGTAAGTATCGTCTTGTATTTTCTTTTTTACACGGTACGACTCTTCAAAAAGTAACAACTTTTTTGTTTCTGCTCTAATAGCAGATGAAATAATATTAGCTTTAAGCAAGACTAAATCATTTTGCTTAAACTTTTTATATGGTTTGCCAGGATGAGCAATAGCTCGCCGAACAGCTCTAGAGTTAAGCGTCTCCGCTGCTAGGACTAATTTTTCTTCATGGCTTATATAATTTTTTTGATCAAGAGGTTGTAGTGTTTTGGGTAAAAGCTTAGGTTTTTGCTTACCAAGTTGTAATTCATTAGGCGTAAAACCTGTCGATTCATGTACCACTGAATTCAAAAATTCCTCAAAATCGTTTATCATAAAGGCCCACTTAGAGTGTTGATCGTGACAAAAATCGCGCATGATTCTACCCATCTCCCGCATACAAAGTTCACTGGGGTTAGCCCTTGGAGTTAGTTAGTTTTAATGATAGGATATAAAAATATTTATCACTAGGAGTAGGTAGCCGGGCGCAACTGTATCTAGAAAAAGCATCTACCACGTAATTGTCCTCACCTTTAACATGAACTATATTAAAAGAAAATTCTTGTAACGCCAGAGCCCACCGTGTTAATATAGGGGAAAAAAGTCCGCAAGTATTTAAACAAGTAAGAGTCCTGCTGTCTGTATACAGGGTGAACGTCGTTCCTAGCAGATAGACTCGCCATTTTTGAATTACCCATAATGTGGTAAGGGCTTCCTTTTCGTTGGAATGGTATCTACGTTCTCTGTCTAACAACAACCTACTTGCCCAAGCAACAACATGTTTTTTATTGTCTACAATCTGGAAAAGCTGAGCCGTCACTCTCACATCACACGCATCGGTTACCAGGTGCCACGGCAAAGTAGGGTCAGGATGATAAAGCATGGTAGCCCTTTTTAACTCTTCCTTTAAGTTTTGAAAAGCTACCTCCTGCTCTTGGTTCCATCTCCATTTAATCTTCTTCCTCAAAAGAAATGCTAGTGGTTCCGCTAACGAAGCAATTTTTCCTGAAAAACCCCTATCATAATTACAGAGCCCTAAACATTTTTGCAGTTCCTTTACATTTCTGGGCCTCTGGTAGTTTACTATTGCTTGTATACGATCCGGATTCGGTCGTACGCCTTCTGTGCTAACAATATAACCCAAAAATATCATTTCCACCTGAAAAAACTGATACTTTTTAAGCTTAATCGTTAAGCCTGCCTCCTGAAGTCGATCAAAAACTAGCCTAAGGTGCCTAAGACGTTGCTCTTTAGACATTACTAAAAGGTCATCTACCTAGTGACGATGTATTTTTAAGGTTTTTTTTATGTAGATTACCTAACATTCCAAGCACACTAGCTAAATTAAGGCATCAAGTGCAAGTGGTCTGGGACGTTATTCCTCAAGAGGATATACTTTATCTCATTTTAGCATGCCAAGACGTCTATATGACTATAAATTTCAGAGGTGGAGCCACATGATTAAGAAATGTAAGGTTGTAAGGTTTGATGCAAGGATAAAATGGTCATAATTTGTAACATTATATTAGCTAAACATGTATGTTTAATTTTAACAATTTATTAAGCAAGGAAAAGCAAAAAGTTGCGAGATTGGTCCATGCACAAAAAAAGTAGAAAATTCAATAGTTTCTCTTTCAGTACTCATTCTTATTTCCTTCTTCGACCGAAACTTTTTGTCTTATTTGACGGTGGACCACTATATAGTTTTTTTAGTCTTGTTTGTATAGTCTTGTGTATAGAAGGCGGGACATATTGAATTATGAATTTTGAAGCTCTGTAACCATAGGGGAAAACTTGACAAGCATACATTAGGTGATCCCTTACGACTGTTCAATCCTAAGCGCAGTATAGGTTTGTGATAAAAATTGCGAAGAACCGTTCTCCAGAACATCAACGACCTAGTCTACCGCATCCAATTGTCAGGGAAGAGTAAGATCAAGGTGGTTCATATCGAGAGGTTCGCCCCTTACTGGGTTAGCCTGTTGGCTTCAACAAGACTACCGCAGTCAGATTATTCGGGATGAATAATTAAAAAAGAGAAAATTTCCACATCGGAACAACTACAAGTAAATGTAGAGTTCCGTCTATGGGTTTAAAAAACTATGCGGACCCTTGGTCAAGCATAGATTTTATTCTGCCTAGAGTTGGTTGTAATTTTGATTTAGAAACTTTCTGACTATAGAGCAAGTATCTAGTATAACTGACTTTTGTATTGGTATATATGTGTTTGGATGCAGTTGTAATTTCTGGATGCTCTCGTGTAGATTTTATTATTATTATTATTGGGGTGGGCTCTCACTAACATTTGATTGGTGCTAGCGGGGTTTAAGGGGTCGTAGGGGGTCTTTACAACCAACCTGCGTCCTTTTTTCTGTGATTATTGGTTAAGGAATTTACGAGTGAGACTGCACGTATCGATGATGACTGCTTTTTGAAGTTGAATGTAAGTTTCATCCTTGATGTTCAGGGTAGCGAGGGAATCTCTAAGCCTGTGGGGTATTTCATTATTATTATTATTATTATTATTATTATTATTATTATTATTATTATTATTATTATTATTATTATCAAAAGACTTATGCACTTACTCAGCTTTCGCTGGTAATATTTACCTATCCCGAGCGTAAACGCAAATGGGATTAGGCTCAAAGATTATACATTTAAAAATTTCCGAACAGTGTGACATGTATTTAAAATTGCCGCTTTTTGCAAATCAATGAAAGTATTTTTATGAAGACTGAGTTTTTTAAGACTATCTTCAAGACTTCTCGGGATAAGTCCGGTTGATGATACGATGATCGGTACCACCTCCACTTTTTCTGCATGCCACATTTGCCCTACTTCTATAGCAAGATCGGTGTACTTTGCTATCTTTTCATTATATTTGTCCAAAATATTGTTGTTGTTTGGAACTGCGACATCGACTAGCAGCACTGAATTAGCTTTCTTATCCACCACTACAATGTCGGGTCGATTATTCGTCACCTGTCTATCGGTGATAATGGACCTATCGTAGTAGAGTCTAAAATCTGCATTCTCCAGTACTGCCTGTGGGTTGTATTTGTAATAGGGTGTATATGTATTTAGCAGTCCATATTTATTGGCCAGTTTCTGGTGGATAATATTACAAAGCTGGTTGTGCCTGCGTAAATAATCCGTGTTGGCTATGGTTGAACATCCTGATGTGATGTGTTGTATGGTTTCCGACGTTTGTTGGCACCGTCTACACTTATCCGATGTAATAGTTGGGTCCCTGATAACAAATTTTTTGTAATTGTTAGTATTAATTACTTGATCCTGAATGGCCATCATAAATCCTTCAGTCTCTGGGAACAAGGTACCGTCAGCAAGCCACCTATTTGATGCTAGTTTATCAATGTGTGGTTGGTTAAGGTCGTGATGATGTCGACCATGTAGAGCTTTTTGGGCCCATTTTACGTGTTTCTCAGCATCCGTTGTTATTTCTAAATCCACATTAGGACCTGCTAAATTTAGAGGGGAATAATTTTTATCTGCTCCTACAATAAATTTGTGTAAATTAGATGATGTTGATTTAGTAATAAAGAAGTCTCGTAATTTATTTATCTGCTTGTTGTGTAGATTGATTATGTCGCATAGAGCTCTTCCTCCCTCCTTTCTCGGTAGTGTTGTTCGGAGTACTGACGATGTTGGATGGTGATATCTGTACTTGGTCATCATAGTCCTTGTTGTTCTCTGAATATCTTCCAATTCAGTTTTTGTCCATCGTAGAATCCCAAAAGAATAAGTTAACACAGGTACGGCATATGTATTAATTGCTCGGTTAAGGTTTCCTGCATTCAGTTCGGATTTTAGTAATGAACAAACCCTCTGTGTATACTGATCCTTGATTTTGGACTTGGACTGTTTTTGGTCTAGTAATCTGGCTTGTTGAAATCCCAAGTATTTATAAGTTTCCCCATTATTATTATTATTATTATTATTATTATTATTATTATTATTATTATTATTATTATTATTTCATTATTATTATTATTATTATTATTATATTTCTTTATTCTCGCATCTGCGGTATATCAGTTTTACGACGGGTTTATACCAAGTCGTATACGATGCTTGTTTCTATTCCAGTAGTAGAAATTTTCTTACTATTGATGCTGTTTTAAGAATAACTGCTTTCTGTATCGTACTGTGAATATTAGGGTGGATATCCAGAGTTTGAAGATAGTTTTTAAAGCTTTTCGGTGTAACTCCTGTTGCTGATATAATGATTGGGACTATTGTAACTTGTTCTTGTTTCCAAAGTTCTCTTAGTTCGTATGCTAGTGGTGTATATTTGGTTATTTTTTCTTGTTGTTTTTGTAAGATATTAATATCATTTGGAATAGATATATCTAGAAGATAGGTTTTATTTGTCTTTTTATTAATTAGTGTAATGTCCGGACGATTACAGGGTATTGTTTTGTCGGTGTATATTGTTCTATCCCAGTATAATTTGTAATCATTATTTTCTAGCACGTTTTCGGGTGTGTATTGATAGTATGGAATCTTTGTTTCGATAAGCTTATGTTTAAAGGCAAGTTCCAGGTGTATTATTTTGCCGGCTGTATTGTGTCTATCTGTGTAATCTGTCCCGGCGAGCAACTTGCAACCTCCTGTTATGTGTTCTATAGTTTCCTTAAACTGATGACATTTTCTACACATGTCGTTGTCTATATTTTCTTTTAGTATGTATTTTCTATAATTTCTGGTTGCTATCACATTATCCTGTATAGCAAGGACGAAGCCTTCTGTCTCTGGAAAGAGTTGTCCCAGTGCTAACCATTTGTATGTTAGTTCCCTGTCTATATGTGGGTCTTGTGTAATATTGTAGTGTCTACCATGAAGAGGTTTTTTTGCCCATTGTTCTTTTTTATTTTCAGTTTGTGGTGGTTGTATTTCTTCTTGGATATTTCTCTTGGATAAGTTGAGGGGTGTATATTGTTTGTCAGCCTGCATGATTGCTTGATGTATTGGGGTATTTTTATTTTGAAAGTATTTTCTTAAACTTGCAATCTGTGAGTTTGCAGTGTTTGTATGTCTATTAGTCCTCTTCCTCCGTCTTTTCTAATTATGGTGATTCTTTCAATACAGGAGTGTGGATGATGCTTATTATACTGGGTTAGTGTTATTCTTGTTAGTCTATTAAGTTCTTCTAGATCTGTGCTAGTCCATTTTATTATTCCAAATGAATAAGTTAGAATTGGTATTGCAAATGTATTTATAGCTTTGAATAAATTTTTTGAATTAAGTTTAGATTTAAGTATGAGTGTCAATCTATGTTTATATTTTCTTTTAAGTTGTTGTTTTAGGTGAGTATGGTTTATTTTTGTGTTTTGTTCAAAGCCTAGGTATTTGTATGTCTCTTCTGTTTGCATATTTTTAAGTTGTTCATTATTAAGTGTTTGTGTATTATTATTATTATTATTATTATTATTTTCAGGTTCCACAGGACTTCCTGGTCACCACTTCTTTCCGGTACTTACGTACAAGGATTCGAAGCCAGGTCTACGGTGTAAGTAAATGTTTTAGGATGTTTTCTAACGTAAGTTCATAACTTTACGTACGATTCCAGTAGTTTCTATCAAAGTAATTTTTTGCATTTGACTACATATGTTTTTATTTATTTCCAGGGTTTTAAGGCCATCGAGTGTTGCTGATGGTATTTCCCCAGTAGCTCCGAGGATTATTGGCACAATGGTAACGCGATCTTGGCTCCACATGTCTTTGATCTCATTTGCTAATGGTAAATATTTGTTTATTTTTTCTTGATGTTTTCGTTGAATATTTGTTGGGATCGGGATTGCCATATTATTATTATTATTATTATTATTATTATTATTATTATTTTCAGTTCATCACACAGTTGCTGTGGCTCTCCATCGTCAAGGAAACACCGAGTGTATACCATACACCTAGGGTGTTCCTATTGTTTGCTGTTTCATAGTACTTTTCGTACTATGTGCGCAGTGCTCAACACAACGGCTCTCTGCATCATTGGTAGATTATGATTTCCAGGAACTTCTTTGATAGCTTCAGTTGTTGCTTTTGAAATAAGTCCTGTTGCCCCAATGACGACTGGTACTACTTTGGTCTTCATATTCCATAGCCTCTGAATTTCGATTTGTAAATCTTTATATTTGAGTCTTTTCTCCGCTTCTTTTTCGGTTATATTGGAGTCTGCTGGAATGGCTACGTCTATCAAGAGGCAAGTTTTCTGTTTTTTGTTTTTAATGATGATGTCTGGTTTATTTGCCTTGATTTCCCTGTCTGTTTGAACTTGCGTGTCCCATATAATGGTTACTTCGGGGTGTTAATAACAGGGTCCGGTTTATGTTTGTACCATTTTTCTTCTACTTCTATCTTATAATCCTTGCATATATTCCAGTGAAGCTGAGCTGCTACGATATTGTGCCGATCTAGGTAGGCTTTTTTGGCTAGAATTGGGCAACCGGCTATAACATGATGGATAGTTTCATTTTGAGTCCGACAAAGTCTACACTTTGGGTCATTGCCGGTTTTCAAGATTCTAGCCTTCATGTAATTTGTAGCGATTGCTTGTTCTTGGCATGCGGTGACAAGTGCTTCTGTTTCCGATTTGAGGTTTGCATGATTGAGCCATTGCCATGTTAGTGTGCTGTTGATGGTTTCTTTTTCAGTTTCTTTCAATATTTGGCCATGCATTAGTTTTTGTTTCCAAGTTGTTAATTGGTTGTTCTTCAATTTGTTTTTTAAGTGGCTTTTGTATGCTTTCACTTTTTCAGTTACCGTCTTTTTATTGTTTTTTATTATTATTATTATTATTTTTATTATTATTATTATTATTATTATTATTATTATTATTATTATTATTATTATTATTATTATTATTATTATTATTATTATTATTATTATTATTATTATTATTATTATTATTATTATTATTATTATCATTATTATTATTATTATTATTATTATTATTATTATTATTATTATTAGTATTAGTATTATTATTATTATCAAAAGACTTATACACTTACTCAGCTTTCGCTGGTAATATTTACCTATCCTGAGCGTAAACGCAAATGGGATTAGGCTCAAAGATTACATATTTAAAAATTTCCGAACAGTGTGACATGTATTTAAAATTGCCGCTTTTTGCAAATCAATGAAAGTATTTTTATGAAGACTGAGTTTTTTAAGACTATCTTCAAGACTTCTCGGGATAAGTCCGGTTGATGATATGATGATCGGTACCACCTCCACTTTTTCTGCATGCCACATTTGCCCTACTTCTATAGCAAGATCGGTGTACTTTGCTATCTTTTCATTATATTTGTCCAAAATATTGTTGTTGTTTGGAACTGCGACATCGACTAGCAGCACTGAATTAGCTTTCTTATCCACCACTACAATGTCGGGTCGATTATTCGTCACCTGTCTATCGGTGATAATGGACCTATCGTAGTAGAGTCTAAAATCTGCATTCTCGAGCACTGCTTGTGGATTGTACTTGTAATACGGTGTATAGGTCTGCAGCAGTCCATATTTGTTGGCCAGTTTCTGGTGGATAATATTACACAGCTGGTTGTGCCTGCGTAAATAATCCGTGTTGGCTATGGTTGAACATCCTGATGTGATGTGTTGTATGGTTTCCGACGTTTGTTGGCACCGTCTACACTTGTCCGATGTAATAGTTTGGTCCCTAATAACAAATTTTTTGTAGTTGTTTGTATTAATTACTTGATCCTGAATGGCCATCATAAATCCTTCAGTCTCTGGGAACAAGGTACCGTCAGCAAGCCACCTATTTGATGCTATTTTGTCAATGTGTGATTGGTTAAGGTCGTGAATTAAACCACATTAGGACCTGCTAAATTTAGAGGGGAATAATTTTTATCTGCTCCTATAATAAATTTGTGTAAATTAGATGACATTGACTTGGTGATAAAGAAGTCTCGTAATTTATTTATCGGCTTTTTGTGTAGATTGATTATGTCGCATAGAGCTCTTCCTTCCTCCCTTCTCGGTAGTGTTGTTCTAAATACTGACGATGTTGGATGGTGATATCTGTGCTTGGTCATCATAGTCCTTGTTGTTCTCTGAATATCTTTCAATTCAGTTTTTGTCCATCGTAGAATCCCAAACGAATATGTTAACACGGGTACGGCATATGTATTAATTGCTCGGTTAAGGTTTCCTGCGTTCAGTTCGGATTTTAGTAATGAACTAACCCTCTGTATATACTGGTCTTTGATTTTGGACTTGGACTGTTTTTGGTCTAACAATCTGGCTTGTTGAAATCCCAAATATTTATAGGTTTGCCCATTCTGCATGGCAGCGATTATATCTCCACTAGGTAGCGCCACATCTCCATTGACAATTTTTCCCTTTTCGATGTTTAAGGTTCTGCACTTATCTAAACCAAATTCCATGTGTATATCACTGGAGAACCTTTCGGTTATATCCAGAAGGTGTTGGATTTGTTTATGATTAGAAGCAAAAATTTTTATATCATCCATATAAAGAAGATGGGAAACGGTGCAGTTGGTGTTTCTATTAGCCTTAAGATTAAAGCCATATTTTGTGTTGTTGTGTGGTAGAAAGTGGATTCATTGCCAAACAAAACCACAGTGGACTAAGTGAGTGACCTTGGAATATTCCTCTGCGAATAGCGATTTCATCGGTTTTAAGATACTGACCATTAATATTAAACTGAAGGTTTGTTCTTCATTGTTTCATCGATGTTTCAGGAAAATTAACTATGCTAGGGTGTACTTTGTAGATTTTTAAAATGCTTATGAGCCTGGGGCACGCTGTCAAATGCCTTACGGTAGTCTACAAAAGCAGTCGAGATGTTGCGACATTGCTTTTGCGCTTGCCTTAGGATCACAGAGTCAATAACAAGTTGTTCTTTGCATCCCTGGTGACCACGTTTACATCCCTTTTGCTCCTCTGCCAAGATGTTATTTTGGTCTACATGCCTGTAAATTCTGTTAGTAATGCATGATGTTAATATCTTGTATAGCGTTGGAAGACATGTGATTGGTCTATACTGCGAAGGATCCTGTGTGTTAGCTGTTTTGGGAAGCATATGGGTCAAACCATGAGTGAGAAAAGCTGGAATTTCTTCTTCATGTTGAAGGATATATGTAAATTTTGATGCTAGTACTTCGTGTAAGCTGTCAATGTGTGACTTTTCCATCTCGGATTCTATCCATGCTGCACCCTCGTTGTGTTTTTGAGGATTGGACCATATTGAAGACCAATAGTCAGTAAGTTCATTTTTAGTTGGAAGGTTGGAGTTGTTGTTTGTACCACCAGCGCTACTAAGTTGTCTATAAAACAGCTTTTCATTGTTGTTAGATAAATGATTTTGCTGCTTCTTTTTTGTGCATTTAACGTATCGTAATCGTTTGGATTTCGCCTTTAGCTTTTGTCTAAGAAGGTCCATATATGAGCATAGATGTTCTTTATACTTTGGATGTCCAGTGTGGGTTTTAATCTTTGTAAAGATTTTTCTGACCCTATTAGTTAAGCGTCTGGAAGGTTTTATGCTATTTTTAAATTCGGTAAGTTGTCCCAGCTCCTTTCATATATGTCGTTAATTGACTTCTCAAGTCGCTGTTGCCACCAAGCTTTATGTTGCTTATGATGTTCAATAGATTTTTGGTTTGAAAAACTGACTTGTTGGTTGTGACTTCGGATCACTGCAACTGCACCACAGTAGAGTATGGATCTCTTCCAGAGTTCGGCAGTTCTTGGCACGATCCTTTAAAAATAAATCAAATAGTGCAAGGATCCCATTGGTGTTCCTATTGCATTTCAGTTTGGGTAAAATTGGTCGATGAATTGGGTTGGTACCGTCAAATTCTGCTATTGCTTTTAGGAGTTCGGCAACAGCATTCTCGTGTTCGTCAGTTTGCGTAGTATTGTCTGTATTTAGGTTTTCGTTTTGATTCATGTTTGGTGTGTCATTGCCTATGTGGTCATTAAGTCTTACATTATCCAGATGATTATTTGTATGTTGGATTACATTATGATCTTTTTCTACTTGAAGCTCAAGAAGTACTTCACTTCGTATTTGTTGCATCAGTGTTGAAACTCCGGATATTGTTGTATAAATGCTCGATGAAGGGCGAACCTGTATGTTGTTAAATCAGTCTCATTTTTTGTTGTTCTAAAGTAGGAGCATATAATAAATGAATTCATGTCAGTAGTCCACTTCATACGCTTCCTGGGCTTTCCGGTTTTGGGGTGGTAGATGTACCGTCCTGCGATACTCTTTAAAACGGCAGAAACCGGTGGAGGAGAATCGATGATATTTTCCTCTTGGGTTGTCGCAGTAGCCATACTCGATATCACGCTGCGCATGCCGCTAACCGAGGAAGAAGATGCATCATTTTTCGAACAAGCCCTTCTGTCATCAACTTGAACGCGACAAGAGTTGTAGGTGTTGCAATGTCGATTCACCTGACGATTCCTAAGTGATAGGGTATCTGTAACAATCGAATTATCGCTCCCTCCAGAATCCGTGGAGCAGACAGCCGACATACCAGGTACATCGGCCGTGTGGGATTGTAACACTCTACCCACCTGAGGTAATATAGTTTTAAAATTCGACATCGTTGAAGTTGCATTTTATACCTACTGCCAGGTACTACCATTTTCCCCTGGTAGCCCAGGTAACTCGGACCCGTGGGGGCGTCACTCCCCAGGTAGAAAAACTACCCCGTGCGGGTTTATTATTATTATTATTATTATTATTATTATTATTATTATTATTATTACGAAAACTAGAAATCAAAGAGAGAAAAATTTTGAGAAGAATCCTAGGTCCAGTAAAGGAAAATGAAGAATATAGAAGACGACATAACAACGAACTATATTTAAACAATGAAGATATCATCACGTGTATGAGGAAGAGAAGAATGACTTTCTTCGCTCATTTGGAACGAATGGATCATCAACGACTGTCCCACAGAATCCATTCCTCCATCGCTCACAAGTCTTCCTACTCCAAATGGGCAAACATAGTAAAGAAAGACCTACAGGAAGCACATATCGACTATGATTCCATCTACGATAGGACAAACTTTAGAGATCTAGTAAAATCTGCCACAACATTACATCCCTTAACAACTGCCACAGCTCGACCCGCTGCGAAATGGACTGAGGAACGGTAAGCAGCCCATTCAGAGAAAATGAAGGCATACTGGATCAAAAAAAAAAAAAAAAAAAAAAAATCTATGAGAGTTGAAACATCGTGGCCCTAGCTGGCCGAAACGGAAAAAAAAAATTATTATTATTATTATTATTATTATTATTATTTTTTTTTTCACACCTTCTCAGGTGGATTTGGCATGACCAGGCCGGGATCATTCCTGATCAACAGCTTAGTCATGTGTGAGCGTTCGTCGGACAATACGACAAGTTCCCATTATGGCGGCCTGTTGTGCGGTGAGTATAATTCTTATTTTGTTTTCAATTTTAAGTTTTTCCATTTCTTTTTCTAGATGTATCGCGATCAGACCATTTGTGGATACAATTAGTGGATGGATTGTAACTTCTTTCAGTTGGTGAATATTTTTTATTTCATGTGCTAGATCTATGTATTTATGTATTTTTTCTGCTCTCGCTTCTTTCATGTTGTGATCACAGGGTATCGTAATGTCAATGATCCGCGCCTCCTTATTGTTTTTGTCTATTATTAAGATGTCTGGTTTGTTATGTATTATTTGTTTGTCTGTAATTATTGATTTGTCCCAATATATTGTAACACTGTCTTTCTCCATGTAGTCTTTTGGCTCATATTTGTAGTATGGTTTAGTTTCTGTAATTTGATTGTAACCTTTGCATATTGCTTGGTGGAATATCTTTGCCACGTTGTCGTGTCTTTGCTTGTAATCCCAAGGAGCTAAATATGAGCATCCTGATGACAAATTATTATTATTATTATTATTATTATTATTATTATTATTATTATTATTATTATTATTATTATTATTATTATTATTATTATTATTATTATTATTATTATTATTATTATTATTATTATTATTATTATTATTATTATTATTATTATTATTATTATTATTATTATTATTATTATTAGAAGAAGAAGAAGAAAAATTAATTTAAATATTTGCTGATGACTGGAACTGAGTACCAAAATAACAGGAATTGCAAATTGGTGTGTATTCGAAGGACAGCATTTTTTAACTATAATGCTACTTCAAAAACATATGTCGTTCGTTACCCTTTTATGTATTTTTAGCCTACATTTTGTTAAGACTTGTTAACTTGATTTTTAGAAAAAAATCTTTAAATAACATAATTGCTTTAAGTGAAAATAAAAAGAAAAAAGGTTTTAATTTGTTATTATTTAAGACATGGCTTGTCTAGTATGAGGTGAAAAGTTAAATATTATTTATTAAACACTATATACAATTATAATATTTTTTGTAGCATCTTACTTAGTTACGGTAAAATGAAATCAGGGATTTTAAAAATGTCAAGTGGGGCCAGACTGACTCTGATTACAGCTTAAAACAGGAAGAAACGTGTGTATCTCGGGCGTGCAGAGCGTGACAAGTTGACTTTTGCTTTAGCGAGAGAGTCGAGGCCAACGTTTTATCGTTTTAAAACGTTAACGTGCATCCGTATCCTTTTATATCCTTCAGCGCGATTCGCAATATCGCAAGAGTCGTAATTAGCGTCCCTCGATGTGAACCACTGCGTCGCTCAACCATGAAATGCAATCTCATTTTTATTTTGTCTTTTTCTTCTTCTTTTACGTTCAAGTTTATGGAGTCTCGGACTTAAGACTATGCGGATATCATCTCATTGCTTTAATGCACTTCTTTGTTCGACTGTGTCACCCAATACCGTTTAAATTAATGATTTACTAAATTATTTGCACAGTTTAGATTTAAACATAAAATTATTAATTATTATGAACTAATTTCTTTAATATTAAAGAATGCAGAATAATATAAAATATGTAAGACTTTAAATGGGTATTAGCCTACTTAAATAACCTAACGGGTAATAAAATTATGAGAGCTGATACTGCGCATATATAGTGACCTCGTAATTTTATTATAATGCCAGTATTCAGCGAAAAAATAACGTAAAATTTAACAAATAAAACAACTTAATTATTTGATTTGCAGATTTATTCATTTAAAAATATTATAAATTTAACATTCTGTGGTAAACCCATTTAAAATCTTTGCAAATGGTTATTTGACAAACTTATCATAAATAGTAATACATCAGGAAGAAACAATTAATTTATTATACCGATAAAAAGAGTAAAATCTTATTAAAAAAAGAAACCATTATTTATTAATAAAAAATGTTTTCTATGGATTTTAAAAGTTTTCTCCCGAACACTGTTTACACATTTTCACTTTACCACTTCAACAACACATACTTTTAACTGTCTACCACGCATTTCTATGACCAAGTTACCTTCTTAAAAAACCGAAGGTAACTAGATCTGCCGATTGTTTGATTTGCCCAATATATACGTTTTATCATAAGTATCACAAATTATTTCAAAGATAGTACTTTTTTCAAAATCCCTTGTTTTATCTTTTGGATTTCCTAACAATTATCTCCTTATGGTACTCGTTTTTTGTACCAAATCTAATCCCACTACACCAAAAATTGTATTCAATCATTTGGTGGTTAAATGGAATGTTGACTATAATGTTGACTATAAACGAACTTGAAAACATTTGTACGCATTTCTGCGTATGGAATACTGCAAAATTAGCATCCATCATCATTAATATATCTATATAAAATCCTTGGAATACACTTAGGTTTTTTTCTATTCTATGTCCCAAAATTGCACAAAAGTAGGTTCGCTACAAACTGTGATACTTAATTACCCATCACCGCTCAGTTTATTTTTAGTCACGTGTTTAAAACTCGAAAATATAGACAAATTAATCAATGAAAACACTCCGCAAAATACTATTAGAAGCGAGAAATATATATGTAATTTTTTTATGGAATTTTGTATTTCGAGAAAAATATGCTAGACGGAAATAGAAGTGTAGAAGATCTAGCCTTGATATTAAAGGATTGGGCAGCAAATATGAGGAAAAAGATGGTACCGAATTTAAAGAAAATCAATTAAGAATATAGCCGAATCAAAATAAGTGGTACCTGGTGACAATCAAAATAACTAAGAATCTTGATTTTTTAAAAATTTTTATTATTTGTCTTTATATTTATGGTAAAATAATATTTCAGAAACACAAATAAACACACAACAGAAACAACGTAAATATTTCAATGTCAATATTTATAGTTCTACGACTGCCCACATTGGCGCTGTAATCTTATTTTCAGATGCCTATATGGAATGTAACTAGTAAGATATTACAAGAGAAGTACTATAATGACTACAGTAATACAATAGACCCGCTTAAAAGTGTTATATTTAAACAAGCATGAAATGTTCGCGATGCTACTAGGAAAAAATTACAGTCTGATTCTTCGAAATGAAAATATGCTTCAACACCATTAAGTTCTGACGAATTATATAAAATTATTATTTTTTGTGGGATGAAACCACTCCTGTAGGAAAATTTTACCACATCGCAGCAGTTAAATTTTTATCAGTAAAAATTGTTACTATCTGTGTCACAATTCTATAACTGGAATTTTCACACTACTTAAAAATTAGTCAAGCATCATCTTAAACACCTAACCATACTGATTATTATTTTTCTCTTATCTTAACTAAATTCTACATTTAAATAAGTATATGTTCTACTGTTTTCTTAGCCTGTATAGTGTTTTTCAAGAAAAATGGTTGGCTGCAGTTAAGATACCTGAGGCAATCTTTTTATGTATGCCAAAACCTCTCCGATTAGCCGAGGGGACTGGATTATAATGATTGAAAATGGGCATAGCAGGTGAAATTTTAAGCTTTTTTGAATAAATCCGGCCCGTAATACTTTCTATGTTTATTGACAAGCTATTTTCTACCCAATCGGATTAAAGCAGGTAGCTCGACTGCAGTCAACCCTTTTTCTTTAAAAACACTATAGATCTAACTTAATGTCGTTTTTACTTTTTTTGAATTTATTTGCTCATTCCGGTGATATATTTCCAAGCGTTTTTGCTTGTCTCAATAATGGTGTGATTCTTTTTTGGCATGGCTCTTCCCTGGTGGCCAAAATCCAGCACAATCGTCGGACATGAATCCGATTAAGCATATTTGGGATATGCTTTCAAAAACCATATTAAGAAGACCAAACTCACCCATAACCCATCAAGAGCTGATTGTGGCTGGACTTGAAGAGTGGAACAATATTCCTCAAGAAGAGATCCATAATCTTATTCGCTCAATATCAAGGCAAGTCAATTTAATGTATCGAGAACAGAGGCGGTCCCACGGAATATTAATGCTGTTTTTTTTAATGTTTTCAAGTTCATTTTTTGTTAAATTAGGCATTTTGATAAATTTATTTTTGTTAACAAATTTGATTTTATATTTTTTATTGTCACCCATACCTTTGCACATAAAAATATGTAAAAATAGGATGCCAAAACAATAAAATATTTTATGATATTCATGAGTATAAAAAAATATTTTCTCTTTATATTTGTGGGTATATTTTGTGTGTATATTTGTTACCACAGGTAAATGATAGACATAGACATAGACATAGACATAGACATAGACATAGACATAGACATAGACATAGACATAGACATAGACATAGACATAGACATAGACATAGACATAGACATAGACATAGACATAGACATAGACATAGACATAGACAAAGACATAGACATAGACATAGACATAGACATAGACATAGACATAGACATAGACATAGACATAGACATAGACATAGACATAGACATAGACATAGACATAGACATAGACATAGACATAGACATAGACATAGACATAGACATAGACATAGACATAGACATAGACATAGACATAGACATAGACATAGACATAGACATAGACATAGACATAGACATAGACATAGACATAGACATAGACATAGACATAGACATAGACATAGACATAGACATAGACATAGACATAGACATAGACATAGACATAGACATAGACATAGACATAGACATAGACATAGACATAGACATAGACATAGACATAGACATAGACATAGACATAGACATAGACATAGACATAGACATAGACATAGACATAGACATAGACATAGACATAGACATAGACATAGACATAGACATAGACATAGACTTTATTGGCAGCATTTACATACAATAAGTACATTTGGAGATAGTATAATGTAAATATAATATTATTTAAAGTGGAAGAAATTTGTCAAATACAATTAACAGATAAATAGATAAAATGTTTATAGTATAATTTATAATAAAATAAAAAATAAATCTAAAATATTTAAAAATTTACAAATTCATCAATCCTATAAAAACAATGTTCCACAAGAAAATCTCTGGATAATTTTTTTATAGACTTTAAAGACATTTGCTGAACGTTTCTTTCTTTAAATACACAATTAAATTTGTTGTATAATCTCAAGCTAACCTTATTTTTTTGCGACATACAAATTCTTGAATATGAATCTATCAAACATTCACCAAACCTTGTATTGTGATCATGAATATCTGAATGCTTTTGAAAATTGTTCAAATTCTTATGAATATAGAGTATGGTAGTTTGAATGTATAAACATGGTAGCGGTAGAACTTTATATTTCTTAAATAGGTCTTTACAATGGGACCTTTGCGGGGCACCATCGACAATACGTAGGGCTATTTTTTGAATAGAGAATATCTTGTTTACTAAACTAGCATTTCCCCATAATAGTAGACCGTATGACAAATGGCTATCTATAATTGCGTAATAAACTGTGGTCATAATTTTGTTGCAACTTATTAAAGGACGCAGTTGCCTTAAAACGAATAATTGAGAAGAAAGTTTTGAGCAAAGATTTTGGATATGACAAGACCAGTTAAGTCGGATATCTATAGTGACACCAAGAAGTTTCACAGGCTTAGATAATGCAGCTAATTTGTCCGAAGTAAAACGGATCGTGTGCGTTTTATCAACATTTAATTTCAACTTATTAGCTGAAAACCATGTTTCAGCACGTTTTAAGCTATCATGGGCCAAATTCTTAATTCCCGTAGAATAATTCACGTAGAATCATCTGCAAATAAAACTACCTTACCAGTCTCATGAAGACAATGGGGCAGATCATTTATATATAATAGAAATAAAATTGGGCCCAAAATTGAACCTTGTGGTACCCCATTTTGTATTTTTGATAGGCTAGAATTTATATTGTTATAGCTAACATATTGAAACCTATTATTAAGATATGAACCAAACAGTTTTAGCTCATTGTTTCGAAAACCATAAAATTCCATCTTTTTTAGAAGCATATCCACCCTAACACAGTTAAATGCCTTAGTAAGGTCGCATAAGATAGCATCTGTGCAATACCCCTCATCCAGTCCTTCGACCACGGTTTCTACAATAGAAATAAGTGCGTCTGTAGTTGACTTGTGCTTTTGGAAACCAAATTGAGATGGCGACAATCTAGAACGGTAGATAAGATAGGATACTAGTCTGTCCTTAAAAATATATTATATTAATAAGTATAACCATAGTAAGTAGTTGTTCTGTAAGCATAGGTTTATAAATAAAAAAGACATAAATTGTTATTTATGAGAATTTCTACCACCTTGACCTACCTATTAATTAATAATATCAGATTCTTATCAAGATTAAGAGAATATCTTGCTAGTAAAAAATCAACGGTTAAACTAAACTTCCACTATTTATTCAAAAAATTCGCTTTAAAATTCAATTACAGCTGTTTCTGACGATGCTAGTTATTAACGAAACAACTGTAATTGAATTTTAAAGCAAATTTTTTGAATAAATAGTGGAAGTTTATTTTAACCGTTCAATTTATTGGCCTTAATAATATTTATAGATACAAATAATTAAGTTTATTATTTTAAAATGTTTTGGATTTTTCTTGATAAATTTTGCTTACTTTTCTATAGTCGATATAAAATTTTGTTAACAATCGATTTTCTTAAAACATTCTCCAATAGAGCATAGAATAATTCCGCCTGAGACATAAGATCTTGTGTGCAATACTGATTATTTATCTAATTAAATTTCCATTTATTCCATTAAGTAAATTTTTATCGGGGTAGCCAAGTTGGGTAAATTTTAAATTTACCATTATTAAAGTTTGTTTTGTGTAGTAAATTGGTACAAAATATCTTAAAAGAGTTTTTTTAACAATGAAGTATTTTTCCTTTCTTTAATAAAAATAATATATGTATTTGACTAAGAACTTAAAATATTTAAATTTAAATTGTTAAATAACTAGTATAAATAATTAATTAGATAGAATTTTTTTCGAAATAGTTATACACGACCATGTTGCAAATTATCAGTGTTATTTTTAAAACTCTCACATTTTTGACCTTGGTCATAACATTGCCATTCATTTATCTATTCCGACTAGCAACCAACTAAATGTATTTATTCGCATACATACACAGAAGTGTCTGTTAAAACATATCTAAAAAATATTTATTAATAAAAAAGACACATTATTTGTGTTACAATGATTCTTAAAAAATGTTTTTGATACCTTCCGACAATTGTGGACAATATATTTACCTATAATAGCTAGAGCAGAATTAATTATATTACATTCTAAGCTCCGACAAGAGATAGTATAAAATCATACAATTCGTGCTATTAAAATACACATAAATCTCTTACGCTTACGTACGTGTACCTTACACCAGGTATCTCCAACCTACGGCCCACTACTTGTTAGGTCCACTTGAAATAATTCTTATTTTACAGAAATACCAATAAAATCATTTAGCATTGTTAAAGTATTTGAGTTTCTTTGTTGCCATTATTTCTTTCATGCTCCGGTTTATAGTAGTTTATTTTCAATATTTTAATAGTTGCTTTCTTTTTTAATATATTTTCTTTAGTTAGGTCATTATTTTCCCTACGTTTTTTTGTCTTGTTTCTTTGTTGTCTTCCAACTATCTAGCTTTATTTTTATAACTATTACTATTTTCACTGATCACCTAGCTGTCCATGGTTATTTCGTTCGTGGAGTGGCCAGGTTCACACCATGATGTTACTCCTTCATAAGATGGATATTTCACTGAGTGTCATAATACTTTTCCTAATATATGCGATCTACTAAGCACAACGCTATTCTGGAGAGTGATGAAGGTGTGATTACCAAGCATTTCTTTGATTGCCTTAAAGGTCGCTTTTAATAGTAGTCCTGTTGCGCCTATTACAATAAGTATTATTATTGTGCTTTTTTTTTAATCAATTATTTATGACAATGTCTGGCTTGTTGGCTTGTACCGCTCTATTGGATGTGGATATCCCATAATTAATATTAATATTATTCTTAATTTTGCCTTCATCTTTAGTTAAATAATAAACGCATATATTAGCATTATAATAATATTAAATCATGTAAGTCATCCATTCTCTTATGTGTTTAAAGAAACTCACAAAGTCGATCCCACCTACCTTAAATTAAAAACTTGTAAGAGCAACTGTGTTTTTCTTTGAACCTTTTTTTATAAAAATCATAGATAACTATATGCAAACTTAATCACTAAACTCTAAGCTTTAAACAACTGCAACAACAACTTTTATACGCATTGCAAGTGTCCACAAGCTCCGATCTTTTACAAATGCTTGGGTGTCATTTACATGCTTGCTTACATATAAGGATGAATCCACACAACATAGTTTTTTGTTGGCACAAAATGCATGTAAATATAATGACGAAATCTATGTGCATACTTTTGCGTAGAACCAATTGTATAGAAGTCTGTAGGAAAGTTGGAATCGTCTGAAAGTACCCTAAGATACTTCTATTATTCAAATCAGCAACCAAATAAATCAGTAATATCTTCTAAACTCAGAAAAACGCTACTTTTCTATATTTAATCCAATACTACTACTTTCTCTTTTCAATTTTTATTTTTTACTTTGCAATATTTTCTGATTTAGCTTCTAAATGATTTATTTTTAAAAATTAATTTTACACCTGACTTTTTATATATTATTCATTTATACATTTTATAAGTTTCATTTTAATAATTTTTACTGTTACCGATATTACCATATTATTCCACTGTCAACTGTTTCTATAGACACTCCTTATAAGTAAACATGGCAACGCAGTGCTTATTTATGTGAGTTACGCGTTACGCGTGTATGTGCACTACTTTTTATCAATGCGATTATGATGCTCAAGGTCAAGTGCAATGCCGACATTGAACTTGAACTCACCTCTCGTAACTGATGACGATAACGGAATTGCATAAAATGCGATTAAGTTGTTTAAATTAGGTTTTGCTTCGCGTGCCACACACTTAAATATGATTGTCTGAAAGTCGGATGAATATTGAATCTCATTGTATTTTATTTTCATCATACGTTATTTAGGTACTAAAATTGTTTTATCACTGCTAGTAGAATATTTCGTTAAATGTTTCAATCTGTTTTTATTGCAATATAGGTAACTATTAGAAGTAACTTGATACAGTGGAACTTGGATAATTCAAACCTCAAGGGACCTGTGAAAAAGCAATTATCCAAAATTTCGAATAAAAGGATTTCTTAATAAATGGGCTAAAACAATAAAACTACAACATATTTTAAATGAAAACTCTTTATTAAATTGACACACTTTAAATATAAATACACACCATAACAATCAATTTAGGATTTTTCAAAAAAGGATGATAGTTTGGCCTGTTTCCTCGAATTAAGTATCTCGGCCCTTATAAAAGATTGTAACACATTCAAAGAGTTGAAGAATGAATCACTTGCATTGTGTTGGCTTTCAAAAAAACGTCTAAGTTCTTACACGTGATTCATGGCGTCAGCTGCACTCGACACCGGTGTTTCGTCTGCTGATGATTCAGCGATCTCGTCTCCCGAACCTTCTCCGTCGTCGCCTTGCTTCTCGCTGTCCAGCACTTTTGCAATATTTCTGCGTCGGTTTTTTCCCCGAATACATCTTCATCATCTACATTGAGGAAAGTCTTCATACGAGATGCCGGGTAACACATCCTCCCAACCGTCGACTTGAGGAATAGCTTCCGCTGCAGTTGTTTCGACAATTTCTTCGTCGGTTTTAACAAAACCTGCTTTTTTAAAACAGTTTTTTATTGAAATTGATTGTGTTAACCTCTACTTTTTGGAAGTTCATCTTACTAAGAACAATAAATAACTGCACAGTTAAACTAAACTTCCACTATTTATTCGAAAAATTCGAATAAATAGTGGAAGTTTAGTTTAACTGTGCAGTTATTTATTGTTCTTAGTTTTTTATTGTTTCCGACTTCACTTGTTTACACATTCGAGAGGCTTGCAGAATATCCAGCTTTATTTTTAGAGAGTTTCCATCCTCGGACAGGATATTTTCTACCAACAAGCTTCTGTAGAAGTGTTTCAAATTCTTTATAATCCCTTAATCCATGGGCTGGACAACAGAGGTCATATTTGACACGCCAAAAATTCGAATTATCAAAAATAAAATTCGAGCAATTCGCGATTTTTTCACATTGTTTAAATACAAAATGCTAGGGACCAAGAAAAATATTCGAATTAAAGAAATAAAGAAGTTCCACTGTAATTACTCAAGGTATATCCACTGTGGTTTCCATGTCTACTTTTTACATTGCCTCAATGCCAGCTGCTTCAATATAAAAAATTCAATAAAAAAAGTCTGTTACAAAAAAACGATTGGTGTTTTTTTTGCTGGATTAGAACCTGAAATAAAGTATGCGCTAAAACAAAGGACACTGAAATCAGGAAGCCTGTGAAATATAATCGCTTTATATGAAACCATAGTTGTATGGTATTTTTAAACATTGTCTATTCTAACAAACTGTCAAAAAGATTCGAAATAATGCTAAAAACGCAAGAAAAAATATTTATTAATATCCTTGCAGTATCTTCTTAAGGGGTGGTATTCATTATTTACGGGTATGTTACCAATTAAAATAATATGTTGTGTGAATTAATTTGTATATAGTTTTTTTAAAGAGATTACATATTGACAGTACCATATACTGTTGCATTTTAGCTACCTATTAGTTGGGTAGATAATTCAAGATATTGAACTTGTTTGACGGTTGTTTTTGGTACTTATTTGATTTCCATCGCTAATTCCTGGTATTTTTTGTATTTTTTCATTGTATTTTGTGTTGATGTTGTGTGTATCAACTACGGCACAGTCAAGTAGGTGGACTATTTTTCCCTTTTTTCCCACAGGATTGTGTCGGGTTTGTTGTGTGCTTGTTGTATTATTTTTCTCATATTATCATGCCGTTGTATGTATTCGGCACCAGCGACATAAATCATCTTCTAGATCTTTTATAATGTACTTTCTGCAGTTCTTTGTAGCCACCACCTGCTTCTGTATTGAGATGTTCAATTCACTAGAATATTAACCATGAAGGCTTTGGTTTTTCCGCTCATACGGAAATGGACTATCAAATGGACCTAGCCTGCACCCACTAATAAGGACTTTTTAAGAGTCGTTGCAAAATTTCTACCAAGAAGCTTACCAACTAAACGCAAAAGCTGTACTGGTCGTCCAGTTATCGTGACAACAAATGAGAATCAAGGAAGGCTATTTAAACAAGTGTTAGAATCACCAAAAAAGTCTCCGCAGAGCATGTCTAAAAATGAATTTGAGTTTGAATTTACCTAAAGAATGGTTAAGAAGATTAGGCAATACAGATTGGGCAACACTTGACAAGACAAGACAAGATATCAAGAGTTGTTTATTATGCTTCAGTCTTGGCAATGGTTTATGAACAACCCCTATTTTTTTCTAATGTGTGGTTTACAGACGAATGTCACATTCATCTGAATGAATCTGTCAATCGACAGGCAAATCGGTTTCTTGGTTTTAATCGACCAGACATCTTCGTAGAAAAACTTCTTTATAATGACCATGTAACGATTTGGTGCGCGGTGTCAGGTAATGTATTATTGGGCTCTTACTTCGTGTAAGACGACTGTTTGTAGAAGACCCGTTACATTAAATCAAGTGCGATGTAGACAAGAAATTTTACACCATTTTTTATTCATCTCAGATAATTCTGCGGTGCCAGAAACATATAGTTGATTACCCAATGGTTCCAACTGGATGGGGCTACTTGTCATACCACGACATTATCCTTAGATCTGATTCGAGAAAATTTTGAAGAAAGCGTAATTTCCCGTAACAAGAATTAGCCTTACCCTTCTCATTCACCTGATCTAACAATTCTTGGTGCTCACATATGGGGTATGCTTAGTGATGAGCAAATGCAAGACCAAGACCAAGACCGAGTTAGTCTTGGTCTTGGTCTTGGTCTTGCATACAAGGTCTTGGTCTTGGTCTTGCAGTCAAATAAGCAGTCTTGGTCTTGGTCTTGTTCTTGCAGGGTCCAGTCTTGGTCTTGGTCTTGGTCTTGCACCAAGACTCTTGCAAGTCTTGCACTTTTTTTAGATTTACTGTGGTCCATTTTTACAAAAAAAAAAGAAAAATAGTTTTTAAAATCATTACAAGTAAAGAAAGATTAAATGAAAGGGATAGTATTTTTCACTATAAAAATTTTGTTTTCTTTATATTACATTGTAGCGATAAATCAAGTATGAAATAGTTATTACAACAAGTGCGGAAAAGTTAATTTCCGCAAGAGTTAGGATCAATATTTTGTTTAAAAGCAAAATCACCTCGAAAATTATTTAGATACTTGAAAAGATGCGATTGTGACAATTAAATCTTTCATAGTGTCAATAAATACACGATTGTAGCTATAGCAACCCTAGTTATACAGGTGAGTTTGTTGTTGCTTTGAGTAAGGTTTACAGGGGTGATTTAATAAATTATGATTTTTTTTTAAAACAAACATTTTAAAAATCCCTATTTTCATGTAAAATAATCTTAATTTTTTTACTATTTGTATGTAGTCCAACAAGATAAAGATAATAATACAATAATTTGTCAAAAAGGTTATCGGAAAACATCTCTAATTAATAAAAAAAATGCTTGCGGGAAAGAGATATAGTCTGAATTAAAATGTTGTTTTACGCATGCTTGTAGAAATTTTTTTTTATTTTTTATTCATTTTGACAATTTTTTTAGAATATAGTTTTATAATGCGTCAATAATAATAATATATAGAATCAGACGTGGAATCTAACATTTAATTATTTTATTGAGTTTGGAAATATATTTGAATATTAAAGTCACTGAATTTTGCGTCTCTCTATAAAAAAGTATTCTTTGCAGGCCTATTAGCTGGGATTTGAAATAAACTAAAACTATGTTTGGTGTTGATGAATAAAAACAATAGGTAGAATACATTACCAATAATAGAGCTTATGTCAATATTTTAGAAAGATATATTTTAACAACAACTAAATACTAAGTTTTCACAACTGTTAGAAAAAAGTACCTACTATATGTATAAATATTACAAAATATTTTTTTCTTTTGATTCAAATAATGAAAAACAAAAATAGGATAAATGCTTCGAATAGATATCGGTAAAATCTATTTTAGTTTCGTTGCCCAACAATTGATACACAGTAACCAGACAAATAATCACGTGCCATTTTTGCCAAGATAAATAACGGTCAATAACGATAAACTCTTACTTTACATCTGTGCTCACCGATAGCGGCCGTCTTGAACGGTCGTCAAATTACGGCCGCTTTATTGCGGCACCGCTATCCTTGGAAACCAAAGCTTTAGAGTTTAAAATAATCCATGGCTGCTTTATTTTTCGGTTTATATATTTAAAAGACGCAAGACCGCAAGACTCTTGCAGGCTTGGTCTTGGTCTTGCGTATATCTTGCAATGCTAAGTCTTGGTCTTGCATAAGTCTTGCACTGCTAGGTCTTGGTCTTGTTCTTGCAGCCTGAAGTTGGTCTTGGTCTTGGTCTTGGTCTTGCATTTTCTGCAAGACCAAGACCAAGACCGCAAGACCAAGACCAAGACCGCAAGACCAAGACCAAGACCGCAAGACCAAGACCAGTCTCGCTCATCACTAGGTATGCTGATACAAGCCACCGGCAACTATCGATGAAATCCTTGAAAAAATTTTTACATTTTTCAGAAAAATTTATCAGTCTCGACAACTATCGATGAAATCCTTGAAAAAATTTTGACATTTTTCAGAAAAATGTATCAGTCTATTTTTAATAACATGCTTAGCAATCTTGTTAAACGTTAGTTTTAGTTTTTCAGTTTAGTTTGTTTTGGCACATACTGTATTCTACTTCTAACCAGTTCTGATTCTTAGTTATTGACGTTAAGTTGAAAACCGTGCTCACCAAGATAAGTAATGTAAACGGAAACAGAACTGACATAGTTCGGTGGTAAGCTTGAATTAAATAATACCACCTCAAATTCTGCTCGCAACATTTCGAGTTTCCTAGTCGTGTTTCTTGGTTCAGCTGCTCTGGACAAGTAAATATTCTTCAAAAGCACTTTTTAATGTTTTTAAATGCACTACAGTGGTTTCACTTTAAGCGTTTACAGTATTCTACACTTTTGGTTATTTTATTTTTCCGTAGGGTCCGTGTTCTGTGTTTATAAACGGAACGATTTTACATATATAATATTTTTCAATTTTTCAAGTTTTTTTTCGTCTTACCTAACTTTCCATATCAAGAGGAAATTAAGCTATTTATCTTAATTAACTTATTAGCGTACGAAAATAAGGTTATTTTAAACTAGGGTTTGTCTGGAAATACAATTGATTTGTAGGTGATAAATATTAATTTAGTTACTCTGATTAAATAAATTAAATATTGTTTATAGTATTGGTTGCCTGCAATTTGAAATATTTTGAAATATTTTCAAATATTATTTTTTAGGTCATGAAATTTTGGATTAATCTCTAAATTTTTTTGTATTTTTAAGTTCAATAACAGTATATTATTAAATGAGCTTAATGGCTATTATTCACGAGGTGAAGTTTACTAGGCTAGTAAAATACTACTTTATCCACGAATAATAAATATTTTTATTGAAGTTTTATTTTTAAAATTTTGCTTACATTACATGCATACACTATTACTTTATTGTAAAAAATATTTGATACAATACATTTATCATTTATGCAGAGTAGCTTTTAAAAAATACTATAATTAAAACATAGTATGTTTATTTCGACCAAAAAATATCTCAAGATATTGATTGATAATTGTAATATTAGAATAATTGGCAAAATTTATCAGTAGTGTAGAATTTACATCAAAACTAATGTTTTTGTGAATTGAGATAGGTATTTGAATTACATGTACATTTACACTGATTGCTTTGGTTTACATTTGTTTTTTTAAAACAATTTATCAAATAATATTAAAACACTGATACATCTACACACACGAACAATAACGTTAAAAATTTTTAGTTAAATTTAATTGTTTCTTAAGCTACTTTGGTTTCTAAAATGTTTCAAACTAAGTGGGCTTTCACAGTAAAGTAGCATGTACCGTGCGACTTGCTGCCAGGAATCAGGAAGTATTCTCCTTGTTTTAAAACCTATACAAATAAATTAAGAGTTTCACATTGGAGTACCGTCGCAAAAATACAACTTGGCAACATGCGACTCAAATACAGGGTGTCCCACGACGTTTTGACAGTCCAATTTCTCGAGAACTGTACATATGACATGTATGAAATTTGGCAGATATAAACAGTCGAAACTGATGCTTATATTCATTATAAAATGACTTCCGTTTTTCCTGTCATTTCGGCTCACGTGACCTCAACATAACTTTTTTAAATGGGACAACCGGTATAATATGACAATTTTGGATACATCATTTAAAAACAAATTCAACGATACCACACTTGTCATCATTGTATTGTGCAGTAATGATAATAGGGGCTATTTATTTTTATAAAATTTATTAAAGTAATATTTTGCACTCAAAAATTTAGGTGGCTGTGAAACAATAGTATCAACAACTTAGGTTGTCATTCATTATTGTTAGGTTAATTTTATTCAAGAACTGTCATTATTAGTCATATTTTTGTAAAGACACTATAATAATAAGTAAATAATGCCTTCAATATTTACTTACGATGAATATGTTGACATGCTACTTATTTATGGAGAATGTGGAAAAAACAAAACTCATGCTCAAAGTTTGTACAGAAATCGTTTTCCTTATAGAATAACTCCAAGCAAAAATACTTTTGTCTATGTCGAACGGAAGCTAAGAACTGGTTGTTTTCCAAGCGGTAAAAATCAAGTTCCTCGTCAAAAGACCGATCAGACAGATGACAATGTGATAAAGATTTTGGCTTATCTGCAGGTGAATCCACACACCTCAATACGATTTCTTGAACAAGAATTACAAATAAGTAGGAGTTCAATACAAAGAGTATTGAAAAATCACAAATACCATCCTTATAAAATACATTTAACACAAGGTTTAGTTCCTGCAGATCCGGAAAGGAGAATAAATTTTATTGCTGAAATGTCAGTACACATTAATGATGACCCTTGTTTTCTAGAAAAAATATTATGGAGCGATGAAAGAAGATTTCATAACAATGGTATTGTAAATCGCCATAATTGTCATTATTGGTCGCAGGACAATCCAAAGTGGATGCGCGAAACGAATTTTCAAACAATATGGGGAATCAATGTTTGGTGCGGTTTATTCAACGGTCGGTTGATTGGTCCCTATTTTTATGAAGGAACATTAACGGGGCAAAGATACTTAGATTTTCTTCAAAATACTCTACCAGAATTACTTGAAGATATTCCCTTACATGAAAGGCAAACAATGTGGTGGCAGCAAGATGGAGCATCTCCTCACTTTTTTGGGCCAGTTAGAGAATATCTTAACAACACATTTCCTGAAAAATGGATTGGTCGAAATGGTGCGATTCTGTGGCCACCCCGTTCTCCGGATATTACACCCTTAGATTTCTTTCTCTGGGGTTACTTAAAAGGTCTAGTTTATGTCACACCCCCAATTGATTTAGATGATTTGAAGAATAAAATAAGACAGGCATGTCGGACCGTAACACCCGCAATGATTACAGCATCACTTACAAGAAATCTTTTAACAAGGTTTGAACATTGTGTCAATGTACATGGTCATCAATTCGAACAATTTCTTTAATTACTTGTACTTTTTAATTCCCTATGTTACGTTTTTCAATAAAATAATTTATACAGATGTTCATTTAATTGCCCCTATTATCATTACTGCACAATACAATGATGACAAGTGTGGTATCGTTGAATTTATTTTTAAATGATGTATCCAAAATTGTAATATTATACCGGTTGTCCCATTTAAAAAAGTTATGTTGAGGTCACGTGAGCCGAAATGACAGGAAAAACGGAAGTCATTTTATAATGAATATAAGCATCAGTTTCGACTGTTTATATCTGCCAAATTTCATACATGTCATATGAACAGTTCTCGAGAAATTGGACTGTCAAAACGTCGTGGGACACCCTGTATAAAACAGGTTGTATAATTTGCTACTTTGCTACGTGCTTCTAACCTTTCCAACCCTAGCTGGATTTGCTTCTTAAGTGTAACACATAATTGTGAAATATAAACCCTTATTTCCTGTGTCCGGAGTATACAACAGAGCCAAAATCTTTTTTACAATTGTTTTACAGATAATAGTATGTACTTACCCAGGAATGTATTCACTTAATCTCCTAAACCTAATTATTTAAATGGTTGATGTATTGAAACGTTCTTCTTCTTAAAAATAAACCTTAACAAAATTACTAAAACTGCCAATAAACAATAATATTTGTACTGCACGTGCACAATATGAAAAAATATGGATGCGATGTGCCTCGTCTCAACTGAATCATACCACCCGGCTGACTTGCCGATTAGCGTCTCGGCATTAATCGTAAGGGTTCGTGGTAAATTTTTGCAAAACTATTTTACCACCATATTTTGAAAAATATTATTATTTTGCAGATACAATTCTCGTGTTTTACGGAGGTGGCTAAAAAACTATTAGTGGTACTGGAGTAACTGCGGGAGCAATAAAATTTACTGATGCAGTTAGAAAGTTTTACTGTTATGGTAATATAAATATTATGTATTTGATATTTAGCCGTTATTGCAGTAAAAAATATTCTTACCACAGTAAAAATTTAGACGGTAAAATATATCTTACAGTTCTACTAGAACGGCTAACAGTTGCTGTTAGACAATCTAGTAATGGCCATTAAAAGATGTTTAGCCATATTAAGTTTTTTAGTAGTAACATTCTTTTTGAATAATTTTTATCGGTTTCAAGGTGATGATGGCCTAACGTATATGCTCGTAGCTCACAATCGCGAGGACGTAGATTCAAACTGCATGGAGGATCAGGAATTTTTTATTTTTTATAAATGTACAGAACTGAATTAAAAATATTTAGTGGTTTACATGATAAAATTTTAAAACCGATGGTTTGTACGAAAACAATGTAATATTAAAGCTAAATCAAGGAAACCGTGATTAATGTCATTAATCACTGCAGTTATTAATGGGTACTATTAAGGTCGAGCAAAAAGATTATGTATTAGTCGTGGATAAACCTATTTAAATTTCCATTTATGTTCCCAATTATCAAATTAGTTAAATGTTTTATAAAATTCTAATTAAAATATTTAAAATAATCTCCATCAACAAAATTGGCCAAATTAATGATATTTAAAAAAATGATAAAAAAACACGCTAATCGAACAAAACATTTTTTATTACAAAAAGTTTATATTACAGTCGTTGAATGTCAAACAATCAATCGTAGTTATTTATCCCAAAAAAAAAATTATAGTAAAACTTAAGTTAATAATTCATTTCAGAATAGAAATCATGGGGTGCAAACATATTAAATGTTACCGTTATTCCATTGGAAACTATCTCTGAGATAGAGTTATGAAATGTAGAAAAAGGAACCCCACGCTTTTTAATCTGAATTAAATAATTCTTTTATTAAGAATAAATTTTAAAGATATTTAATAAACTTAAATTATTTTTTTCTTGGAATAATTTAATCTATTTATATAATCATATTCTTTGAATAATTAATTTAATCTGACCATTAATTTTTTATGTTTTCTAAACAAGTTTAATCTAACTATGATTATATTTTAAAAAACTTTTTTAGCACTACATTAACAATTGAATTCTATAAAAACTAAAATTAAAGCATACATCGAAAATATAAAAAAAAAACTAAGATTATTCAAAAAATTAAAATTAGCTGCTTGTGAATATTATAACGATAAGGAAATCTGCTTTAAATATAATTTCTGTTGTCAGATTGTATGGGAATAAGGATAAAACAAAATTTACATATAATAATATTCCATAAATTCGAATAAAAAAAATTGAATTTATTAAAATTATTACAGAAAAAAAATGGGAATAATGCAAAATGAAAACCTCGCAATTCTTTGGTCCTACATGGAATAGGCCAAGGATCAAATCTATTTTGAACCGAAGGGCACCAATGTCTTGGGGATGGTCTAAAGGGGGTCAGTTTGAAAGGCTAAAAAAAGTGGTGCTCATTCGTAAATAAATGTTTTAAATAGCTATAACTCGCCAAATATTTGATAGACAGAAAAATTTAATTCATAAAAAAATCTTTTTCGGGACTTTAATTTTTTTATATTATCTTGATTTTTTTGAAGATTTAAAAAATTTTGAAAAATCGTTTTTTACTTGTTTTCTAAAATTAGGCGTTTGACATTGATCAAACTTTTTGGACGTATTAACAACACATGTATAAAGAAAGAAGGGTAAAGATCAATTTTATTTAGGGAGCAGTTAGGAGGTTGTTTTCATAGAATTTTTCAACAGTAAATACACAAGAGATTTTTTTTTACCGGAAAATTTTTCGATTCATCGAAAGATTTTGCCAATCAGTAATATTACGAAAAAAACTGAAATGATAAAATCGCGAGACCGAAGGTCGAGCGATTTTATCTAATTTCAGTTTTTTGAGTAATATTACTGATGGAAAAATCTTGAGATGAAGAGAAAAATTTATCCATTAAAAAAAAGATCGCGTGTATTTTGCTAAGATAAATTAACGACTAATTATATAAAGAAAAAATAAAATTTATTCATTCTAAAACAATTAAACTAGTTAAAAGAACAGTTGTTAAAAATACAATTATTAAATATTGGTTGGGGAGTACTGATTTTAATGTTTTCTTCTCGTGTTTCTACGTATGTTGAATATTCTGTTTCCGAGGGTCTCAAATTATTTATAAGTTGTTCATGGTGTTCGGGGTCAATTTGGAGGTATGGTTTAATCGATTGTGATGACGAGTGTCCTGTTATCTTAATAAGCTGTTGATCGCTAACTCCTGCTTTGGCTAATTGGGAAACTGCGCTGGCACGATTTGAATGGTTAGTAACTTTATTATTGATTATGTCCAATCCAATTTTTGCAGCAGAATTTTTTGTCCAAACAGATATGGTATTAATACCTAAAGGAACATTTTTGTACCAACCTTTAGAATTTTTATTTTTCCAAAAAGGATTTGGAGTTAAAAATAATCGGTCAGAAGTAATATGTTCATTTCTTTTTTCTACTAGCAAATGGAATAGTTTTACAGTGCAAATACTTTCGTCACTTTCATTTCTAGTCAACCATTTGCTGTCTGTTAACTTTTTCGAGCCGCCTTGTGCCGTTTTCGAAAATATGGTGTTATATTCAATCCTACCCGTAGGAAGACCATTTTGGTTCTTTTCTACTTTAAAATAATAAATTTTGCAATTAATAGCTTCTCCTCCTCTCCAAGCCAATTCGTAAGAAGCTACACTGAGAAAAATGGATTGAAGTCGACGTAATAAAATATTATGCAAACACTGTGAAATACTCTGCTTACAACTAATAAAATAGTGCGCATTACTCTAAATAGTGACAGGAATGTATATTTATTCTGCAGGGCATTAAACTTCATTGTGCAAGAAACCTCATCAAAACTTTATGTTCAAATGTCGTATCTTTTATCGTGCAAGAACTATTATGCATAGTAAAATTATGGATTTAACATCATAATTTACAGTGATCAAAGCACAATAAATTATGACGTCTTAAATTCACCATATAATATAGTTTTTGCATAGAAAATTACGGTGCAAAGAGTTGCACCATAAAATTCGATGCAATGCATGTATATATTTAAAACTACGCAGAAAATTTTATAGTGACATTCCCGATTATTTGCATAATAAGTACATTAATCCTGAGGAACAATAAAATTTAGTGCGTATGCACGTTGAAGAATCGTGCCAGGTTGAAAAAATTATTGCTTAGCACAAAAATGTTTGAAAATTCACTAAAATGTATTGTGCGTATGCACTAAACATTACGTGCATTTTGAGAATTCATAAAAAAATATGGTGCGTATGCATATAAACATTACATGCATGCAACTGTCCCCGCGCGCGCCGACATCGACACCACCGCGCCGCCGGATCCAACCAAACACCACACACCATTCTGTGCTGTGACCTCCGCGCGTGAGTGTCGTTCAATACTTCTATACTAAATTTTGCTGTGTTGTGTTGTGTGAAATGGACGAGTTACTGAGAAAGTTATATTTAATTAAGTTTATGTTTAATCTAGATTAAGATTAACTTTCTTATGGAAAATAAATGTTTGTATGATTTTAAGATTTTTTAAATTACCTACATAGTACATACATACCTGCTCTAGACTCTGTGTGATTAGATTATTACTATGTGAATTTCAGCACTTTTTTCTGCACTGTACTGTGACATGTGTGGATATTTTTTAGGAATAGCAACAAATATTTGCACGGTGTTTCTAAACGGTGAAATTATATTCATAATCAGATTAGTCTTTGGACAGGTAGGTATCTTCAGTCAAAATTGATAGTCCAAACAAACAAAAAATTTTTACACAAAAAATCGGGCGTTTTTTTTACTCTTCTTAAACAAATCGTTCACTACGAGTATTTTTCGGTGAAGTCAAAAAAAACTACCAAATTTTTTTGTTTTACCTATCTTTTCTGACTGACACAGAATACCTCTCCGAACACTTTATTTGATTATACAGAGTGTAATGTAAGGGAAAGCTTTTCGAATTTTTAACAATGTCTTTAGTAGGCCATCATCCCAAACAACGTACAGCAAGAATTTTTTGTCTAAAACCAAAAAAAAATCGACTCTCCATACAAATAAAACAAATCAGTTTGTATGAAGAGCCAAAAGTTTTTTTTTGTTTCCCACAAAAAAATCAGGACGATGATCTGAAGACATTGTTAAAGTTTTCGAAAAGTTGTCTCTTACACCCTTTATTATTTATTTAATCGTCCGAAAATACCGTGTAGATATTAAGTGCTGATCCTGAAAAATATCAATCCCGTCACGATATTAAATAGTGCGGAAAAAAATACTAGGGCACGTAAAAGGATCATGCCCAGCTAAAAAAGCACTATGAAATTTAGTGCAGTCACATATAAAGATATGCTTCCAGCAGCAAGTAATATCATGCGCAGGCACGATATATTATAGGGTACGACCTGGTACGCATCAAAAAGTAAAATGCAAAGGCACATAATAGGATTATGAATGCATTATAATTAAAATGCTGTCAATTACGTATTTTAAACAGTGCACTTTATATTTTCGTTCATTAGAGTTATACAATATGATGTCTTGACCTATATCTTATAGTGCGAGCAGCAAATAAGTTTGTGACGTCGCTAATTGGCGGAGGAACCATAATTTTATGTGCACCACGGCAGAATAACTTTATGTGTAGGCACGATTGTTGAAAAAAGTGTGCATGCACAATAGTTTATAGTGCCTCATTTTTTTCAGTGTATATGAAAGAATCTTTTTTGCAGCCCTTCAGGTTCATTTATATTCCATAGTGTTGCCATTTTTATTATATTTTCTTTGTCTATTGCTGAAGAACACGTCTTTCTTTTTGTTGGAATCAATTGAAGTTGTTTTCTTTTGGCATTTCTAGCATCCCGAGCTTCTTTAAAGGTTATGTCTGTAAAAGGATCAAATTTCAAACCATATTCGTTAAAATATTTCTGTTGTAACATTTTAGCAGTCGTGTTCCATATTGTTTTGACCGCAAATTCTTTGTAATCTTCTCCATTTTTTTTTCATATTGAAAGCCCAATCTTTTAATATTTTTGCTAGATCTTGTATTGTAGTATTCTCTTCCAACTTATAATTTCGGCTTTGACAAAACTCCATGAATTGTTTCCATATTGATGACTTCGTATTTTTTGTTGACTTCGGTATTGACTCTTCAATATTTTTTGTAATTTGTTCATGTGAAACCTCTCCAAATCGGTTCATACTTTATGTTTTTTGCAAAGAAAAGGTAGTATTGTTTTATATTGTTAAATTTGACAATTAAATACCTGTCAACAATAATGCAAAATTGATACACACCTACTAGATTGAGGAACATGCGATAAAAAAAAGCGATAAAAAAGGATGCACCTTTTTTATCGATGTCAAAATGACAAAATAGTTTGTAGGTATATGACATTTTAACATTGGAGTTAATTTATCATATAAAAAATTAGATACTTATCTTATTTTTCTCATAATTCATTGCTAGAGACTTTTATGAACAAAAAAGGTCTATATTTTCTAAAGATGGTGGAAATAGGCAATTTCATATTTTAAAATAGATTTTAATTCACTTATAACTTTGTAGGTTCACTGGAAGGATTTTTTAATGAATAAGTATGAATGTATGTGAAAACTTTTTCAATTTATAGGTATTTTGTAGGGTACCATTGAACTGCATTTTTATATCATTTCAGATGTCTCACACGTAGGGAGTTTTCATTTATAAATATAAAGTTGGGAGCCGGAAGCCAAGAGGTAAGTAAAAATAAGTTAGCGTATCATTTTATTTCCCCCCTCATATTATAGGAACTGTTTTCAGTGTTTTTTATTTTTTATTTTACATAAATAGCCCAAAAACATTTTTTAATTGTCACCTGGCTTACTATAGCAGGGTAATTTAATCAAATTAAAATTATTTATACCAACCCTTAATCTGTCCATCATATTAATAACTTTAAAGAAAGCACTGTTTAATAAAACTTTAATAAAACACAAAAAAGCCCTAAGAGATTATTTTAAAATAGTGCTAAATTAAATGAAATTTTTCTCGGATAACAGTAAATTAAAATAATTAGTAGTAAATAGATAACTGCTGCGCCAAAAAAATTAATCACATAAGAAATTACTATGTTATTTTTATATAACCCATAAGGTGATGCATAGATTCACAAAAAAAATTATACTAATTGGATGTAAAATCAGCTCATAACCTTGAATGCATTACTATTTAGGTGTTTATACAGAGCAACTAAAAAACTTAGATTGTTTGAATAAACAAACAGCATTTATTACAGGATAAAAAATAAGTGGCATTTTTATTGATATCGCTTAGGCATATCACTCATTATTCGAGAGAGACCCAAATTACGTTTTCACGATGGAAATAAGTATTTTTAAAAAATAACTTTATTTACCGCACGACTTTTATAGATTTTACATCTGAATACAATAATATAATAATTTTTATGATAAACCCAATAATTCCCTATTTAAACACTATTCTTATCTTAATTATCCCAAAAACTTTTACTTATAAATTACTTTTGAACGATCTTTAAATGATTAACAAAACAAAAACTTAATAGTAAAAATGATAGCAAAAAATAAAATGGATTCTTCCGATTATGTAACTCCTCCATCCCTCCGTATTTTTCATTTTCTTCGTTAATCTTCCTTCTTCTTCCTCTTGATATTCATTTTTCTTTCTTGATGTAACATTGAAATTAATTGAATTTATTAAATTATTTTCAATTATTAAATGTTTCTTTTTGCTTTGATATTTAGAGAAATTAAATTATTTTTAAATTATTAAATTTCTTTTCTTCTTATTTTGATTAATTGAAAATTGTTAAATTATTTAAAACGTTTTTAAATTTAATTATAAAGTCTTCTTCTTCTGGTACTGGTTTCTTGATCTTGAATTTCTTGATTTCTAAGTACCAAATGAGGATGGGTATTGGTTTTTTGGATGAGAATGGGTAAAATGTTGAATCTGGAACCGTTGGCGAAACTGATACCGAAAACCGTTTACACTACCACTACACCACACACACTTTTATATGCCTGACGCGCGTTTCGATAACCAAGTTAACTTTTTACCTTCGGTCTCTGAAGAAGATTACTTGTTTATCGAAACGCTCGTCAGGCATATAAAAGTGTGTGTTGGTGTAGTGGTAGTGTAAATGGTTTTCGGGATGAGAATGGGGTTTAAATAAAAATAGGGGGTGACATTATTTAATTTTTGAGGAACAAATGATATGTCAAAACATCCCTAAATTGATGAATTCCGTTCTGTTTATATTCAAAATTTGTTTTAATATTTATTGATTAATGTAGTGATTCCAAGAAAGCATTATTAATATCGTCCATAGTTCCATGCTTCTTAGATAATCTAAATTAAGTTGATTAAATCTAATGGGGTTTTAAATGATATATTTTCTACTATCTTTGAAATCTTTTAAAATATTTTAATATGTAATTAAGTGTATTTTTTCTATCATTTAATTTACGAATTTCTAGGTTTTCTTGTGATGCTTTTGTGATAAGTTCCCTTCTGTCTTTAAATTTAGATACTTTTTTAACCCATGCTTTTGTACTAATATATGCCGTTTGTTGATTTGAATAATCTACAGGGTCTGATCTATTCTGATTGATTTTATCAATTAAGTATTGTTTGGTTTCTGCATTTCGTCCAGTTTGAATTTTATCATATATTAATTTTGTGGCCCGTTTGTGATTTTCAATATAACCGGAAACTATAAAATGATCATTTAGATCAAAAGGGTCAGGGTTATTGATATGACCTTTTATTATTATTTTATTTTATTTATTATATTTTTTTATTCTGTACCGCAATCAATCTGTACCGAATATGTTCAAAGGGTTTTGATGCAGTTGGGGTGAGCTTAATTTTATGATTTTTATTGTATTTGTTTCGAAAACAAACTTCGCAATTGTTTATAAACTTTTCTATATCTTCAAACATTTTGGGCCAATAGTATCTAGAACTAAATGATGTTTTGACTTCGTTTATCCCTTTATGACCTTTTTTATAAAAATGATAATATTTTTTTTTATTTTGTTCCTTTAATGTGAGAACATCTTCCAAAATTACAGTACTATGTATTAATTTATAAGCAGAATATTTAAAATATTTTTGAAAAGTTATAATAAATATTTCAAATATTTCAGGGGTAAGTGGGGTTCCAAAATAAATAGCATAAACTTTATAAGGGTCTACATACTCTTTCATAAATTGAAAAATTCTGTTCCAAATCTCTTTAAGGCAACATCACAAACAAATCAATGTATATTTTCCAAAGCTTTTAAATTTTATTTCTGATTTCATTTTTTTCTCCAGTTGTAATAATTATTTGGTATTTATATGAATTAAAAGATTTTTCTGCAATGGGAATATTTATTATTTTCTAAAGAAGTATGTACTGTTTCTAAGTCTGATTCATTATCTGGAAACATTTTATTTAGATTTGAGGGTTTTATTTGGATGTCTGAAATTATATTAATCTTTCTATTATTATCATTTGGGGGTTTTAATTGAATGTCTGATATTATATTAATTTTATTTCTACTATTATCAAAAATATAATCTAAATCATCTAATTTAGGTAGTTTCGATATTTTCCCCTAACATTGGTAACATATATTGGTTGAATTATCTATTTCTCTTTGAATTATTTCATCAATATTGTCTAAGTTAACATCTGAAGATTCTGCCTCTAAAGCATTTAAATCATTACTAATTTTTAATCATGATAAAGAGTCTGCGGCTAAGTTAGATTTACCTTTAACGTATTTTATTTTATAATCGTTAGGATGATGGTGAAGGGGAAGAAAATTCGCATGGAGGAATCGGTGAAGTATCTAGGTGTTTGGTTGGATAGCCAACTATCCTTCAAGCGCCATTTGTTAAAGGCAGCAAAGAAGGCAAGAGTACGAGCAGCATGGTTGGGGAGATTGATGTGTAATGTGAAAGGGCCAGGAGAATGGAAGAGGAGGGTTATTGGTATGCTGTACGGAGCGGAAGTATGGGGTGAAAGAGAGGGGATCCATTCGAGGATAAAGCCACTACTACAGGTGCAGAGGGGGATTTTGTTGAGAGTGGTACAGGGGTACAGGCAGTGGGTGCATTAGCAGCAGCTGTGCTGTCAAGGTCATACCCTTTGGACCTGATGGCTAGGGAAAAGAGGCAGCGGTGGAAATGTGCCACAAAAGAGGAAGCTCAGGATTGGATGGAGGAGGAAATGGTGAGAAAGTGGGAAGGATATGAAGGTGCATTAAAAAGGGCGATTGTGAGTAGGAGTGAGTGGATGGACCGAGAGTTTGAGGAGGTAAACTACTTTTTGACCCAAGAGCTCACCGGGCATGGGTCAAGAGTGGGGTATCTACACAAGATTGGAAAGAGAGAGGCTGGAATATGCGTGAGGTGTGAGGTGAAGAATGATGAGGGTCATGTGTTTAGATATTGGAAGAAGAAGGAGGATCTAGAAAAGTTGGAGAGGAGACTCGGGGTAGCAGTGTATTGGGAAAACATGGTGGAGATAATGTTGAGAGGAGAGAAAGAATGGGTAGAGGTTAGCGAGGTTGTGGAGAAAATGGTTTATACAATTAAGGTACATAGAATATAATAAATTGTTAATTTATTATTTAAAGTTGCTCCCAAACATTACTTTAAAAAAGTGTTGGTAATGTGAGACCCATTTGATTTATGTTTTTCTTATCACACCAGGAGTGTGCATTATGGGAGTTAAAAATACTTGGGAGAATATATTTTAAAAAATATGGGTTAAGGACTTTCCTTTTATGCAATGTTTCACAAAAATCCACTCTAATCGGTATATCATCATTCATCTGGCAGGATCTCTTGAGCTTGTCTGTAATAAGAATGTAGCTGCTGCTCCTCCACGTACTTAAATAATAATTAGTTATTTATCTTGCCATATTTCTTAAGCTAACTGTTAGATCTTGATCAAATACCTTAATTTAAAATAATATTTTCTCTTATTAACTGTTCTTGTTGTTCTTGGTCCACCAGATTTTATTTTATTTGGTCTCATATTAACATCGTCGTTTTACTTGTAAGTTTCTTTTAGGACACTTTTCTGCATAATGCCTAACAGTTACGTACACTAGTTTCCTAAATACTAAGTACTAAGGTTAATAATATAACGGCGTATTCAACATTTGAAGGTTTTTTCAATCTGATTATTATTGTATAATCTTCATTACCATACCCCAACTAACAAAAAGCAAAAGCCAGTGAATTTCCTTTAATTAATAATTCTATCCATCATAAGTTTATGTTGAATAAAGCTAGTCGTGTAACTAGCGCCCTTTATGAAAGTCAGATATAAAAACATATTCAATGATATTCAATTACAGCTGTTTCGCTAAAAAACTAGCTGTAACTGTGATTTTGAACCGAATTTTTCAATTAAACTTGGAGGTTGAGTTAAAGCGAAAAGTTTTTTATTATTATGCTTAGTAAGATGGACATCCAAAAGGTGTTAGTACAATAAATTTAATTTTGCGTCTAGATAATCATAATTCTGGAAACGAGTGTGTACTATATGTAATAAAAAATATTCAGACTATCTTTGATCCTCTCGAAATACATAATCAAGCAGCCTTATGTATCATGTCAGTCGGATTGGGATTTACCTATCTCGAGAAAGTGGCTTAAGAAAGTCCAAGCACGGTAGAACAATTAAACTCCTTAATATGTAAACCTGTAGGAGGGAAAAAAATTAGTTATTGTTTAAGCTAGATGCTACGCTTCACTTTTACAGTGGGACACAAACAAATAATATTTATTCTTTTATTGCCACTCTTTGTAACCACTATTTCTGGAACTCCCAAATACCTTCATGCAACCATTTTCAATGACCTACCGAAGGCCACACTGTTCCTTACCTTTTTAATTTCTTTGCTTACTTTATATAATTAGTGATTTTGTAAATTCTACAGTTTTATATAGGGTTTCAAAGTTTCTTCGAGGTTTCTTTTGTATTCGGAAAGTAAAGAACTGTAGTACTTATTAAAAATATAAGTTTTCTCTTTGTCTCCACTTTTTTGTATTCATCTTGTGTTCATTTAGACAAAATAAATAAAAAAATTTAAATCATAGATGGCGCCCTGAAATATCAATGTTATCAGCAATGAGTAAAACAAATCAGATGCCATATAAGCCCTTTGATATTTAAGTATGGTTTTATTTTGCTGTTTTTGTTATTTTGAGTGAGTATTTTGTATAATTTTTGCTTTTCCTTAGTATTTTGGGATGTTGAAATAAATTTTGACTCCTATCTTTATATTAAGTTAAATTTAATGTTTTGTTTTATATCTGGTTTCGTCTTTCTTATTTATTATTGATATATTCATATCTACGTTAGTGCTAGGAAGGTAAATTTTTTATTGAGGAATATTTAAAATATTTAATACCGATCTAATTTTTATTTTGTTTTAGTAAACTATGGATTATTACTCACTATTCAAACTTTATTTGAATTTCTAAATGCTGGCCATATATTTTTGTATGGTATAGAAGAAAGAAGTGACACTTTCATTACGCCTGAAAAGCAGTGGTCTGCAAAATAAACTACATGAACTAAGAGTTATTTTAAATGTTTTGTTTAAAAAATAGAATTGATCTGAGAAGAGCAATTCGCACCTGAAAAGCAGGAAATACCTCTAAATGCAAACATATTACAGCACTCCGAATGTTGGGTACAGGGTTATTCATTATAAATGTCCCAGCCTTTACCATATTTATTATTGCATAAACAAAAAAAAATTTAAAATAAAAGATGTGTGGTTATAAACTAATTTTATTGTAACATTAACAAAAGTACAGTGGCGTGCTAGTTTAGGGGACAAAAGAATTATTCGTTTTTTTAAATGAGACATCCTGTACCTATATTATTGAATTTTTGAAAAGATGTTTTTGTTTCGATTTCAAAAATATACTATATCATACCCCTGTCTTATACCGTTTCTTAAGATATTAAATAAAAGGCCAAGATTTAATTAAAATTACAAATGAAAACGTTTAATTATATTTTGAATTGCATCAGAAATGGCTTGATTGTTAACATTTAGATTATTCATTTCTAATTGAATTCCAAAAAAATGAGTCCATAGGGAATAGGTCCGGACTGTTAGGAGGTTCTACGGTTCCATTATTCCCTATCCATACTTGAAATACATTGTTCAAATGATCTCTAACAGGTTGGACATTATGCGGAGCTGCCCCAAATCATGAAGTTGAATGACCAAAAAATTATCTACAAGAATATTTTAAACTTCAGGAAGAATCATTTCCAGATATGGGTAACTTCAGTTAAATGAAAATTATAAAATATGGGTCCAACAATTTTATTTCTTAAAATTCCACACCTTCCTGATTTTTTTATTGGTTTTTTCTATATTTTTCTATTCTCTTTATTTTCCCATGACCTACGATTTTTCCTATTAAAAACTTCAGCCATGGAAAAGGATGATTCATTGGTCCATAATATTTTAGTCAAAACATCAGGATCTTCATCTAACTTTGGAGCATTTGGCGGCAAAAATCAAATCTTTTCCTTTTATGAGCCTCTGTCAAAACTACTACGGGTAAAATTTTATATGGTTTGTAGTTGTTAGTTATCAACGTTTACAGTAACTCATATTCAAATGAGCTGCTGCATTATTTATACTACATTCAGAATTTTCTAAAAAATAATAGTGTTTCAAAATACTTTTCAAGAATACCTATGAGAGGGCTTACCTTCGAAATAAAGCAGTATATCTATTTGATGGTTGTTTGCTAGTCGCTTTTTCTATTAAAACTACCAGTATTATTTACCTGTTGGTAAATACATATGAACGTGTTGTCTGCGGGTCTTAAACGATTTGGATACAACTCCCTGTATGCTCTTTGCGCTGCACGTTTATTTTTGTTATTTTCTTTATACCAAGTAAATATTTGAATTTTTTCTTCTACGCTGTAAACCATTTTAAATGTTTCAATAAAGATATGACATTTAATAAACATGACAGTTGTGATTTTCATAGCTTTCTTTGATAGTATTGACTTTTCAATATTTATATTAACTAGTTTAATTTACTATATTTATCCTTTTATATCTTAAGAACGGTGTAAGATGGGTATGATATGGTATATTTTTAAAATCAGAAGAAAAACATCTTTTCAAAAATCTCATTTAAAAAAACGAATAATTTTTTTGTGTTCCCTAGACTAGCACGCCACTGTACTTTTGTTATAATAAAATTAGTTTATAACCATCCAACTTTTATTTTAAAAATTTTTTTGTTTATGCAATAAACTATGGTAACTATGGTTAGGGCTGCGGACATTTATTATGAATAACCCTGTACAAGATGGTATGATTTAATTTTTTCTGTTGCAGGCAGAATGTTAGTAATTTTGAGAAACTTTCAAGCAATGCAAATGGTAAGCGGTACAAAATGCAACCGTGGGAAAGAAGTATGCAACCATTCCTATGTTTTTGTGGTATATAAAGAGGATTTTTTAAAGTTATCCATAGATAATGATAAAAACTGCAAAATATCTATTTTTTCAGATATGTCAATTAGATCTAAAGAAGTACACAAATAAATATTGTAATATTAGTTGGTCGTTGGGCGCTAATTTGTAACCATATTATTACGTTGGATGTCAATTTGTAATATGATTTACCTGTTGATAGTGAATTTATAAAAATATTTAGTTAACTTTTTTGAAAAAATAACAATATACCAAAAGAAAAAATGTAATTTACAATAAAACAATCATTAATCTTAATTTCGTCTTTAATTAGTTGCAAAAGATATTTCAATAATTAACAAAATTTATAAATGTTTATCACAGCAAAAATTATGATAGTTAAATACCTCGGCTAGGGGTGAGTAAGTTCATTAGCTCTGACTATAGTACAATATTTGTTTCTTTAAGAAATTATAAGGGCGCCACTGAAATCTTTTTATTTTTTATGATACTAATGAAGAAAGTTGTTTTAAGCTGAGTTATTTAAATAAGTATCATAAGATGACAGAAAGATGTCGGAAAAAACTGTCTATGAAGATAAAAAAATGATATGAAAATGTACCAACAGATAAAAGATAAATAGATTTCCTTGGTGCTAAAATGAATGAAATTGAGAATACGTTACAAAAAAAATAATCCGCAAACAGTTCTTTACAAAAACTTATTCTAATACAGTTGACGATACGAAAATGATTTTGATATTACTTTTAAGAAATAAAGTAAAACGAGACAGCTGTATAATATTATAAATGCATTTATTTACGTTGGTCGACTTATCTTTTTTTACATCTGATCCATTGGTTGATCCAGGAGAGGGCTGGTCCAATGAAGGGTTGGCTTGATGAACAGTCTACCAATGTAGAACCAATCAGCGGTAATTCGGTAGTAACCCAGTAATGTCTTTGAACTTGAAATTTGTAACGTCTTTTAACTTGAAATTTGTAACGTCTTTTGACTTGAAATTTGTAACGTCTTTTGACTTGAAATTTGTAACGTCTTTTGGTATTGTATATTCCAATCCTGTGTAATGACAATAAGATAATGAATTGTGGTTTAAGGTATTGGACTAAGCCACATTAAAGATCGTGTATAAAGTTGGAATTACTGACAGAAATTGTTTATAATAATTAACATGTTAAAAACTCTATACAATAGATGGTGTTAGTGTTAGCCATATAATTAATTTAAAAATACTTCGTTTTTAGTTAATATCATGTTACAATATGTTTGTATATTTTATTGTGAGTTACATATGTATTGAATAAATAAAACACGTAATTTTTTATATAAAGTTTAATTCTTTTTGTACAAATGTGATACCGAATTCATAAGGTCATGGTCTCTTTAGATAATCTAAAAAAGTACTATATTAAGTAAGTATATTAATCATATCTCTTCTCTAGATGGCCAGGTAATAGCATATTGGAGCTTCAGTTAAGTGTCATGAAATATCACTTACCATGATGATTCACTGATTGAAAAAATATGAAATATAAAACCATTTTCAATTACATAAGAGTAAATACCTATTATTTCATCGGTCCTATCATAACCTTATATTTCTTCTTATTTAAAAAAATTAATAACGTATAACCTCTTTCATAATTTCTCTGATTATATGACATCATGTCATCAAGTCAGAAAGTCAAAATATTTAAAATAAATAGTGTATCATTTAAAATAGCGAAGTTGACATCAATTTCTGTTATAACTGGAAGTTATAACTGGAAGACGAGCATATTTTAATTCGATAAACCGCTGCCAGAAACTCCTTAATCAATTTGGATTGACTTAGCCATTTATCCATAACGACTAAATGTGCCATCGAAAAATCACTCTGTATCTTTTTCGACTCGAGAGGATAAGAAATGGTATAGCTATCGTAAGGACGTACAAACTAAGCTACAAACCAAAATAATACGACTATAATTTAGGTAAAATTTTAACTTTTCCAATTTTAATGTTATTTATACCATTATCTATTTATTGATGAATACGGCAGCAGGTATCCGTTCTTCACTACAGGTTTGCTGCCCAAAATCACCACATGCTGTTTTTAGTGACGATCTTTAGCGCCTAAGTATCATGTTTGACTACTTATGTTGGCCAGTACTCGTTTAGGTAGCATTTCCGTTTAATTGAGATACAGAATGTACTTGATGGTTTTATCTTCTTGTTTATATACTCTACATAAAGGTGTGTAATTTATTTTTAATCTGTATAGGTGTTTTTGGAGACGCCAGTGACCGGCTAAAATCAATGTCACTAGTATAATTTGTTTACTGGTTATTTTCAGGAAATTCGATGTGTCTTCGTTTGGACAGCATAGGTACTAACGACTAATTTTGAATATTTTTGACAATTGATCTAAATTTAAGACAATAATAAATAAAATATATTAGTCATTTCATTATTTTTTTATTGTGATGATGAAATAAACAAAAATGTTAATCCACTTATTGTTTAAATTCATATTAATTCTTGAACATATTAATCGAAAAAAATTGGCGGAGGAATACATTCCTTCACCATAATTAAGAAGGCAAGCGTATACACCATAATATTACGGTATGACAGAGGACTTCTTAGAATTTTTTAACTGTTCATTTATATGTACAGTTCATATATTTTTTTAGAATTGACGTATAGTCCCCAGTACATGGACCTCTTATTTTTTTGACAGATACAAATTTCATACTTTATGAGTGCTTTCTTTGCGTCGAGTCCGACAAACTTTTCCTCTGCGAAAAACTTTCTGCGCTCCTCCGTTGCCCGACAAAAATCATGCAGCGTGTCCACCTCTCCGAAAATGTCGATATGACGTCATTACATCTCCCCGTACATGTAATAATAAATTTAATATTTTTCGATTTGAAATAAAATACTGATTGTAAAAAATATGTATCCGACAAGTATAATACTGCAAACTAATAAAAAATTGAAAATATTTCTTCATAATAATTCATCTTTGACATATTATTATAAACGAAGTAAAACATCCATATCTCAAATGTGACTGATGGTGAAACCAAATGAAAAACCCAAAGTCCATGTCACATGTTATATTATTATAAGTTATATACTCTTTGTCTATCTTTGTCTATCTAGAATTATGAATTTATCCAAATTAATGTGTAATACTTTAAATACAGTCTACTCATTCAAATTAATATCATATATAAACTAGGTAATTGATATTTCATTAATACATAAAATGTAAGAAAAAAATGTTTACAAAAATATTCTCATATTTTGTTTCATGTGCAATTTTTTGGGTGAAAGTCCAAATTTTCGTACAAAAAGGAAGGAAATAAAACAATTTACTCCTGAAAGACTATCTAAGTGCAAAAACTTTTTAAATGCCAGTAAAAAACATGGTCATAAATGTAACAATGTGGTCCTTCTAAATGATTATGAAGATTCTACTATAGGATATCACTCAACCTGCTATCAGGATTTTATTATTAAAAAAATGTATTTGATAGATAAAAGGTAAGACAGATTAATTATATTTGTTTAAAAGTTTATTGAATAATATATATTGTAATGATACAAATATAAAGAATAAAATAAATACTTACAAACTATACTTCTAATTTTTTAATAATATACATCAATTATTACGGATATCAATAGTTACTTCAGAATTTGTCTAAATTAGTTATCCAACAACACATATATTTGTCTCCTTATATTAGTATAAGATAAGAGAATATGTGTGTCTTTATAGAAATGTAATTTCTATTCTTTTTAATAGAAATAAAACGAAACTTATGAAATAAAAATTTAAATAAACATTAAATTAATACAATAAAACATTTCAATTAAATGAAAATGATAAAAAACAATTAATAAAAGAAATGTATGATAAAAAATGTTTAATAATAATTTTTGTTACCGATATCAGCTTTGAACCATCGTCAGCTGACGAAAATACTTCTAGTTCATTTCATTCTTCTGTAGACTTCAGCTTCATGTATGTCATTTTCAAAACCATCTACTTCCTGGTTAGTTAATAAAATATTATTTCTTCAGAAACAATTTAAATGATTATGATGATGATGATTTAATTAGTAATTCTGAAGTAAAATGATTTTTTTTATATATTTCAATAAAGAATAAAATACCTTTTTATATAAAATAAAATATCAATATAAATTAAAACAGATTTTGAATTTTCCAGATTTTTTAATTGAAATTATTCTATAATTGAATTGTTGATTTGTAAATTCTATGCCATCCAGTTAAATTTATTCATAGCCAGAAAACGAGAAAAGTAACTATGCCATTGGTTTTGATGTCTTTTTTTCATTTTCTTGTCGTGCTGACTATATAACACAACATGTATGTACGAGTAGATGTAATGACGTCATATCGACCTTTTCGGAACGGTAGATACTCTATTCGCTGCAAGATTTTTGTCGGACAAGTTGACCACAATTTTTAACGTAATTTCATGAAACAATTTTAAAAAAATCAAACTTATATGTACAAGGAGTTAAAGTGACATCACATCGACATTTTGAGGGTGGTGGATACCGCAGCATGATTTATGTCGGACAAATTGATCACAATTTTTAATATAATTGTATGTAATATGTATGTACGGGGAGTCACAGTGACGTAATATCGACAATTTCGAGAATCGGGCATTCAAAAACGCAGGAGCGCAGAAAGATTTCGCAGAGGAAAAGTTTGTCGGACTCGACGCGAAGAAAGCACTCAAAAAGTATGAAATTTGTACCTATGTGTAAAAAAAATAGAGGTCCTTGTACTGGGGACTAGTAGTTTCTCTTTAAACTGACAATGCTATATTTCTGTTTAAAAAAAACTTTTCACCTACTTTAAATTAAATAAAAGTGATATTTAAGATAAAATGTTCTTGATTCGCTATTTATTAAAAAAAAATCTAAAATACTACTAACATTTATTTCACATTTTTTTCATGTAGAGTTAATTAACTTTTTCCTTCAAGTAAAAGTTATGTTATCGGAATCATGAAAATTCTGTTTAACTACGAACGTTAGTTTGAAATTGTTCAAATTTCGTAAATTCTGCAAGCCTTTAAGGAAGGTAATTTTTACCGGATTGGATGGATACGGTATTAACGTTTTTTTGCCCATTCATTTTTATGTATACAGACACGCTATGTAAACCAGCATGTGTTCTCTAGACGAACAAACTCAATTCGCCAATACATATCGGATTCAATAAAAAAATTTAATGGTTGATTGCTAATTTGTAAATGACACGAAAACTCATTACTTATACTTTTAATCTATACGTGTAATTACTGCATTGTTTTTTAACTAAACTTTGTATAATAAAAATAGGCAGTTTAGCATCAGAAATTCCTGCAACAGCTGTCTCTTCAAGGCCAAATAAAGTTGCGTGTACGTCACCAAGGTCGTAATTGTGTGTGGCTACATTTCTATAGAAAAGTGTATGTTAATTAAGTTTGCTAAACAATCATTTACTACTAAAAATAAACCAATCAATGAAAAAACGTATGTAACAAAGTAATGTTTATACAATATAGCTTTTTTGGATTTAGGCGTCCCTCATTGTAATGAGTTCATGAGTTAAAATACTCATGAAGAGACCACCAATTAAAGACGGAATATAAGTCACTGCCAGAAATATTGTCATGTTGTCGCGTCGTTTGTTGAATTTTCAATTAGTGTTCTGTGACCTATCAACAAAGAATTGTAAGGTTGCAATGGGCTCAAGAAATGTTACACCATCTGTATCTGTAATTCTGGAAGGGTGGGTCACCCCACTGCACTTAGGCCACATTGCCCATTGTGCGTCCTTCTGAGATTGAGCCTAACCTATTGGCTCGTCAACCATCCTACCTGTTTAAAGTAGGTGATAACGTCGCCTGTAGGCAGCTCCCTCAAATTGGCATGTGTTAGCCAGTTCTTACCGAATACAGAAAGTCTTATTAGAGAGAGTGTCGGACAATCACAAAGGATGTGTTCAACTGTCTCATCCTCTTGTTCACATCCTCTACATAGTGGGCTGTCAGATAAACCCAACCTGTTCAGATGTTTTCGTAAATGACAATGGCCAGTAAGTATACCTGTGAACAACCGCAGGTCCTTTCTGGTCATGGCCACGTATTTCTTGTCTGCTTTGCTATTCGGATATTTCAGACATTCCTTGGATAGTATGCAACCTTTTTCTTCGTCCCATCTTCACCTGAATTTGTCAAGGGAGCGTTCCTTTACTAGGTTAACCACCGCTGATGCCGGCAAGCTGACAAGACTACCGGGTCCCAAGAGCCTTTGGGAGGCAGCTTTTCTAGCCAACGAGTCAGCTATGCGGTTCCCTTTTGAAATTCCATGACCTTTTATCCAGTCTAGAGTAACCACATTATTGTTGCAGGCTTCCGTAAGGGCCATGTGACATTCTAATACTAGACCTGATGTGATCCGTGGCCTATTCAAGGCTAATAGTACTTGTCTGCTGTCCGTAAGGATACGGATGTTTTTGCCAGTAATTTCTATTTTGGTAATCTCTTTTGCGGCTATGGAGACGGCAGTTAGCTCTGTCTGAGCTATACTTGCATTACAACCCATTGCCCATTTTATATTTAGGTTTGGGTATCTGGAGTAAATTCCACATCCTGAACCTTCTTTTGTCTTAGATCCATCGGTGAAGATACATACAGTACCTGTTGCCAATGCATTTTGAGCGTTGTCAAGCTCGTTTATAGCTTCGCGCCACAAACCACACCTCGACTCAACCGGTTTCTACTTAAAGTTGTATACCGGTAGAGCGGAGCCGTAGCATGGTCTTCAAAACCACCTCCTTGATATATATATTGAGATAAATAACTAAGAGTTAAAAATTTAAGAAGTAAAACTTACCTCAATAATTTATAATAAAAGGATATCTTAATAAGTTTCATCGAATCAGCAGTTACTTTTTCTTTATTACATCTAAAGTTTTCAAGTTTATAATTTTCACAGACAAACATTCAAATAAACAAAGAATGTACTTGACATCTTATCTTGTACAGGATCCATATTTTGCTATTTTATCACAATCAAATATTTCCAATCCATAATAAGTGCAATTTCATATAATAATTCACCATTGACCTAGTTTTCTTTTTAAAAACCAAATTTATAGTCTAAAACAATAAAAAGGAAATAAAAATCAAAACTATTAATAATTTTCATATGTTTAATTTTATGTAGTTAAGTTTTTTAAATTAGTATTATAGAAAAGAAATACTTACAAAAGTATAAGGAGACCAATTGTAGTTTTCGATATTGAACAAATAAGTATTCCAATAGATCATGAGTACCTAAAAAACCCACAAGAACAATTTAAAACAAGTAATAAACATGGTGAAATATAGTGAACTAATCCTCATATCTAAAGTGTTGGATTTAATCAAACAAACTTACGATAGAACACTTAGATAGTGCATAGTGAAATGACTATTGAAAAACTTAGTTTATAAACATTAAAAAAGACATTTTATGTAACAAAAAAAATGTATGTAGGATAATTAAGTAAGTTTTTTATATAAATTTTAAGCTGTGAGTCCTTGATAACACAGAGAATCTCATCTTATATAATGTGTAAGTAATACTAATAATAGAATCTCTTAAAAGTTTAAATTTGAGTTGTTAGAGTTTAAAATAGTAGTTATCAGTTAAAATAGGATTAGTTTAATGGATTTATAGTAATTTTAAGTATAATTAATAGTTTTAATTCAAAGTTTGAAAGTCTAGAAAATTTGACAGCTCAAGAAATTTGTCTATTTCAAATCTAAAATTTCATAGGAAAATCTCACTTAAAAATTATATTAATGGATTTTTAGTAAATATAAGGATAAGATTTCACTGTAAGTTATCAAAGGTAATATTAGAATTGTAAATTTAATACCTTGATATTCGAAGAATTTTGGTTAACTTTTGAAAATGATGAACAAGTGAATTCCGTTTTTTACGTCATATTTGTCATTTCCCTGGAAGCCTATAAAAAGGCCAGAAATTCGATGATTCACTCTTTTATGATCCTGGTAGCAGAGCAATTAACATCGTATGTATTAATTAATTCCTAAAAAAAATTTGCATTAATTAAAATCAGTTCATGTTGGATTAATACATTTAATATCAAAAAAATACATGCACAAAAGTATTCTAACATTATTAAATTACTTACCAAAGTAATAAATAGAACAAAATAAAGACGGATTCCAATAGAATTTATAAGATTAAATTCAAGCATCACTGATACATCCATTAGTGGAAGACATCTTGTCGTTTTGGTTATGCTGTTCCATTTCCGAGAGTAAACGAAGTAGAAGCCGATCTCAGTTTTCATTACTTTGCGCATGACAAAGACAATATTTGAAAGACTCTGTGATACAAGGTACGTCCGATAGTTAAGGTTTTATATTTTTGTTTTTATTTTGTTGTAATTGTAAATTAATATTTTTGTGTATCATCTCCATCTCCATCATATCAGGTTATTCATCAATTTAATTGTAATAAGCATATGGAAACCAATTGATAGTGTTTTTTATTTTATTTGTATGAGTTCCTTTAGAAACACTTGTTATTAAATTCATTGTATTATAATATTAACATATTTATTTTGATTTGAATCCTACCCAAAATAAGAGTCAGATTTCAAATTTCAATTTCAAATTAACTAGACTGAGCTAGTTAAAATTTTGATAAGGCGCCCAACCATAGAGAAATACAAAAGAAAAAGTAAACTGTATATAAAATTAAATAATATTCAATTACAAAACTCAACTAAACCATCAGATAAAACATTTAAGAATTGTGAATAATATTATTAAAACTACTAAAAAACACGATATAATAAGTATAAAATTAAACATTAATAAAAACTAACTAATCAAACAAAGCAAATTAATAAATTATAAAATTCACCACAAATTAAATCATTACAAATTGACAAGCCCAACGTGGGGCTATTGATAAATTAAATATAGCAATCAAATATTAAAATCAGAAATAATTAAATCATTACAATAAATATATATATATATATATATATATATATATATATATATATATACAGGGTGTTTCTTAAGTAATCTAAAATATTATATGGGGCGCTTCGTTACTCAATTTTAAGACGAAAAGTTCATATAAACATGTGTGATAGGTGTTGTCGTTTATGAGATACAGCGTGTTGTACGTGAAATTAATTTTTCTTGGTGACGCTACTGATTTATATTTTTTTATTATTTTATTACAAGCAACATGTGTTAAACATAAAGAAAAAATAATACATTTCAGAGCAAATGTTCAAAATGTCCACCTCCAGCTAAAATGCAAGAATCCGCTCGATGTCTAATGGATTGTCGAATACGTTCGAAGATACCAGGATTGTTACGAATAACATTACAGCCGTCTATGATACGATTTTGAAGATCTTGTACGTTTAATATCAGTGTTGTGTAAACAAGCGATTTCAAATATCCCCACACACAAAAATCCAGAGGATTGTGTCCAGGTGATCTAGGGGGCCACGGGTGTGGAGATCCTCGTCCAATCCAATGGCCTGAAAAAACATTATTTAAAAACTCGCGTACAATCACTGAAAAATGTGGAGGAGCTCCGTCATGCATGAACCACATGCGCCTTCTAATAATAATAGGTACATCTTCCAAAAGAAGTGGAAGTTCATTTTCTAGAAAATGTTGGTATGTCTCACCGGTTAACCGTACAGGAAGGAAAAATGGTCCAATTAAATAATCATCGATGATGCCAAGCCAAACATTGACCGAAAACGTTTGTTGAAATCGTTTTACACTTATGGTATGTGGATTTACATCTGCCCATATGTGGTCATTATGAAAATTCATAATCCCAGTAGGTAACAAATGTTGAACACGTTGAACGTGATATGGATACAATAAATTATCTTTTAGAATATTCCAAACAGTTTTGTTACTAACATTTACTTCATCTGCAACTTTTCTTGTACTCGTTTCTGGATGTTGGTCAATAATTTGAAGAATCTGGTTTTCCAATTGGGGATTTCTCACAGTTCTGGGTCGTCCAATAATATTCTTCGATTTAGCAAAAGTTCCAGTTTCTTGTAAACGAATATGTAACTTAGTAAACGTATCTGAACATGGTAAACGATTATTTGGATAACGCTGGGCATACGTTGTACGTCTAGCTTCTAAGGCATTACCATTCGCTAATCCGTACAAAAAATGCATATTAGCCATTTCAACATTAGTAAACACTGGCATAGTTATTAACTAAACACAGAGTCAATCAAATAAAAATGTACGATTTTTGCGTTGGTTTTCAAATTTGACACTTGTCAACATTATTTCAAAGGCCACTTAGAATAAGCATGTTTTTGCGTATTACTTCTAAAAACCAGTAGCGTCACCGGGAAAAATTAATTTCACGTACAATCAGAACTGACTTATTACAATAAATTCAACACCCTGTATCTCATAAACGACAACACCTATCACACATGTTTATATGAACTTTTCGTCTTAAAATTGAGTAACGAAGCGCCCCATATAATATTTTAGATTACTTAAGAAACACCCTGTATATATATATCAAGTGGGGTGAGACCGAGGATCACCTCCATCGCTCTAGTTGGTGTAGTTTTCATGCCTCCTGTTATGTTCTTTGTAAATGGTCAAGTTTGCGGACGACTGTTAGCTGGTTTGTTTTTACTCCCCAGGCAATCGCGCCGTTGGTTAGCATAGGTCTTATGATTGCAGTGTAGATCCTCGCCGTGACCCTTGGCGACAATCCCCAGGTACGACCAATGGTTCTTCTTCACTTTTCATAGGCAATATATGCTTTTTTGACACTATTTTCTAAATGAGAGTTTCATGTTAACTTGCTGTCAAAGGTGATCTCTAGATATTTCACCTCTGCAGAGAAGTTTAATTCTGTCTTTTGTGGGTTTAATGACAGTGAGTGAGAGCACCCCTCCCTGTGGACATCCTTTGACAACCAAGCCTCTTATAGTGACATCTTCCACGTTAATTATTATTGCTCTCTGGAAGACAATGTTGTATATCTATCTATTTACTGTCTGGAGAATGCCCCTTTCAGTAATAGCATTGGTTATTTTGGGGAAGGTGGTTTTGTCGAACGCATCTTCGATATTTATAAATGCGCCAAAGGCGGACTCTTTCTTGTCCAGCAATCTTTCGATGCGGCCGGTCACAAGGTGGAGGGCCGAATCTGTAAATTTCCCTGGGGTGTATGCATACTGATTTGGATGTAGTGGATTACCTACCAGGTGCGGCACCAACACCTCCAGGCCCCACTGTAGTAAGGCTGGATAAATGCCGTCAGTTCCTGGTGATTTAAAGGGAGAGAAGCTCAGAATGGCCCACCTTAATTTGTCTTCGTCGACAATCTGGTTTGCTATTCTCCAGTCGTCGTCCGTAGGATAGTGTTGTTTCTCGTTCCTCCAGGTAGCCATATTTTGAAATCTGGAGTCGGGGAAGTGTGTTGACATTAGCAGTTCCAGGCTTTCCTTCAGGTTGGCGGTTTTTGTGCCATCCTCTTTGGTTAGTATGCCGATGTTACGGCAAAGGTCTTTCGAGAGAGCTCTCTGGAGTCTGGCTGCTTATGGAAATTCCTCAATTTCGTCACAGTAGGTAATTCAGGCTCTTCTCTGATTTTGTCTAATGACTTTTTTATACTCTTTAAGGTGGGACTTATATGTGTCCCAGTCCTCTTTGAGCTTGGTATTAATTGCCTTGTTAAAAGATGACCTCGCCATTGCCCTCAGCCGATCCAACTCACGGCTCAGCCAGGAATTGGTTGTACTGCTAAGTTGGACCTTTACGATGGGGCAGGATTTCTTATAGGCATGTTTTATGATGTTTTGCGTAGTTACATAGTAACTTTCTAGTTCACCATTGCTGTTACATGTCATTTCCTTGATGTTACTCAGGGACCCGTTCAAAAGGTGGACGTATTTAGTCCTGTCCGTTTTTCTGGGGTTCCTAGTTAGTTCAGAAGTTGACAGTGATAAGTTTATTTCGTATTTTATTCAGCGATGATCTGACATAGAAATTTCGTCAGATACATGCCCGCTGGAAATTTTTATGGTAGATAATCTGATATCTATTAGAGTTTGGCTACGAGAGTTTATGAAAGTTGGTTCAGTACCTCTATTTAAAATACAAAGATTCTTACTAATTATGTAATCATAAAGCGACTTACCTCTAGTGTTGATAACTCTGCTACCCCAGCTAACGTGGTGTGCGTTCGAGTTGCAGCCTATTACCAGTTCAAGCCTATGGGTAAGGCAGTGTTCCACAAGGTCCTCCAGTTCCCTGCTGGGTGGTGGTCCAACAGCGTCCGAGGGGAGGTATGCGGATGCCAGTATCATCACTTTCTTTTGACCCTTTTGCACATATTCGACTTTGGCAACTGTAAGGTCAGGATGTTGAAAAGTGCGACATGGAAAAGGCCTTGAATTTTTTAGGAACGTAGGACCCATAGGAATAGAGGGGAGCGAAACAGCAGACAAGCTGGCAAAAAAAGGAACTGAAACCCCACACTTGGGACCAGAACCATCCTGTGGGATCAGCAGATCAGCAGAGTAATCTTAGGAAAACTAAGGGAAGAAATGGAGAAAGAAAAATCCATGTACTGGAATTAGCTGGAAGGACTGAGGCAATCTAAGATACTACTGGGGACCTATGACCAGAAGAGATCTCTTAGCTGCCTCAACCTCAGTAAAAAAAGGCTCCGAATTTTAACGGGAATACTAACCGGGCATTGCCGGTTAAAAAGCCACATGAAGAAACTAGGGTTAGCAGATGAAGCAAAGTGCAGATTCTGTGAGGAAGAGGATGAAACCTCAATACACATACTCTCAGAATGCTCTGCCTTGCAGAATTCTAGTGCCAGATATCTAGGAGCACATGAAATAGAAGAGGGGGATCTACCTGATTTGAAGCCCGACGATGTCCTAAACTTCCTCAGGAAAATAGGACTCGAAGAGCTGCTATAAATCTGAGAAAACATCAGAACTTGGCAAGTAAGGGGGGACACAATAAATCCTATAGGTCGCAGTGTACTTATCACCCCTAATTCATACAGACAAGCTTTTTACAATAAACATAAATTTAAATGTACAGGGTGATACACGCAAGTCTGGCATCGTTCATGATCTATATTTTTAATGAAACACCCTGTATATTTTTATGATTTTAAAAGCTCATTAACAATACGATCTACGAACGAATACGAACTATACCATGTATGGTCAATTATGAATTGTACAGGGTGAAATTTTGAAATTATTTATAATTTTCAGGAAAGTAAATGCATAAAATGAGAATTCTCCTATGACCAATATCTACAGTTTTGTCTGTGCAAAAAAATTATTCCATTTACCTTTGATCTGTTTACATGAAAACGTATCCAAATTATCTTGTTACTGAAGAAGTAAAACCTTATAAAAGCGCATAATTCCCTACATCCACTGAGAAATTTTCAGCTGTTTTAATATTAGGTAGATGTGGCAGTTACAAACCATAAGATTGTTGGTTATAATAATAATTTTTGTTTTGCTGTTTAGCTTTTTTTTAGGTTGTAATTTCGATTAACTACAAGATATACAATAGATTATATCGGAATAAATGTTTGTTTTTTAGTTTTTATTTCATTTAACTTCTCGCTTGTTAAATTAGTTTCCTTCTCCACTGCTCTTTATATACAAATAATAAAAAATTCATCAAATGATTATCTTTGTCGTCGTATTTCCGTCACTAAAGAAACCCGTTGAAGAGCCCGTGTATAAGACAGAGCGTCGTCCACGAATCGATTTTCGATGAATTTGTCTGGTGCAAGGCATACTACGACGACCATGTCGACGGAGACGGGGGAAATATGACGACGACGGCTTGCATTTTACACCGATGACCTCAGAAAATGGCCCGCCACCCCCAAAATAACCGCCATCCATCCCTGGATATTCCGTTCACTAGCGCACTTTTGGATTTCCTGAAATACATACAGAAAATATTGTGGTTCAGTTTGATATACTTACTTGGATTTTAAAAATTCTAGAAAACTCCTAAAACAATTACTACCAATTTAAGTAATACTTTCAGATATTTTTCTTCTTCTTCCTATACTGTCTTCATTAATGGAGGCAGGCGACCACATTTTTTTATATTTATTTATTTTTATTTTTTATTTATCTTATTTATCTTATTTTAATAATTCTTCGACATCCATATTTGTCCAGTCTCGAATATTTCGTAGCCATGCCATTTTCTTTCTACCAATTTCCTTTTTCCTATCTATTTTACCCTGCCGCATGACCTACAATAGCCTGTATTTTTCGTTTCACTTTATGTGTCCAAGGTATGCCACTTTACGTAGTTTGATTGCTTCAAGCCATTTATTCTCTCGACCCATCCTTCTCAACACTTCCTCGTTGGTGAGTCTGGTGGTTCATGATATTCTCAGCATTCTCATATGTAAAGGATGTACCAATCTTACGACAAAGTTCGCTATATGGGTTGTTTTAAGAGATAGTAGATGTCTTTAGGTTTCTTTTTTTTTGGAATTACCTTAAAGTATTCAAAGTGTTCTATAACTGCGTTACAAACCAAACATATGATTTTTTAAATGGGAACCCCTGTATATTATACCGAACTCGGACTGCTCACATTTTTTTGAAGCTTTTGATATGAGGTTTTTATACGTTATACAGAGTCGTTCAAAAGGTATTGACACGTTTATTTGAAAATCGTAGGTAAAACAATGGTCTGTATTTTATTGTACGTTGAAAAATGTATTTTGCCGAAGAGAGTTTCGTAATATGATACAATATTACCGTATTCTATTAAATATTAATTATTTTCCCTTTTGTATATAGGGTGGACGATAACTCGAACCTTCCATTTTCTCTCTTCTTTCAAATGGAACACCCTTATTTTATATCATAAATAGAATATTCGATTATGTAACTTTAATTTTTGTTAAGCATTCCCTATACCCAAAGTTGAAGAAAACATTGTTATTTTGTAATATTTATTGTAAACCATAATTATTAACCTTTTATGTGAAAGGAATACAATACAAAAATAATAAATTTAAATAAACAATTTATTCTAAATAAAAAAAGTCATAAGTATAATTCTAATCATAATATTAACACGTTCGCTGCCACCATAAGAGAGTAAAACTGTTTGCCGGTAGGCCACTGGACTTAAAACACATATATTGATTTTTGGTGCATTTATTTAGGTAACTAGGAAGTATGTAATAAAAAAACATAAAAAAAATTCTAAAAAAATGTGAGGTCACCTCACCGGTGATGCTCATGGCCCCTCTGTAATAAATTATTCACGTAGTGCCATGAGCATCACCCGTAGTCTCCAACTTTTTAACATTATTACTTATGGCTTTCGGCAAAACAGAAGAAGCACAACTAAACTTTACATTAGCTGCATTTTGTTGATACCTTCCTGGTTAATTTTTGTCCTTCTGCTCTTCCTTTAACGTTATTAATTTTTACGTAGCATCTGTGGCGGTTTCTTTTTTTTATTTTCAACTGTCCTTTCCTCTGTATCAAGTAGTTTGTGGTTCACTACAATATTTTTCTTGGTGACATCATCAACCAATATTGCCAACATTATTTGCTCTCTGTGATATCTTGTTTTATGCCCTTCAATTTTTTGTAAATTATGAAAGAATTTACTACGGTAGTGATTTGTAAAAGCTCAAACACAGCTTTGTGATACCACCTAGTCGTCTTTCGCAAAGGTGAAAACTAACTGGCTATTTGATCAGATATATCAACGCCTTCTTTGCTTTTTCACACTCCCTAATTGCCGTAGGTTTCCTTATTTCTTCACCAATTCGATTTTTTTTGCCAGTTGTTTGCATATCTATTCCATGATTGGTGGATAAAAAATGCACCTCGCGTTTATTCCGCCATTTTGCCACTACTATTTTATCTGAGTTTTCCTTGCCTACTATCTCTCCTAAAGAGCCATGGTCGAATACATTCAATTTACTTTAGTTAGGTCTGAGACCCACGGGTGATGCTCATGGCCCACAACGGTACTATTTTTGAGCATTACCGGTGATGCTCACGCTAGCGAACTAAATGTTCAAAGTGTTCACCTTTAACATCAATACAATGCTGCAGTGTAAGTTCAAATGAATAACTAACATTTTTCAGCATAGTAATGAATAATGAAAGTCTTCTTTATCTACAAATTCTTTTACTTAACCAGTTTAATAAAGAGAAAAGACTGACTAAGATCAAATAAAACAATTACAATTGGCGATGTCGTTCTAGTTACTAATCCAGATAGTCCAAAATTTGCCTGGACAAGAGGATTAATTTTATCCTGGAAAAGATTTTATTGTAAGGGCATTTGATATTAAAACTATATGGGTATTTTTAGACGTCCTGTTAAAAAATTTTCATACTAGATGTAAAGGAAAAAATTTGTAATTAAAATTTTTTTCTCAATTACGTGTAAGAAAATGTTGTGGTTATATTTTATTGCCGTCCAGCCTTAGCACTCCTTTAAAAATTATTTAAAAGGGTCATAGCTTGTAATTTATTTGGCTAGCTCATAAGACAGATAAAAGAAACAAAGTTCTAACAAAACAAGCACTATCTTTTATTTAGTTATGATGTGCACAATTATAAATGGAAAACAAATATTCTTAGATATAAGATAATAGTTAAATAACGATTCCCTTGTAGTACTATAAGGTTTACAACAAGGTAAGTATTAATCTCGTAATTAGTAAAATGATCTCATGTGATTTACTTATTTAAAAGCAAATCTAACTATGAAATATGCTGATGAAATTTAAAGATAGATTTCCTTTTTTGCAGTTTAACTGTTTTAGTTTTACTTCTGAGAAATAATTGAACAATATATAAATCCAAATAAAAATAAAAACGATCTTACTTGAAAAGTCGAAACTCCGAAGGCTGCAGATACTTACTTGGTAAGTCTGTCAAATGGTTTTCACATGTCTCCCTCTTTAATTAATGGTAAATAATTTCTTTCTATGGTTTCAGGTGGAGTTATGCAGTTAAAGGCAAGACAAAATTACAGCTACAGATTCAACTATGCAGAAAGATAATGCTGCAGGTACAGTTCTATACACTCCTAAAAGTACATGAGTAAAAATAATAATAAAATCACTCTACACATTAAAGTAACCCAAAAAGAAAAAGCCTAAAATAGCAGAAATTATACTTAACTAAAAAGTTAAAGCAGACTTACCGATGTTGGTGGCTTATATAAGACTTTACATAAAAATTCCCAACATGGTTTACAATACATATTGCAATATTTATGTAATATAGTCTTATTATTTGTTTTTGTTTTTTTTTTTTTGTTTTAGACCAGTTTTAAATCCGTAAAATAGGAAAAATTAAATTAAAGCCATGTGTCTCAAAAGGTTAAATTAACCAAAAAAGAAAAGATAATGTCACCAAAAAAAGTAAGTCTATAAATTGATAATTTGGTAGTTATTTTATTTTTAAATTTAGTTAATTCATTTTTAAGAAGATGGTCAAATAATACGTCCTTGAATACAGAAAGAGTTTTGAACATAGAATTCTACTCTACTACTGTCGTTCTGATTTATGATTGACAATTGAATTGTAAGTGTTACCATCAGTTAAATAAAGAGGTTATTGTTTATGTTTGTGTACTAAATTTATTACTCGTGTTTACCCGGAGTTATACCTTTAGAAAAATAGGAGAGTTTTATGAAAAAAAATCTGCCTTTTTTTAACTTTGGTAAGTTCCCAATATCATTAAAATTAATGAATCGAAATAAACCCGTAACAATTTTTGTTTTTTTAAATATTTACATAATTCCATATCGTCACCCAAATTAATTTTAATTTAATTGTCATTGTCAAAATTAGTTTGATATATATTTTTTCTCAAAAGAAGTAATAAGTGCATTTGTAGATAAAAAAGAGTTTCATTATTCTGTTTTTTCAGCTGGTGTAAATATATTTTATTGGTAATATCTTTAAAAAGGTTTATCTCTTTGGCAATCCCTAACTTTTTTTTAAAAACTTGGCGATGTATACTGCTAGCTACTGATCGTTTTGGCTTTCAATCTTCTGATTAGCTTAGCTTGCAGGTTCATCACATATTTCCTTATTGTTAATTATCTTCATTCATCTGCGTTAGACGTTCCCTTATTATTATGACATAATTTCCAAGAACTATTCGTACGGACCGTAAGACCAAATGTGATATTGCCTATAAAATATATGTTATTCGGCTAGAAGTGCCGAATAATGAAACTCTTCTTTATCTAAAAATAATTTTATTACTCTTTTTGACTGAAAATGTATATATAGATATATTAAACTATTTTGATAATAACAATTAAAATAATGTGGGTCACAACATGTAATCATGTAAATATATAAAAAAAACATAAATATAACCACAACAATGCCCTTGCCCTTTCAGTTATCTCTCCGATCTCCTGGTCTGGATCCAAGTCGGAGTCAATGTAGACTCCCAGATATTTGTACTTTTCCAAAAGTTTTCTAAAGAAAAATCATGTAGATCCTGGGCAATATCACCTATAGAACATTGTATACAATTTAAAAGAAAACGTGATGAGCCTTGAATGATGAATGAACCTTGTTATTCTCTCTATTGCTTTTAAAGGTATTTGACTAAGTTTTTTCGTATTTTCATTGATGACACTCAAAAAATTATCTTCTGCATATTTTGCATTAAAAACCATTTCTAAAGACTTTTTTCTTCTATTACATTAACAACCCACTTTTCACTTATCGAGTCTCAAGATATGGATTAACTATCTGAGGATTGTGTGCTGTAAATCTTTTCGTTTCTGTTTATAAACTATAGATAAGGAAAATACGTTATGTTTTTGGCTTATTTAACAAATTGCATGAGGATTACAATTAAAAAAACAATATTCTGAACCTTTTGTTAATTTAAATCGCTTGTTACATGAGCTACTAAAATCCTGTTTCTTGCCGTTTTTAAAAGTTATAGAAACATTAATTCCCCGAATAGATTTTGTTTAAAGCCACAAAGTACGCCTTTGGCTGCCTTCGTTTTATGGCACCTTTTGGACCCCCACACATCCCCTAGAGATAAGAACATTTTTCGAGATGAGAATAGCTGAACAGTGTTATCTACTTTTTGCCAGATGGGCTTTACGGCTATGATAGTCTGTGCTATTGAAATAGAATATTTCTAAAATCTTGCTTTAGTAAATGAGTTTTTGTGACATTTACATTTTATTACTATCAAAAATGTTTGTGACTTGCATTAAAAATGTTTAAATAAATTTTATTAAAGCGACGTAGGAATATTTCCTCGTTATTTTTAAACCCCTTTTCATTATTTGAATTTTATTCCCAGATTGGCATTTGAATTTGCCTTCGATTGAGATTGACCATCAACACGCACCCAACTAAATCGCCAATTTTAAATCGATTTTGTTTTCTAAAGCTGAAGGGATATTTGTTAAATTTTTAACCGGTATTGAGCAGGCAATAATAGTAATTTATGCAACAAGTGCATAAAGTGGTACTTTTTTTCACGAATGGAAAACTTGTCGGAAATTCCATGAGTGAAAAAAAGACACTTTATGCATATGTTGCATACAATATTTTTTCTACAGCCCTATACAAATAATAAAATCAAAATAGAAATTTGAAATAATTTAATTAAACTCCTTCAGTAAATTACAACTAATGAATGCAGAATGAATTGGAAAAAGTGCACAATAATTAAGAAAAATTAACAACTACATATTGTATTTTAGTATTATTTCGCAATGTGAATATTGAAAACGCAATTGTTTGGTTGATTAATGTGAATTTTTGATCCAGTCACATTTGTTTCCGTTTGATTCATTGATAAAGCTTCACTTAAATTGTGAATATTTGGAACATTTAAATTCATCTCTGCTTGATTCTCATTTAAATAGTGAATATTTGGAAGAGTCAAATTCGTGTCGGCTTGATTCTCATTGGATGTTGAAGGTAGGTTAAAAAAACTGCTGACATTAGATCCTTGTAAAATTCGTGAAGCACAGTTCATTTTTGCATTGAGAGAATTGTTCACATACCCTTCGGCAACAGCAGTAGATTTCCATCCTCCATGTTGCTTTAATTGAAGAATGTCTCCACCCGAATCGACTAGAAGCGATGCTGAAGTTCGTCGAAACGTGTGACCTGTATATTCTTCTGGATGTGGTAAATTTAAATACCTCGCAATTAGCGATGGAATTTTCGAAAAAGTATTTATACCAACTACTTGTTTTGTACATTTGCCGTTTCTATATGATAAAAAGAAATGGTTGCTGGTTGCATTTTTCGGTCTCAGATTAGCATACTTTTGGAATAAATGTATAAAATTAATGTTTGTAATGGATTCTCCAATAACTGTAAAACGTCGACTTGTATGAGTTTTTGAATCTGGAATCGTGACGAGTAGAAATTCCCCCTTATTTTCAATGTCATCGATTTTCATTTTATACAACTCTTCTCGTCGACAACCTCCGGCTATTCCTAATATTAATGTTACCTACAAATTTATAAATAATGTAAGCAAAAAACAAATTAACTTTTTAAAACTTTTACCTTAAACATTAAATACTTGTCGTCTGGAGCACTCAATAAAAATCTGTTCATTTCCTCTCTTGAGAATGTATTAGATTTTTTAGGTTTGTACCCAACCGACTTTCGTTTCAAAAATGCTAGCTTAGAGTATTTACTTATATCTATGTTATCATTAATAATTAAGGTTGCCTTTAGTTTGGAATAGCTGGACCATAATGTAGAACACTTAAATTTTTTAGACCTTTCTTCAAAAAAAGCTAACAGTACTCGCTCTGTAAAGCTATGAATATTGTACTCGTTTCTCCATTTCATAAAAGTGTCATACTCGTTTATATAATTTTCTTTGGATTTTTCCGGCAGCAAATTTAATGTGGCCACATTTGCCTTTTCTATAATTTCTTCGGGGGTACATATTATTTCAAAGTCGGAATCTTCACTATCCATTGTAATAATAGGAACAACTACTGAATTCTCTTAGACAAATCGGATTATTTATAAAAACTAACGTCAAATGAGTTATAGTTCATGTACTGTCAAAGTCAAAGCAAACTTGATATTTTTTCCAGTAAAGGTGTGGATGAATTGCACTATTCAATTGCATCGGCTTATGGCAAGCGTGAAATAAAGTTAACGTTATGGCACTTTTTTTAACGCTTTTTCACTTTTTTTCACTCTCACCATAAACAACCGTTTTAAGAGCTACAAACTAGTGAAATACAAGGTACTTTAAAGATAGGGCTTAGAAAAAAAATGTTTTACAATGTAATTTAGAAAATTAGTGCGTAAGATATACAAAAGTAACATTTTATGTTATTTACACTACACTTACAGTATGTGTAAAAGTTTACGTTTGACAATAATATAGGGTTAAAATCCACAATATTAACATGACTTCTACTATGTTTTTTATATAAAATATGATTCCATATCATAACTTTCAAGAGCAGCTTCTTTTTCTAAATTAAGTAGTCGTTATGGACAATGCTTCCTATCATTCCAGTTCAAAGAAGGAAGATATTTTAGAATAAAAGCACTTAATTTAAAAAACGATTATGTGATCGACAATATTTGTAATACACAAGGACATACACGCCAATGGAGACAATGTTTCGACAAAGGAAAATTTGCCGCTAGGCGGTACCCTTTGTATGTGACGAATGGCTCGAAAAAAGATTGAGTAGCTGGAGGGTGCATGAAAGATGAGGAAAGCTTGAGTTTGCATAGGTACGTGGAGACAGACATAAGGAAGATGAAAAAAGAAATTGCTGAAGATAGAAGGCAATGTTGGACGAAGACTAAGGTGGAAAAACTGAGGAAGAAAAAAGGGACTTAGGTATGATGTGAATGTTTTGTATGAAGTGATAGGAGGCTGTAAAAGAGACGAGAAGTGTGGCAACAGGCGTGTATGGGGGGCTAATTATTGGTGGAATAAGTAAATAGAAAAGGTGTGGAAGATGTGCAAAAAAGAACGAAGAAAGATGTTAAGGATAAAACGTAAATGTAAGGGTAAGGAGAGATAAAATCCGAAAAAGAAGGAGCTTGAGCGAAAGGAGGTCAAAAGGTCAAAAAGAGGTAAGTGGGGAATGTTGCTGGAGGAATTGGACAATAATCCATGAGATTGCAGTGGAAATCATGGGGGGAACTAGGAATATTGTGCTAGAGGTAGATTGGGAAAAAGAAATTATTAAAAAACTATTTACAGTGGCAGAAGAAGTAGGGGATATTTTAATTCGGGTAGAGCAGGATTTCAGTAGGAGAGTTAAAATGAGGGGATAAAGCCGGTAGAGATAGAGGAAATAGTGAAGGAATGGCGTGGTATCAAGGAGACATGGCTTGACAGGGGAGTCAATAAAAAGACTGTTGAATGATAATGGGGAGTATTTCTTGCAACAAGGTGCTGAGGAAGGAAGAGTTTTCGGAAGCGTGGAAAGTAGCTAAAGTGGTACTGGTGATAAAGTGGGGTACAGAGGGGAAGCGGACAGGGGACTACAGACCCATTAGTCTGCTGTCTGCGGTATAAATAAAGTTTTGGAGGGGATCATAAAAACAAGAATTGAGAAGAAAGTGGAAAGAAATGGGTGCTTTAGGTTAGGCAAAGGAAGAAACAGAGATAGAAAGAAAGTTGGAGAAAATGTGTAGAAAGATTGTGGAGAAAATAGAGGAATGCGGATTGGATGTGGCCGAAGAGAAGACATGGGGATTACTGGTGAAGGGACGCAGCAAGGCGAGGGAGTTGGAGGTGATGGTGAAAGGAAAGAAAATGCACATGGAGGAATCGGTGAAATACCTAGGTATGTGGTTGGATAGCCAAAAATCACATCCATAAAATTCGGGCGGCATGGCTGGGGAGATTAAAGTGTAACGTGAAAGGACCAGGAGAATGGAAGAGAAGAGTTATTGGTAGAACGATTGAGCAGAGTGTGCTGTACGGGGCGGAAGTGTGGGGTGAAAGAGCGAGAATACATGCAAGGATTAAAACACTACTGAGGGTTCAGAAAGAAATGTTGCTGAGGGTGGTGCAAGGGTACAGGACAGTGGAAGGGTTAGCAGCAGCAGTGCTGGCAAGATCGTATCCATTGGATGTGATGGCTAGAGCCAGGAGACTACAGTGAAAGGGTTCGATGACAGAGGAAGTTATGGATTGGATGGAGGAGAAAATGGAAGTAAGGTGGAAGGAGTATGAAGGTGCGCTAAAAGGAGTAATTGCAAGTAGGAGAGAATAAATGACTAGGACATTTGGCGAAGTAAACTACTTCTTGACACAGATACTGACTGGGCATGGGTCAAAAGCAGGATATCCTCATAAGATTGGGAAAATACAGTCTGGGGTGTGTGAAAGATGCGAAGCGGAGGACACGGGTTTGGATGCTGGAGAAATGAGGAAGTGCTAAAGAACTTGGAGGAAAGACTCGGAGAGGCGGTGTATTGGGATAATATAGTGGAGATAATGTTGAGAGGGGAGGGGAAATGGATGGAGGTGAGTAAGGCAGTGGAGAGTATGGTTAGGAGAAGAGTATGTTTATGAGTGGCAGAATAAATGGAGAGTGTGTGAGGGACCGCCGAACGTATTGAAGTATGCTGTGGTAGTGATTCCGAGATGGGATCAGCGGCGACTTTTGAGGAGGTTTTGGTTGGTAGGCGTTATCCTAGCGGTGATGCGTCCAATACTGTTCGGGTCCTTAGGCAGACCCGTTCAAACATGAGTTTTTCCATCTTAGTACAAAAAATAGAAATAGAGAACTGGGAGTGGACCTAGAAGGTACATACCTGTTATTTCGTAGCAGATCTTAAAACTGTTAGCCAGTATTAATCTGGCCTTACTTTATTTTCATTATTTTATCGCAGCTATTAAAACCATTAGACAGTATAAGGCAATCCAAACCACTTCATTTTGTACAAATGCTTTCAGTGTTTTTATTACAATTAGATGAATTTTTGTGGTGTTAAAAATAATTTAAATCATTACAGTATAAACAGCAAAATTAAAAACAAGCTACTTTTGTGACGTTATTAACGTCAACTTTATTAAAATTAAATAATCCGAAAAATTAAATTCCATATTCCGCTGTTTTGAACTGTTTAACTACTTTGGTTTAGTCCAGTATATAATTTATTAATTGACTTTGCAAGAAGAGCGGATTTGGAAGGGATATCTGTAGGTTTTATTCAGTTTTGGTGTGACTGCGATCAAGGTAAGACGTTGTAAATTTAATTATTAAAATTCACGTGGCTATTTAAAATTAAAGTAATTTATCTCTTTCTTTATTTTCTTTTACCATCGCTTAACTATTTTAAAATTTTATTAGTGGTTTCGGTATTTTTGAATTAATTTAAAACGTTACTCGGTCATATTTTTTCCTTCTAATTCTTGCATGCTAAAAATAACTAAGAAATATGTCTAAGTAACGTTCATAATTTTGTTATAATATTTTCTCTTAATGAACAATTAGATTGAACGTCTACTTTGTATCGACAACTACATCAAAAACTCCTTGTTTTCGTACTCTTATCTTTTGGTAGTTATCGTACTTTTAGTTGTATCGCTACTTTTTAGTTCTCGTGCAATTCAAATCATTCGATACTGAATATATAGTTTTCTACAAAGGATTTAAACTATTTGTTATAAAATAATATTTTTTAGCTTTTAAATGTTTTTTCTATATAAATTTTTTGATATACTTGCTTAACGATACACTTATATTTTATGTTTAATTCTAATTTAAAACTATTCATTTCAATTACTAATTTATTAACGAAAATTTCTTTATTTTAAATTTATTTGTTCTAAAATTATTAACTTCAATAACATTCGATAAGAGTATTAAAATTACGCCCCAGGATAATTTTATCTGAGGGCCCTCTTTTTAAATTGTTTAATAAAAACTGATGCTCCTTCCTTCTTTTCTTATCCTTGAGGTTTAATCTGAGAAGATTTGAACTACTAGAGAGGTACTTCCGTCAACTGCCAGACCTGCCACCCTCGTAGACAGCTTCAGCTTTTCCTTCTGCTTGCTACTAGGCTTTGCTGCTTGCTACTAGGCTTTACTGCTTGCTACTAGACTTAGTACTTAGAATATATCATCCTGCTTGCATGCATGTATCGATTTTTCAACCAGCCTCCATAATAAAGAACTAAGCTTGTTCTGCTGCTTCTTGCTGAGCAATCGTCACTGCTGAAAGAAAAAGTCATTGCGGAATCCTCATCGGCACCTCTACCATGTGGAAGAAACCTCACTGTTGATCGAACCATCCTAACCTAGATAAGTTAAATTATATTTCTTATTTTTGTAACCTGTGGCTTAATTTTTTATAAATTTCAAACTTTCAAAGTAAATTAATTTTTAGTGGTATAAGTGATTTAATCTTTAATTTATAGTTTTAGGCCTTCAGCCAAGAATCAATTGACATTTTAAAAATAACAGTTTTGATCTTATAGTAATATCACCTCCATTCACATTCACATTCACAAATAATATTTTTTTTCATTATGTTAATTTTTCCACTCATTGTATAACCTATGTATAAATAGTAAATTTATTCGTTAATAAAGTGTTAATATATTGAATTTGCTATTTCTTTATTTTATCTATTCAAATACCAAACTTCATTCTATTTTTTTTTGTTTCAATATTTGTTCTTTTTAGTAAAAAAGAAGTCAGATATGATGGCGCCCAAAATAAACATATTTTGAGCATCATAACATCTGAAAATAATTAGTTGAAAATCTGAGTTTCTAATTATTTTCCAAAATAAAATCTACCCTTACTCACACCCAACTGAGCTAATCGGGCAACACTGTCCTCCTCTCCTGTGGAATTTCCAAATCGAGGAGGAAGGTGACACTTTATGTACCTACCAGTCGTAATCTTGCATTTGTAAAAAGTCTGGATTGCCTAATATTGACTAACGCTTTTAACAGCTGCTACGAGCTGTGGTAAGGCTCCTATCCTTCTGGGACTTTCTCTATGAAATACCTTACACTGATATCCTCCCGTATCTAGTATCACAGATCCTCCCGATTTTTCCTTAGATCACTCAGGTACATAATATATCTTAAAACAACTATAAATAGAAACCCTTACTATGTGAAAGTCCATCTTATTAAGAACAGTAAACAACTAAACGGTTGAATTAAACTTTCACTATTTATTCGCGAAATACGATTTTAAATGCAATGACGGCTGTTTCGCTGGAATTAGCATCGTCAGATTGACATATTGAAGTTACATTTTGTTTGTTTGTAGCTAGGCACCTGATGTTGATTAGATAATATTAAGGTAATATTATTTTGGGAATAAATAGTTAAAGTTTAATTCAACCGTTTAGTTGTTTACTGTTCTTAACTATAAATAGGCTCCTACATCCTATATTATTTAAAGAAGTCTTATAAAATATTAACTTTATTTACTTATGTGTTCGTTAATTACAGTGTATATTTCGATTTTGAATTTTATCGTTTATCAATGTAACGTGAATTTTGTTTTTTGATTTAATAAAATGTCAATTTTAATAAATAGCTTAAAATTGTATCCAATGAAAAAATAATAATAATTATAAAAACATTTACCACAGTAATGTACATATTTTTTCACCATCAAACAGAGATTTCAACGAACAAAATACCCACAGACAAAAAAACTTATATTTTGACACATGAATTATTAAAATTAGGGTTCTTACCAAATTTCGTAAAAAAAATGAAAAGATTTTAAAAAGGTAAAAATTAAAAACGAACAACCTGGATATTTGAATTTTTCATATAAATTTTTGAGGTTATTTGAATTAAAATTTTTATTACAAAAGTTGTATATCTTTTTATTACTTTGCCAATTAACTTTTTTCCATAGTTTTGCCGGAAATAGTTTTGTCCTTAAAAAGTCACCCACTACCACTTCCCGAACTTCCTATAATTTTTATCATATTTCCCAACTTTTCTAATGGGTTCCAACCTACTGTGATTTTTTCACTCTTTATTATTTTTGAAGGCTTCGGCATTGGTCTATATGTGTGACAAAATGGGCTCTGCCATCTATCTCGAAAATGGTTTAAAATATAAAAAAATGGTTAAATATAGGTTGCAAAAAATTTAGTCCTCTACTATATAAAGAATACAATTTGCATAAAACCGAGAAAAAACCCAAAATTTACCCAAACTTTTTTAGGCTAAATGTAATATTGACAAGTAGTAGACATAGCTTAATTTTACCGACCTCCGAAGTAGATAATTTGATTATCAAAAAACGCTTTAGTGGGTTAAAGTGTGTTAGTGAAAACTGTATAAATTATTTGTTCTTATTTATTTGTTTACTCTTTTTGCAGTGCGTCTAATGCATCCATTATTTTTGGATGATAAACGCCTTTTTACCACTTAAAAATATTTGATAAATGAATATATAATTAATGTATTTGATTCAAGTTGTGCAGTAAACATTTAAAGTTAGTTTAGAACCAATAATGATAAAATTTATTGTGCTAACCTTTTCATCTTACTTAATAATGAGTTTTTAGTTAAAAAAAAATAAAATATTTTGAAAGTTCAGTTAAATGTCCTCAAATAAGGTTTTTCGTTTTCCATTTTATAATAAATTAATTACAAGAAAAAAGTCGGTATCGATGTCGATACAAATTTTTAACATGTTTTAACAGACTTTCCCAATAGAATACAATTATTTTTCCGCCTACCTTACCGTAAAACCAATCATATGAACACCAAAAATACGGCGAAAAGTATTGCTACGAAGCATTGAAAAAGTGTACCCTGCATTTAACATTTTCAAATCAGATATAATGTATATTTCGGCAAAATTTCACAAAATAAGATCATTTCTTTAACAAAATTCTATAAATTATAAAGCACAAAAATCCAAAGCAATATCACAAGAAAAGGAAATTTGATTTTTTAAGCAAGCGTCCGATTCTGGATACCAGATGATAAGGGTGACATAATTGTATCAATTCTAAAATTCGACCATGCTCTATTAAAACACCTGTTAACGCAATACGTGCTTGCCTTTTACGCAGACAGCTCTCTGGAGTTCGATTCTCAACCACAACAGTTTTTTTTCGATTTTCTAAATATCATAAAGGTGGGCAGAAAACAGATGTGTGTCACACGTGCATAAATTCATTAGCACTCCTTAGCCATCTTTTCACTTGGGCATCATATAGAACTGCGGGCTGCTAATCCCCACTTTCCGCCCTTGTAACACACTATACTAAATAATGTGATGCAAACTAATAGCTAATAGCTAATAGCTGAGTCAATACTCTTCATGGCGTCAAGTTAATTTGTGGTTAAGTGACACTTGATTTTAAAACTGTCAAAATATTTGTACTTTTTTAAGACTTAACCACACATAAAGAGTCCTCCAGACCAATGCAAAAATTTCGTGGCGATTGCAATAAATTTGTGACGACATTGTTTGAGACTTTCAGGTAATTTTCTGTTTATTAATGATGGAAAAAAATTATTAACTTTATTTTCATAACATGTACTACATTGACAGAATTACAAATCGTATATAAAAAACAACAACAACAACAACTATTTTCTTTATTTTTTCCCCAGCAACAACTACTTGATTAAGTCTGTCGAAGTGAATTCGTGAATTCAGGGTACTTCTAATACTCTCCCACACGATAGACATAATATTTTTAACTTCATGTCTTAACTTTAATCAATCCCAGAAGACTCCTAAATTTGAAAAATTGTGGTACTGATAAGGACTTTCTAATGTCAACCATTTCATTAGTTGGCAGATAATCTATTTTAAGACTTTTATTGGTAACTGCTCCTCTAATAAAATTGTCTCTGATATGAATATGTTTTGATTTTAAGCTGATGATTGAATTATCTGTCATGTTCATTCAAAATCGTAACAGTTTCTAGATTCAAACCGCTATAATTGGCCAGTAGTTTTAAACGGATTTCATTCGTTGCTGTATGTGTTAAAGACATATATTTAGCTGCAAGAAAATGTAAATAATTGTTGCTTCTTCAATTCCCAGTTGATTGCTGCTACTGCATATTTAAAGCATTATCCGGAATATAAATGGTAGTTCGCTTTGTTTTTAGCCGAATGTGTTGCAGCTATTTGAATAAGTGTCGTGATAGTTTGGTAAAATTTTAATGCTAAATTCTAGGTTCCTTTTAATACATCAATACTCGTTTTGCTGCCACTTAGTGTTCTTGGCCGTAACAGGAATTAAATTGGCTCAGACAACTGCATAATGCAGATAAAATTGCATTTGATTTATCTGGTTTGGTGGCAAGAGCGAGATACGTTAGCGATCCAATTAAAATGCGATAATTGCTTTGCTTTCTTCTTTCTTTCCATTGGTTAAACAACAGATCTGCACTAATTTATATTGATTTTTTTTAGGATATCGTCAGTGTATTTTGTTTAAAATGCCTAAAAAGCTCCATCCTTTTCTTCAAATTTAATTTCAAGACAGTAATTTGAATCTCCTAATTCCCTCGTTTCGAATGTATCTTGGATTTTTATTTAACAATCTATAAGGAAGTCATCCACATATAATAATTTTTTTATTTTAGTGCATAGAGTAGATGCAAGGATCGGCATATGAGGGTTTGAATCCCCATTCTCTTAATTTCTCATCCAGATTGCTGAACCATTGTGACTTGAATGAGTAGATAATTTACTTTGGTTTACAAACAGCCAATTTTGCGATGTATAGCGTCACGAGTACCGTTGCAGTAAGTCTTGGGTGAACATTAATATTATTTTAATTTAATTGACATGGGTAATAATGAACAATTGTTTTTAAATCCTCCAGAAATTACAATATGTTAATGTCTGTCATTATATGACAGCTGCATAATATACCATTTTATTTTATTTTATTACTCTTAACAATAATAGTTATTTATGATATAAGTATTAAAAGTACATTTTTAAGGCACGTATGTGAAGGTTTGCAGATTGAGTGAAGCGAAGGCTTCTATGGAGTGCTAAAAATGGCATTTTTAACACGTTTGCAGAAAAAAGTATTTATTTATTAAAATATATTTTTACCTACAAATAATATCAATAATAAATATATACAAAATTATGAAAAAATTATTCACAGTTTTAGCAAGAATTTCAATATGCTGTCGTAGCAAAACAGTGGTATCCATTGTGTGTATACAATAATTAAATATCAAGCACTTTTAACAACTGGGTTTAAAAAAAAAATATAACAATTCTTGTTATTATCTGACGTATAAAATCGTTTAAGTAATAAGCTCAAATTAGGACACAATAGATCCTATAGGTCGCAGTGTAATTATCACCCCTAAGTTATACATAAGCTCAAATTAATGTCATAAAAATAATACTTGCATTACTTGGACAATCTAAACAAATGTTTAAACTCCAATGTAGAGATAGATGGACTATGAATCTTGATATTATTGTATCTGAGAGATTTGAAGTGCAATCATATTAGACATTTTTTTTCGCATCTGTGTGCAGCGTAACCCTATTAACTGTGAATTAAATTCGTGTATTAAATTTGAAAATTAATCTCAGTTTAATTTCCGTCTTTTATAGAATGCCAACATGATAGTATCGAATCAGTATAAATTACCACACCTACTATAAAATCTTCCACAGTAATGTAAAATTGGCGTATTAATATAATTAGACAATTATTTGATTTTGTAGAGATACAGGGGAGTTAAAATAATTGTATGGAGAAATACAATTTTGCTTACGGTAATAAATAAACCAGAACGTAATTTATTTCTGTTATATAACAATACATAATTTAATACAAATGATTACAACAATAGAAATTTTGTTTTATACATTTTCTCTTTTAAATTTTACATAAATAAGAAAATAATTGTTGTTTTTTTCTTTTGTATGCTTATCAGAGACTATGAGAGAATTATAAGAAAAATCTAAGATCAATAAATTTAGAAATATTTTAAAAATAGAGCGGAAGTTATATCTGCAAGCAATAGATTATTTAGTACACTATAGGAACAATATTTTTTCTACAACTCAATTGTAAAATAAAATAGAACGAATTTAAGCATTTGTTGGAGACATGCAAGATATAACTAGCTTATATAATTTATAATATATCATTCATATCATTTGTTGGCAATATTAATGTTGAAAGTGCAATTTGTTGCATTTTCGAGCTATATTGGCGGTGACAGAAATTGTTGCTTGAGATCGTGAAGTCCTAAACTGTTTGAAGTTCAGTGAGCGACGAGCTGTCGAAGCAAAAGGTTTCTCTTAGCATCGAGAGCAGTGTCAACAAAGCAGCCAACAGGTCAACGTTCCTAGAACAACTAACGACGAACAAACGGAACAAATTTATAAATTTACCTATGTACTAATATTTATGATTTAGTAATATTTATGTGATCCACTAAACTATTGATTTAGAGAAGTAGAAACAAATAATTATTTTTCAATTTTAGGACCTAGGGAGGAAAAAAAAGAAAGAGGTGATAAAAATTATGAAGACAGACGACGGTGAAACTGCCGACTCAGAGTAGCTACAAACATACAAAATGTAACTTCAATATGTCAATCTGACGATGCTCTTTGCAGTGGAGTAGCTGTTTTTGCATTTTAACAATCTATTTTTTAAATACAAGATGGAAGTTTAGTCCAAACGTTTAGTTTTTTATTATTAGATTGTTCGCTTTATTTATTTGAGATTGAAGAAGCTTTAATAGAGTGTATTATTTACACAAAATTTTGGTTTTTGGTTTCTTCCTCCTTTGTCTCGGCCATATACATCGATTTCAAAACTCCAAAACTATATTCATAAATTACTAAGACAACAAAGAGCTTGATAATCTTAAATAAGTTTGTTTTAAATTTGGTTAGGTCCGATCCTGTACCGATAAATCCCATTGCGTCTCCGAATTAGGGATAACCCATAAGGCTAAAGAGAAGCGAGAACAGATATAAAGAAGGAAAAAGAAAGAGATATATGCACCGCCGCCATCATCAAAAAGGAAAGTGGGTCAGCGGGCGCAACCGAAACGCAATGAATGCTTGACGTCGCGACACTCTAGACGCAGACGCTGGTTCGCCAATTTTCCTAGAGGTGGCATCAGTTAATACGGGTGGTTAATAATATAAAAAATATATTTTCTTTGATTTGATTAAGTCATTATTTTATAAATAGATGACATTAATGTAACTACGTAATACAAATGTATTAAGTTATTGTAAAGATTTTAACTTATTTATTTATTGTTCAACAGGTTACACCCAATTACAGAACAAGAGCTTTAAGTAATATTATATCTTAAAATTAAAAACAACGACTTAATAATATAAATAATAAATATACGATAAGTTTGCACTAGTCTAAATAATGATTTTTAATGTCTTTTACATCACAGAAAAAATATATCTAAAACACCAGAAATTATGTTGTAATTGTCACACATACAACTTAATGGTGAATACTTCTTAACATTTGTTCGAGGAGACACAGTGTAAAATATATCGGTCAATCTAGACCCTGATCGAGGCACTCTAAGGTTAATCTTATTTAATAGATTTAAACATTGAATACCATTATTTACTATATTATACATAAATAATATAGAAAAGTATTCACGTCTTACGTAAAGACTTTGGAATCCATGTCTCAATAAAAGTTGGTGGTGAGGTATTCGGACTGAAAACTTTACTTCCCAAAACTTAAATATTTAAGAAAACGTCTTTGTGCATTTTCTGTACGATTAATATGAATATTATAGTGCAGATTCCAGATGACAGTTGCATATTCAAGCTTCGACTTGACAAAACCATAATATCAGGATTTCAAAGTTTTATCATCCCGTAAGTCTCGCCCAACACGTACTATAAAACCATAGATTTTATTTGCAGATGCTGTAACACTGTCTATATGACAGTTAAATGACAGTGTTGGCTCAAATATAATTCCCATATCTTTAAAGTTATCGGGCCTTTTAAGAATGTAACCATTTATTTCGTAATCATAAATAGCTATATTGGACTTTAGCATAAAAGACATATTACATTTGTCTGGATTTAGTGAAAGCTTATTTTTATTACACCAATTAAGAGAACGTTGTTCAGATTTTGAGCCAATGTAGATATAACAATCATTTATATCGCTAATGGCTGTATAGATTTTTAGATCATCAGCATATAAAAGAAAATTGACGTTGATGACTTCGCCAATATTATTAACAAATATGTTAAATAATAATGAGCCCAGATTTGAGCCTTGAGGCACACCAGATGTAGCCAAGTATGTTTCAGATATAAAACTATTAACTTGTACATATTGAGTTCTCAGGTTTAAATATGATTTAAAAAGTCTTAACAGGTTAGCCGAGAGTCCAAAGATATCCAATTTTCATAGTAAAATTCCATGATCGAGTCTATTGATTGCCTTGGTCATATCTGTATAAATGACATCAGTTTGAATATGGCTATCAATATTTTCTGCAATATACTCCGTCATAACTGAAAGATTTGTAACAATTGAACGGCCTTTCATAAAGCCATGCTGGTTTACTGATTGCAGATATGGCTGTAGATAAGTTTTTCCAGTAATATTTCAAATACTTTACAGAAATTGCAAAGATATTGGCCTGTAATTTTCAATTAAATTTTTATCTTCTTTCTTAAAAATTGGACATACCTTTGAGCATTTCCATATCGAGGAAATGGATCACGTTTTAATACATATATTTATTAAGGTGGTAAGAGCATGTGCTACAACTATCGCACAGTCTTTGACAAAAAAGGTAGGACTTAATTGATTTTAAGGCTTCTAGTACTTCCGCTTCACTAAAACTGTCTATGTTTATATGAGATCTTACTTCCACCGAGCTATAACTTGAAATTTCTGAACGTACGTAAGACTGGCTGAAATAGTCTGCAAAGCTGTAAACTATATCAATAGGAGTACCGACAAGTTGATTTTGGGAGCTCATACATGTGGCTACTTTACCAATATTTTTTTTATTATTTACATATGCCCAGAATTTATTGGGGTTTGTCGATATTTCTGATTCTTTGTCATTACTATATGAAATTTATTGTACTAACCCTTACTACGTGAAAGTCCATATTATTAAAAACGGTAAACAACTAAACTATTTATTCGCAAAATATGAAATGCAATGACGGCCGTTTCACTATAGAATTAGCATCGTCAGATTGACATATTGAAGTTACATTTTGTTTGTTTGTTTGTAGCTAGGTACCTAATGTTGATTGGGTAGTAGGCTAGACCAAGTGTGGAAGTAATAAGACATAACAATATTAAAGCCTAGATGTTATTAATCCTAAGAGATTATCCTGGATGTCTTATCTATGTATAAAATGAAGACTCAATCAAAGTAAACAGTTTAATAGTGGTGAACTTCCAAGATATATTTGTTCATTAACTACTTTATATTGTTGATCTGCTGGATGTCTTTTTATTTCAAGTTCTTTGAGGAAATCTAACTTCTGTTTTTTATCACAAATATGTAATATTTCAGTGTGGATGTTCAAGAACGTGTTTTGCATAGTTTAACTTATCTGGTTGTTGTAATCTATATGCTCTTAAGTGTTCATTGAATCTTATTTCAAAATTTCTTTGTGTTTGACCTACATGCAGCATTACATTTTGGACAATTAATTTTGTAAACACCATATTTTTTAATTTGGGTAATTTTGTTTTTACATTTAACAATTTTGTACCAACATTATTGTGTGATTTTATTGAAATTAATGCAGATGTTGCCGAAGATATTATTTTTGAAAATGTATTAGAAATATTTCCACAATATGTAATACTTTTAGTTTGTTGAGGGAATATTAGTTGTAGTGACATTTTCTGTGCTTTCTTATTAATTTATTTATCAAATGTATTGGATAGCCATTAGATGTACCGTAAAATGGGTATATATGGAACGTTATTTTCGGTTTTTGCTTTGTATTTTACTATGTGTAATGTATACTATTTGCGCACGTATTCTACGTAGGAGGGGTTTACAAAGGCCGTGACAATCTCTACATAAAATGTTGAGAAAAAAATTTCTTCATATATTTTTTTATACTTTTTTACCGTTCCATATAACCCATCGATACGAGATATATGGAACGATAATAATTTTACCTGTAGTTACTTTATTTGTACTAATTTTTAGTCTATATGTACCACATCGTAGAGTTATATGGAATGGTAAAAAAGTATAAAAAAACGCGGATTCCATATATATTTTTTTACGTCTCTAATTAGTAAATAAAAAATCGTTCCATATTAACGTTTTATTACAGAAATATAAGAAAATACTCTGGGATATTCACTTTTTGGTAGACAACCAGATTTTGCAGTTTCCATTCCTTTAAATTTTTTCTCCATGTTGCCTATGTTGATCGAAATACGGCAACGTCAAGGGGTTGAAAAAGATGTGTACTGTTAGGGGGCAAAAACACTAAATGAATATTATTAATTTTGCAAAGATGTAAAACTTTAAATGACAAATGACTTCCCAGATTTTCACCAATAATAATTTTATTTTCGCCAGTGCGTAATTTCGCCTGTAAGCTGTACCTACCTGGCACCTGTTTATGCTTTCTAGGCATGTTCCATATAACCTTGAAAAATACATTTTTTTACTTAAATCGTTGAATTTAAAAACCTGTAAATATTTTTGACTAATTGAACATAGTTTAATTTAAAAGTTGCACCAAAATTCCATATAACCCCTATTATTCCATATATACCCATTTTACGGTAGCTATTTGTTTTATAATCTTAATTTCTTTATAAAAATTATTTTTGTTCATTGGAATTGAAAATGCTCTATGTATCACAGAATTATAAGCTGCTAAATTATGTGATATAGGATGATTTGAATGATATGGTATGGTTACCTACATCTTTTTTTTGGTGTTGGTTTTCTGTATATTGAATAATTTAATGAATTATTAAATTTTTGAATTCTCAAATCTAGAGAATTAATTGAATTATTTTTTTCAACTTCTAAGGTAAAATTAATTTTAGGATACAAGGTATTATTATATTTAAAAAATATATTTTATTGTCGTTCGCTACGTACAAAACCTGCTAACACATCATCAACATATCCATCCAGGTATAATATCGGATATAATTGACCTATTTAATGTATGCATTAGCCAAAATTATTTTACTTTTGATAACAAAGTATATATTCAAAATGAAGGTCTTTCAATAGGAAGTCCTATTTCTCCAATTTTAGCAATATCTTTATGGATAATTTAGAAAACAAAATCTTTAATTCTAGTTATAAAAACTATATTGTATTTTGGTATCCGAAATTCTAAAAGGAGTTGAATGTACGGAGGGTGTTGAAGAATTGATATGTAATTGCTGTTTGGAAGCTACTTGAACGTACTTGAATTTTATCATGGATTCCTAATAAGCTGTACACTTATCTCTTTCCCACTCAGCATGATCAAGTGGTACATCCTGTTTTCTTAAATTCACACAATTACAGCATTCTTTAATTTTAGTTTTACATGCTTTTGGCTCATAACCTTCACCACAAATGGCACAAGAGATATTTATTTACATTTTTTAGCGGAGTAATTAAATTCATTACATTTGTAGCATCTATAAATATTGAATTCATTGTATACACTGCAACTGTCATATGCGACAAATATATTGCCAATCATTAAAGCGCGATCATAAAATAATTTATCAATCCAAAGGATGGCCTGGTATATATTATTTTTCTATGTTGGAAAAATTTTTAATGTTTTACACTGTGATTCCTCAAAGAATATATTTTTATTACATGTAAATAACCTGTGGGTTGGCGCGTCCCCAGGTGACGGATAAGGGAAAGGCCAGGGCGAAGGGCTCCTGAATCCTTTGCGAAGTCCGTCTCCGCGGACCAACCCCCCTAAGCCAAGGTGTAGGCATCGTGCTGAGGGCTGAATGGCCACAGAGTTACAGCGGTCGCCTACGATCCTCTGGAGGAACCTGGCGAAACCTCCCTCCTTGTGTAACAGCCTTCCTCTGGTAATGCGGTGCTCTGCCAGAGGTGACCTTATACTTCCCTAGCTACTCGTGGGAACAATCCATGGATGAAAGAAAACAAGGAAAAACACCAAAGCGGGAACACGCTGCACAAGGACCGGATCCAGATCCTTCACCCTCTCCAATGAGAATACCTCAAAGGAGAGAAGAAAGACCTGGCGGTCCAAGAATTACCTCTACAGTGAGACAAACTCACCAAGGAGGAAAGGAACCACTCCCGAGCCGTGGGCAATCGGGAAAAAAGAAGCAAGGAGCCCAAGTACTTAAACCTGGAAGTTTATCCCCTCAAAAGAAAACAACTCTGAAGAGAGAGGAAAACCCAGGTGGTCCAAGTGGTCCCTCCAAGGTGAGCAAACCTCATTAAGGAGAAAAGAAACCACTCCCGGGGCTAGGACAACTGGTAGGATTAGATGATCCGTTGAGGAAATGTAAGTGGTACCTACGGTACCTACAAGAACGATTTGACCCAGAAGAGGCAAACAAAAAAGCAGTGGAGCGTCCGCCACAGGACGTGAAAACCACTGGGATAAGGAATTAGGCTGAGACCACCATCAGCCCGGCCCAAAACCCAGTGAAGAGGAGAAGAGAGGATGTGGACAAAAAAAACCACATCCTTTAGTAAGAAGAGAAGCTATGCCACTGCTCTTAAATCCGGGAAGAAAGCTATTCTTCCGAGAGGGTTCCCTGAGACCACCCTCAGCACAGAGAAACAAACCTCAGTAGAAGAAGCTATTATGGAAGAGATGATGACCGCTGGGCACGAGCATGCAGGACTGAGGACGGACCAACGGAAGGTCATCAGTCTCAGGCAAGAAGGCACAGGCCATATTTTGAGAGCAGGAATTGACGATATTTCCTGCAATGTCATCAAAAAGAAGGACCACACTGTGCATTATCGATTCGGCAGAGTAACGGTATATGGACTGAAGAAGGATGACAGAAAGAAGGAATACACTTCTGAAACGTCAACAGGGAATAAAACACCTGTTCCTTCTGAGGTCCAAAGCATAGAAGCTATGCCTGGACCATCCCAGAAAAAAACCTTTTCCTCTCCTAGGGAGGAAGAGGACAAGGACAGTGAAAAGAGTGGGTAGTTACCACCTCGGATCACTGTACGGAGGAGCCAGCAGTAACATACTCGTAGAAGTCACTGCTGATAGCGAAGAATCAGGGGAGGGAGATGACACCCCGACCAACCTAGGCTAAAAAAGGTTTAAAAAAAATAGGAGAAGGTAATATTGCAAAGGTAAATGCTCATCACGCCACAGAAGCCTTGATGATATGCAAATCCTTTGCAAGAAAGAGTTGGGGATGTAAACCAAAAATATTGCATTGGATCTACACAGCTGTAGTACGGCCAATAGTCACCTATGGAGCCGCTGTCTGGGGAGAAAGAGCTAATCTGAGGAGAACATGCCCAACAACGGCACTGGAAGCAATACTAAACCTTACACATGTACATCTTAATGTAGGAAATGTAAGAAGACGGCAATTCCAAAGGATGATCAGTGAAGGAAATATAAGGCATATGCCTAAATCACTTCAACACAATCCAAACTGGGAACTACCCCAGGACAGAATATCAAAAAAACTTCACAAGAAATTTCACGGTAAAGTTAAGCAAAAAAAGTCAATGGGATCCCACAGTAATATCACAGATACGCAAGAACACAATCTTATGGTATGCTGATGGGTCCAAAAATGAAAGAGGCACAGGGATAGGGATTGACGGACCTAAAACAAAGCACCTACATAGTTTAGGCTCACATCCTACCATTTTCCAAGCAGAAACATACGCCATTGGAAAATGTGCGCAATTCAACATTGAAAGGAAATACTGCAAACAGAACACAACTATTATGTCTGACAGCAATTAAAGCACTCAACTTCAGCTTTATAACATCTACATTAGTCTTGGAGTGTCTAGAAAGACTGAACGAACTTGGCATGAATAATACAGTTACACTTCTATGGCTCCCTGGACATTCGGGAATAGAAGGAAATGAAATGGCAGATACGCTTGCCAGAAGGGCAGCAAGTATGTCACTAATAGGATCTGAATTATTCTGTGGCGTAGCCTACAGTTCCATCCTCAATGAACTCAGTGGCATTAATGATATGGAACATTGGGAGATCCTACCAGGGATAAGGCAGGCAAAAGCCTTGCTAGGTAGTTACTACCCCAGGTAGTAGATACAGGTATCTTAACGGGACGCTGTAAACTAAGAGGACACCTACATAGACTGGGGATTGAGGAAAAGGCAGAATGCAGGTACCTATTGTGAAATGGAAGAGTAAAACTCAATACACATACTCACAGCATGTCCTGCCCTAGGAAATACAAGAGCTCTGCAACTTACATAAAGAAGATAGGATGAGAGGACGTTCTTTAAATACGGGAAAACCCACCGTCTAAGAAAGTAAGGGGGACAATAGATCTCACAGGTCGCAGCGAACAACTCCTATATCACATTACATTACATGTAAATAAATAATTGCGCAGGTCTTCTTCTGAAAATAGTTCAGTAATGCCCACTATACTAATCTTCGAAAGTATACCACCAACTTCTTTAACACTGTAATCCTCAGACATTTTCTGCTCTACAATACGCTTCAATTTATTGTTGTAAGATTTGCTTTTACACGCAATTAGAACACCTCCGTCCTTGATATTTTAACTTTGGCCAGTTGAATATTCTTCTTGGAAGGATTTAAGTTACGCAAAATATCAGCCTTAGTGAGACACATACCTTGGTTGATATCTTTTGGAAGAACTATGACAGCTGTTTGAGTTCTATCTTTTAATACATCAGAGTATTTAGTCATGCAAATTTAAGATTCAACATCAGAAATATTAAATTTATTGTACAAATCCCTACTTTTTGGAAGTCCATCTTATTAAGAATAATAAAAAAAACTTCGTTTGAACGTAACTTCCAAGTTTATTTGAAAAAATTGGGTTTTAAATTACATCGTCATATTGACATATTTAAGTTATGTACATTTTGTTTGTTTGTAACTAGATACCTGATGTTGTTTAGGTAGTATTAAGGCTAGACCAGAAGTCCCATCCAAAAATTTATCTGTGGATGCTGGGTATGTGTTACCTGGAACTCCCATCTGGAGAGAACAATAAACAAAGCCAGGGTATCCCTCTGGAATCTCAGAAGGGTCTGTGGAAAATCATGGGGGATGAATCCCAAACAGATTTACTGGATTTATCAAACGGTGATAAAACCAATGGTCACGTACGGCTCAGTGGCGTGGGGGTCGAAAGGACTACAACAAGCTGCTGCAGCGAAGTTGTCTGGTCTGCAGAGAACTGCATGCGTGGCCATTACGGGCGCTATGTCCACCACTCCGACGGCGGCAATGGAGAGACTCCTAGGTTTAACTCCAATCCCCATTCTTTTGGAGAAGGAGGCTAGGATGGTCTCTTACAGAACCAAGTCGATAGGTAACCAGATAACGGGGGAGGCACTTTGGGACCACGCGGGACTAGTGGGGAAGTTAAATTCCCACCAAGTCCTTGGAATGGTATCAGACATGCTTGCCACGCCTTTAAAAGGGCCTTTAACGTCCTATTCCCAAGTAGGGACGAATGGAAAGGAGGTGCAATCTCCTTCTCTGGGTCCGACTGCGTTGTATACACGGATGGCTCGAAAAATTCACTGGGTGTGGGAGCCGGGGTGTATAGCAGAAATCCGAGAGTTGACATTTCAATAAACCTTGGTAAGTACGCTACTGTCTTTCAGGCGGAAACGTTTGCTATAGATTTGTGCGCAAGGGAGTTGATTGCCCAACCCCTGGTAAAAAAATGCATATACATAATTTCGGACAGCCAGGCAGCGTTAAAAGCACTGAATTCTACCCGGGTTGATTCAAAGCTGGTGTGGAGCTGTATCGAATCCCTTAACAACCTTGGAGCAAATAACAGAGTAACGCTACTCTGGGCTCCAGGGCATGCGGGAGTGGAGGGCAATGAAAGAGCCGACACTCTGGCAAAAAAGGGAACGGAGTCCGCGTTTATTGGACCGGAACCATTCCTTGGCATAGCAAAAAGCACTGCAAAGGACATTATCTCCAGCTGGGTAGCGAGGGAAACCCTTCTGCACTGGGAGAATATACCGGGGCTTACCCACTCGAAAGCGTTTATATCTCAACCTTCGAGCAGAAAAACAGCACAGCTCCTGGAATTGAGTAGAAGTAACCTACGCATTCTTACTGGACTGTTGACTGGACACTGTCGTCTGAGAAACCACCTGAGGAAGCTTAGTCTGAGCAATACGTCGGACTGTCGCTACTGCAGTGTGGCAGACGAATCGGCAGAGCACATTCTTTGCTATTGCCCCGCGTTAGAAATGATCAGGCTCCGCTCGTTTGGCCTCATACGGCTAGAGCCTACCGACTTTAGACAAGTCTCGCCAAAATCGATCTTGGACTTTGTTAAGAAGTGCAGACTGGATGGCGAATTGTGACCCTTAGGGGTGAGCCACAATAGGCCCTAGTTTGGCCGCAGTGAAGGGGTGGGAAACGCCCCGCTCACATTGAACCTAACCTAACCTAACCTAACCTACATCAGAGTATTTAGTCATGCAAATTTAAGATTCAACATCAGAAATATTAAATTTATTGTACAAATCCCTACTTTTTGGAAGTCCATCTTATTAAGAATAATAAAAAAAACTTCGTTTGAACGTAATTTCCAAGTTTATTTGAAAAAATTGGGTTTTAAATTACATCGTCATATTGACATATTTAAGTTATGTACATTTTGTTTGTTTGTAACTAGATACCTGATGTTGTTTAGGTAGTATTAAGGCTAGACCAGAAGTCCCATCCAAAAATTTATCTGTGGATGCTGGGTATGTGTTTTAATAATACACTGAAAATTGTCTATTTCCTAAAGATCTAATCCAGTTTCGTAATTATTTTTCTTTTTTTTAATTTTATTTACATTTTTTTAGTACTAATTAAATAAATATTAAAAATTTTAGATGCGTTTTTTTCCAAAGTTATGGTATATTTTTTTATAATTATCAACTACTTTATACCAAAAGATATATTATTGACTTTTGTTATTTAAAAAGTATTTTGTAGTAAAAAACGTATATTTTCCTCTCTGCTATCTATAAAATAAAACGAAGCATACCTGCAAAAAAACTTAAGAAAAACAACAAAATTAGGGACCAACGGGAGACAAATGGGAGGAAGAAATGGTGGAAATGCACACGCAATAGTGCAGTGATCCACCGATCGATCGTATTTTGTCTGGTAGGCTTTTAATTTATTGATGACCGGCGTTTCCACGGCCCACTTTGTTCTCACGGTTTTGTCTTCTCTGTGCTCTTTGTGCTGCTCTTCTCTCACTTTTTTCATAGGCCAGGAATTTCTTACTTTCGGTAAAATGTGTCTGTATGATAAAAAGGCCAAAAACAGACATGTTACTAACGTTATGTTCATAAACAACTTTTCAATAACAAATCATGAATACATACAGGCATAGATCATCATTCCTTTTTTTAAGGTATAAAAGGTGAAATATTTTGTTTAACTACATTTTAATTGTTATTATTTAAATGTAATAATTTTTAATGTATTCAAATATATACATAAATTTATTAAATTTAGTGAAAGTTTTTAATATACACACAATTTAGATACTACCTTCTTTAAAAAGTAATTAAATAGATTTCGGTGGTGACAATATTTGTTAAGTAAAATAATTATAATTAGAGTATATTCTGATACTTTTAAGATACAAAGATTATATTATAATATGTAGGATTTGATTGTTATTCATACCAACGCCAAACGATTCAACAAAAAGCGGGGTTCTAGAGAGCGGTGGCCATCCAACTTTTCGATCTCGATCTCGATCCTCGTGTTCAGAATGGGTGGACACATATCCGCGATCGGATTAGACCATGTGAACGCGTACATAAACAGCTTATTTTTATTCTGAGGGGGGGTGAAAAGTGAAAGATTTAGAAGAAGAATTGTAATGATAGGCGAAGGTAATCTTGCTTTCTCATCATCTGCAATCAACGTAACCTGCTGTGTTTAATTGTCACTAATCGCGATCAAACACTGCAGAATACCACCGTATCTATAACAGATCGAGATAGTATGTGCGGCTACATTTGTTTACTGTGAACGCATCCCATCGCCATCGCAGTAGTAATCGCACTCGTGGTCGTGATCGCGTATATGTGTTCTCCACTTTGACGAGTTCACTCGCTCGATCACGAACATTTTGTAAGGGTTTTAGGTGTATTACTTAAACAAAATCAAATGAATATGGATTCTATAACAGTACAAACGGTTTGAGATAGTATAGATACACTAGAAAAAATTTACCTTTACCCTAACGTCTGTAACCATAATTGTTCCCAAAAAGGCAGGAAGCCAATTTGTAACCATATTCTTCCAAAGAGGCAGCAATAATCTTCCAAAGAGGCAGGGCGCCAATTTGTAACACTAATTACTCCCTCGAGAGCTGTCCCGGCTTATGAGACCTTTTAACTCAGGAGTGGGTACGCTCCAGCTTAGCGACACTCTGTATATAGGATATGATTGATGGGTGAGGGCGCCACTGCTTTAAATTCGACAAAATTTAATAACTAGGTGTAAAGCAGAACACCTTATTTAATTTAAAGTTTGACTAGAAAGAAAAAATGAATATTAAAAATATTTTGACTACTTTAACACAACAATAAAAAACTAAAATACTGATACCGATAGGCAACCACACACAGCAAATCTGTGGGTTTAAAACAAACGCTCAAGTAAGAAATTCAAATTTATTTTGCCACAAAAGGTTAGGTACTTAGCTTAGGGTTTCAGATTTCTCCCACAGCGGTATGTGTACGGCTTCGGTTGGTTACAGATGTTGACGACTTTTACAGGAAGGCAGACCTGGGGGACTTCTCCGGAGAGTTAGAACTTCAGGTGTAGTCAGCTGGATCGGTGCTTTATCGGTAGCTTGCTAATAATTTGCGATAGTTTCAACGGTAACTTGGAGCTAATAGTTTGCGATAGTTTCAACGGTAACTTGGAACTAATAATTTGCGATAGTTTCAACGGTAACTTGGAGCTAATAATTTGCGATAGTTTCAACGGTAACTTGGAGCTAATAATTTGCGATAGTTTCAACGGTAACTTGGAATTACATTGGACGGTAACTTGGGGCCGTATAAATAACGGCTAAGGTAAGAATTCGTTAATATGCAAAATGATGTTCATTCTTTGAAGGCAGAATGTTAAAGGGAAGAGTTCTCTCTGCGTTACAATTATATTAACGGTTCATTTTCGTTAGGGAAGGAATTCGAGCGTTCTGATTGGTTAGTTTTTAACGGGTTCTCAACGTTCAAAAACGGTTGTGTCTATTGGTCGTCCGAAAGGTATTTTTTTAATGGTTTGAAGTCGTGAGATAGTGAAAAATGTTTATCATTTATGATTAAGTGCAGGATTTAATTATACGTGTGATTAAATTAATTTTACGCTCGGAACATGTCAATGAACATGTTACAACTTCATATACTAACTTTTCTTTGTTTTGCTCTCAAGTAAGTGGATTGCGAATTCTGTTTCGTTCTTTACTGTTATCAACTGGAGTTGCATCCCTTCCTATCAATAAAAATTAACTATTTTATACTTCAGATGTAATCATACTACTAATGACAAAGGGTCTTGTTACATGGTCTCTACAAATATTTTCCACAGAGAAGATTGTCGACTTTGATTTTAATGCTACAGGAGATTGCCGTCTTTTACTAAGTTTTCGCGCAATTTTATAAGATGTAGCTGCTTTCAATACTCCCATCCGTCATATTGGTATAGAGAGTAACTGGCATACCAATCAAGATTATTTAGAAGTAAAGACTATCGCTTTGATATTATCATACTAGGACCTTTAATTGGTAGTAATATGCATGGCAAGATTAGACATTAAAATGTTATTTTACACAAAGTTCAGATTCAGTACTATTTTTAAGCGAATAATTCCAATAAAAAGTAAACGCTTTCATGTATAAACGTCATTCTTATTGGTGTAATAAATACAAGTCATTTTTCTAAGTTTTGAAATATTTCAGTCTTAATATTTCCAATATTTTCACTTTATAGCTGCACTATTGCGTGCATTTTCCCTCGTCTCTTACGTCTTATACCTTCCTATATCCCACAGGACTCCGAACCAGTACTTTGAATTTCCGCACCCCGCGCACTTCCACATTACGTTATTTTCGTTCGTCTCTTTTCGGACCGTTCGGTCGATTTTTGGTGGTTGAAACTCTTTGTTTCTTTCATTTCAAACCTTTAAAGGATATATACGAGTATATTTTATTAAGAACATAAAATAGCGTCACTAAATAAACGAGTACTGTCTATCTCTGTCGAGTATTTTGTGAAAATAAATAAAATCTCAAGTAAAATAAAGTAGCAGAAATAGTTAAGAATATGTAGTTGGCATTATTTAGAATTACTGGAAAAGCATTAGAAAACATGAGATAAAAGTAATAAAGTATACTGTTTTCTGACTAAAACAATATGATTTGTTGTTATTAAAGTTTAAAAAATTATTATCAGATGGGTATATATAAACTACAGGAGAAAAGGAAATACAAATGTCTTTCAACTAAAGAAATTAGCAAACAATATAAAAAAACATTCTTAAACTTACACTTATATATTAATTAAAAATGTTCGACTGTGTTAGTACTTTGCTGTACTGTCGGACTTTATTTAAAAAAAATAATATAAGTCAAAACATAACTAAACTTGATCTCTTAGGGTAAAGTGGGGGAATACCGGCCGCTTAAGCCAAATTTTGAATATTTCCGAGATATTAATGATTTTAAAATAAAAAAGAAGGTTTAAAGAAACGTTGGGTCATTTGAAAAGAAAATACATATTTATTAGAAATTAGCAAACATTTATTAAAAAAATACAGAGCTTCAAAAAAAATATAAGTGGCCGGATTTACCCCGCAGTTTGGGGGTAATATCAGCCGGGGGGCCGCAAATACCCCACATTGCACTTATTGGCAAAAATCGCACACATAATGTTTTTTTTCTCCATTTGTACACTTACTATGTGCCCATCCAGAACAACTTACACATCTTAGCCAGAGTTCCCGATTTTTTCCGAACTCCCCGCAAATAATACAAATGTCTTTGTTAACCTCATCGTCTAATTTTTCCTCTTCTTCATCACAATTATGGTAGGCTATCTTTTTGTTTTTTCTAAGATTTGGCCGGTTTTTTTCTACAAGAACGTTGGCGCCATTGAAGCTCCCAAAGACTTGTTTTTTTATGCTTTTTACTTTTTTCTCGTCTATTTTTTGTAGCCTTTTCTGTTTCAAATTTTCTTTTTCTTCTAAAATGTCCTTCATGGGAGTGGAGGTAAAGATTTGGGAGTGTTGTTTTTTTCCACCTTTGCTGACTTTTTGGTTGGCTACTCCAGAACATCCAGGAACGGGCAATATTTCTTCAAATGATTGGTTCTGTCTTATTACTTCTTGATTTTGTTGTGTTATGCTGTCAACCATTTCATCCTTCCTTATATTTTGGATTTGACTTTGGCTGTTTGTAGAAGGTGGTTCCGTTGGGTTTGTGGCCTGCAAATTTTCAGCTGGAGCAAAATCTTCTGGGCTAAAAACGTCCGGATTTACAGGAAATATTCCCGTTACCTCAAAACCCTTAGTGGCTTTTTCTATTGTTGCCACTCTCCCAAAAGCTTTGTTAAATAAATCAGCAACAATATTGGGTGTTATTTTTTCTCCTGGGTGACTCCTCATAAATTTATCGCATTCGGAATTGTATGCTTTTTTCAGAGGACCATAAAAAGTGACATCTAGAGGCTGAACTCTGTGTGAGGTATGTGGAGGGATCGTGAGAATAATAATTCCCCTCTGTTTACAGAAATTATAGACGTTCAAGGTGCAATGACTGGAATGATTATCAACTAATAACAAAACTGGGTCCTCTTTGGAAGTCTTAACACAGTTTTCAAAATGCTTCAACCACGTAAGAAATAATTCTTCGGTTATCCAGCCATTATCCGAGCAGTGATATATAGCCCCTGGAGGTCCATTTAACTTCAGATGATCTGCCATTCTTTTTCTAGCGTAAATAAACATTGGCGGAAAGCTTTGTTGAAAGCTGTTACACGATTTACGCTTGTTGATTCCGGTTTTCTTAGTGTTATTTCTGGATTGAGTCGTAAAAATCCCTTCAACCCATCACGACCTGCTAAGCATTTTTCTTCCTTAAACCGAGTTTCCAAGTTATTCGATTTTGCAAAAATGTAGGCGCTTTGCTGAACTTGCGCTGGCGTAACTCCAAAAAAGAGCTTGGCAAGATTAATGATTTGTTTTGCTGATTCACGTTCTTGTTCTTGAGTAAATACTAGACGGCGTCCCAATGATGGCTTTGTCACTCGCCCGTCTCTACGGCGGTCTTGGAGAGTCGCTCTAGGAATACCAAAACTTCTTGACACTTCTCGTACTGCGCGCCCATTTTCTATGGCTGCAAGGGCTGCCTGAAGCGTTTCGGCAGTCCACGATGCTCTCGTAGTTTTTCTTATATAAGTTCGCGGCATCTGAAAACAAGAAAATGTTTAAAATAAAATTCTGTGGGGTAATACCGGCCATGCCGATATTATCCGCAATATAGCGGCCGAAATTACCCCAAACATAATTGCCGACAAAAGAACACATTAGACAAAAATAAATAAATTTACATTGTTTTTAAGTAAACTACAGCAAAGACAATGAAAATTAGTTTATAGACAAATAATAAAATAAAATTTTCAACTTACCGTTACTAAAATATATGAACATAAACACAAACTTTTCTTATAACAACACGTGCTTTTTCGAAAAATTCTCTATAAAAATCGTAGACCTTCACCTAGCACTGCCCAAACAATACTAACCTTGAGTTTTACTGTTTATGCGTGCTAGGGATGTGTAAGCGTTTTCAAATTCTTTAGTAGGGATGGGAGAATTTGGTGGCCGATATTACCCCAGGGGCCGATATTTCCCCACTTTACCCTATAATGTTAAGTATAATATTTTAAGTAATTTTTATAAACATTTATAGTGTTGTAGTCTAAATCCACTCTAATTACAGATTCCCAAATATTTACAAAATGGTGGTACATTGCTTTAGTTTATAGACGATTATATTTCGTAACATGTCCCTGCTATTTATTTAAATTGACTTATCTTTTTCTCCATTTTAAGGAGATCTTTGCCATCAATTAAATGTGGCCGTAGATTAGAACTCCTTAATTCTTTGGATCTTTTAAAATCATTTAAGGTCGAGCTCCTTCATTGGATGTTTTCTCTTTGATGGTCCATTACCTAACCTAACCTAACCTAATCTAATGTGGCAACATGGCGTTGTGTTTAGAAGCATGTGAAAATACTCTCCGTAATAAGTGCTGTAAAAAGTGTAAAAAAAATGTTGTGAATGGCATAAAATGCAATAATTGTGACAATAGCTTCCATATAAGTTGTGCAAAAAATTCTCCCTTAGTAACTTTTGTAGGAGAAAGTGTAATAACCTGCTGTGAGATTGAAGGGGCATCAGATCGTCTGTTTTTCGAATCTATCGAGAAAATTATATCTCCGGATGATAAGGTGATTGATATTAATATTTTTAAATATATAATAAAACAAAAAGATGCCATAATTAAAGAACTTTATGATAAAATAGATTTGATGAATCAGCAACTAAGACTGTTAAAACAGGTTACCGATACTAGTTCAAAAAAATTAGAATCCGAAAACATATCCAAAAAAGTAGTTTCGATGGTAAATAATGATAAATCAATTAAACCAAACGAATCAACTAAAATAATTAAAAACAACACGGTTGCCAAGTCTTCAAGAACTTCTGAATTACCAAGAAATGATATGGTGCAGACTGGAATGGATGTAAATACACAAGAAAAGTGCAATAAAGATAAACAAGTTGCATTTAAGGATGAGCATAAAAATGAATGGAAAAAGGTGACGAGAGGAAAGGGCAAGAAGTCAACAATTGTTGGCGAAAATATGGACATTAGGGTTAATGGAAAGGATATAAAATACGTTCCCAAATACACGGATTTACACGTCTACAGAGTAGATCCCAGCTTGACGACGGATGAGCTAAGTGAAATTATGAAACCTCACTTCTCAGAAGTTCTACAAACGTTAAATTCTAAGCATCCGGAACTGTATAGTTCATTTAAAGTGAGTATTTATAATTCTAATTTTGAAAAAGCGTTAAATCCAACTATATGGCCTCAGGGAGCCCACATTCAAAAGTTTTTTCACCTAAAATCGGCGAAGCAGATTCAACGATAGATGGTATGCAAATTTTATATCAAGAAAAGCAGATTAATAGTGGTAGTGATAAAATTGGGGCTGTGAATATTTGTCTCATTAGTATTAATTGCCAATCTCTTTCGAATAAAACAAATAGAATTGAATTACTTATTGATAAATATGCACCTGATATTTTATGTTTAACTGAAACGTGGTGCAGTGATGATAGTATTAAACTTGTACATTTTAATAATTATAATTTAGTCCCTTATTTCAACAGAACTAAAAGAATTCATGGAGGAGTCCTAATACTCACTAAAAAATGTTCTAATTTTAAAAAAATTGACTATCTAAATAATATTTCAATAGAGTTGGATTTCGAGATATGCGGCATTTCCATTATTTCAGAAACGTCAAAATGGTGTATCTTAAACTTGTACAGACTATTTGATACTTTAAACTTCTGTACAAAAAAATATAAGTTTATCACAGTTTGTGGAGACTTTAATATTAATTATTTAACTAATTCAAAGGAAAAAAAGTTACTTGATGATCTTATTGACAGCTTTGACTTGAATTTGCAAAACCGAGAACCTACTCGTATTTTTACGGATAAGACAACACGAACAATACTTGACTATTGTTTAATGCATATTCCTTATAAATATAATGAAAAAACAAATGATTTTTTTCTAGGAGATCACTTAGGTCTTGATATCTCAATCGATTGTAAAACAAATATCTTGTATGGAAACTCTTTTAAAAATAAACCAGTAAAAATTCAATACAGAAATTTATCTGATTCAAATTTATTATGTCTTCAGAATAAACTTTCAACTGAAAATTTTCAGTCGGTTTATGAACATCTAAGTGTACCCGATAATTACAATGTTGATGATGTTTTCGGGGAGTTTTTGAATACTATTTTGTATTACATTGATTTAATATGTCCTGTACTGACTAAATTTGTAAGTAGTTGTAGTAAACGATCCTGGATTGACCATAACATTAGACAAATGGGTGAGGAGATTAGAAACTTACACTGGCTAACTAAACATTCAATAAATGTACAAGATCATCAATATTATAAAACATCAAGAAAAAATTATATTAATAAAATAAATAAAGCCAGAAAACAGCAGTACCAAAAAAGTTTGGAGAATAAAAATATTCAACAAAAACAAAAATTTATATGGAAGATTGTGAGGCAAAAAATAGGTAAATCTAGTCAAGTGGGGGTACAAAAAGTTTTGACGAATGGTGAAATTATATAAAATAAGTATGATATTGCTAATTTGTTTGCTAAATTCTTTTCAACCCATGCCAAGGAAGCAATCAATACAAAATTCAAAAACAATAATTTACAAAATTTTACAACAATGTAATCCATATACTTTCTATTTTCAGCCTGTTGTACCCTATGATATAATATTGGTTATAAATGAATTAAAAAATGTAAACTCTCAGGGTATTGATAACATTTCCACCAAGATAGTAAAAAGTATTGGTCCGTATATTGCACATGTATTGTCTGATATTATAAATTGTTCTGTAACAGTTGGTGTATTTCCAAAAGAACTAAAAATCGGTGTTGTTACTCCGATATTTAAAAAAGAAAATAATTTGCTCCTGGAAAATTACCGTCCTATAACTGTTCAAACTGTTATTTGTAAAATCATTGAAAAATATATCTATAAACAAATGCTTTCTTTTTTATTAAAATATAATGTTTTAACAGGACACCAAAACGGTTTTTTACCAGGAAGGTCAACGGAAACTGCATCAATTGCACTATTTAATTTTGTACATGAATCCCTTGACAAAAGGAAGAAGGTGGGTGCTATCTTTTTTGATCTTTTAAAGGCGTTTGATTCGGTAAATTTAAGGATTATCATCAGCAAATTGGAAAATCTAGGATTTAGGGGTAATTTCTTGTCATGGCTTACTTCTTATATGGAAAACAGACAAATTTTGGTTAAAATTGAAGAACAAACATCCCTGCCTTATGGTGTGGATATGGGCGTGCCCCAGGGATCAGTGTTAGGACCATTGATATTTTTATTGTATGTAAATGAAATGGCTCACCACGTAAGTACGGATAATGTAATACTATATGCGGATGATACGACGTTGGCTGTTGACGCCGATTCTGATGAAGAACTGATGGTTAAAATGAATTTACTTGCTGAAGAATTTATGACATGGTGCAATAAAAATCGCCTAATAGTAAATGCAGAGAAAATGGTTGCATGCAATTTACATACAGAAGTGAGTTACCTCAAATCTCTGCCATTACAGTAGGGTCCAGTCATATTGCTTTTTCAAAATCCACAAAATTTCTAGGATTGTATGTGGACAGTAATATGTCATGGAGCAGCAACATTGATCATATATGTGGTAAGCTTAACAGTAGCTATTACGCAATTTTGCAATTAAAAAATACTCTCGATATAAATCAACTGATTAATGTTTATTACGCTATGGCATACTCGCATATATAATTTGCTTACATTTTTTTCCATTTATATTTACAAATGCATAATGTATGCAAAGAGCAATTATGGGACATTAGCTGTTAATTCCGATTTTCACGATTATCCATCAACTAGAATGGCAGGTAATCTCAGACCATTAAAACATAAAACAGCCGATTTCGAAAGAAGCCCGATATATAAAGGTGTTCAATTTATGAATCACTTGCCCATTTGTCTAATGCATGAAAAAAATTTTAATAAATTTAAAAAAGAATTAAAACAATTTTTAGTAACCAATTGTTTTTATAATATATTGGAATTTTTAGAAAAAAAATATTAACAATATGGTTTTTTTTAAATGTGTTTTTTATATCTAGTATTGTAAGTGTATTTTATTTTTTTTAAGTTATTTATGTAATTTTCTTGTTGTGTTGTTGCTTTTATCGTATTTTATTGCTTCATTGTGTACTTTTGACTTATCCTATATCATTTGTATGATCTTACAGGACAAATAAAGAATATTATTATTATTATATTAACCTTATCCATTACAATCTACTTTTTCTTACAGCCTAATATTTTGTTTAGATATCCATTTTTTCAATTTTAATCGATTTCAAGTAGTTTTCACTATGACTTGATATTTACTACATTTTTTTTCATCCACATTATTTAGTTCCTTAAACATGTAATTGTACATGTAATTAAAATTCTTTAAATATTCTTCCTTTTATCCTACAGTTGCTTAATAATGATTAATTACTTACTTTCTTCTCCCAATAACAATTTAATTTTGTGATTCTACAATCTGCATATAAAGGCAAGTGTTCTTCAGTTTACCACAATAATATTTGATTCAAATCTTTTTCATAATTTAAAATTTGGCTAATAGTATAATTTTGACATTGTTTTTTGATTAATTGTGTTTTTTATTCCATATAAACCATGTTTATACTAAATTGATTGTACTAACCCTTACTTTTTGGAAGTCCATCTTATTAAGAGTAATAAAAAACTCTTCGTTTTAACAAAACTTCCAGTATTTATTTAAGTAGTTAATGAATAAATAAATCTTGGAACTTCTCCACTATTAAACTGTTAACTTTGATTGAGTCTTCATTTTGTACATAGAGATAATAAGTTATTGTAACACAAATATATTAAGTTATTGTAAAGATCAGCATGATATAGTTTTTTCCTGGTTTATCTATAGCATTGCACAGTTATACTGAAGTACATCCAGGATAATCCCTTAGGGCTATTAACATCTAGACTTTAATATTGTTATGTCTTATTACTTCCATACTAGGTCTAGCCTTAATACTACCTAAACAACATCAGGTACCTAGCTACAAACAAACAAAATGTTACTTAAATGTCAATCTGACGATGCTAATCAGTGAAACGGCCGTCATTGAGGTTAAAAAAGCGATTTTTTTAAATAAATATTGGAAGTTTTGTTAAAACGAAAAGTTTTTTATTATTCTTAACATGTTTATATTGATCCATTTTAGTAATTTTCCTCCTTATAGCCTGATAATGGTCCTGCTGTTAAAAGTTTTCACCATTTCAGTATTAAATAATTGTGGATTGACTGTAGTTTTTACAGCTACCAACCTAATATTGTCTTAATACTTCAATACTGTCTAGTTTTAACACTACTTAATCAACAGCAGCTGGCTTCTCTATAAAAGCAAAATGTAACTTCAAATGTCAGTCTGATAATGATAGTTTATCAAAACGGCTGTAATTAAAATTAAAAAAAAACGCTTAATTGTTTAATATTCTTTGTATAGTATTATTTACTAATTTGATTAAAATTGGTTTTTCAAACACATTTAAAAACTCTTTTTCTACAACCGAATATTGATTTTTAAATAAGCATTCATAAAAAATGTAAACCTTTGGTGTATATTTCATAATATTCTTCGAATATAAACACTGCCTTTGACTTCACGTTTAATATTAGTTGTTTATTGTGCAATTTTGCAATTACCCAAGCAATTTTGTATGTATAGTAACTGAATAAAATCGATGTCTTTTTCTTATAATATTAGATATCCACCTATAGTACAGGATATCACTGCTCGATCCTGCGGCTATCTGTTTTTTTTTTATGAAATTAATTTTAAATGAATATTGGGGATATTCAATGGATTAGCGATAAGTTGCCCATATAAAATGTGCCGCCATTACCTGTAGTTAATTTGGCAATTTAAATTGCCCCTATATCTTTTTGTATTGAATAATTCTCATAATTCGTATACCTCGTTCAGTATAAATTTGGTTGCCTGTGATCAAAGTAAACAAATCAGTATCTATGTCTCTTTACTGCAAACTTGGTAAACATTGTAATTCGTACGCCGCAGGTTATAACAAAAAATAAATAAATGCTTTTATTAATTTTACATCGTGGGCTAATAAAATATTAAATTCAAACTAACATTATGCAAGCTAAATATTGTATTGAATTGATTGTACTTACCCTTACTTTTGGAAGTCCTCTTATTAAGAGTTTTTTATTATTCTTAATAAATATTGTATGTTGGCATAATTCCGCTCTGTTACCGCGTTCATACATGGTTTATCAGGTGAAATTTTGACATTCTGGACTAAGGTGCGTTGGTTGCTCATTAAACAATTTCTTTTTGTTGTAATTGACAAGATTTTGCTTGTTTTAAATTAGCTAAAAGTTGTATTAAATAATAAATATATTTAATGTTTATGAAATATTTTAGAACAAATAAGTGTATACTCGGAATTTTACAGTTTTGTAAAGACGTCATTTTTGTCTATCCTTGTTTAACTAATATAAAATGACAATGACAAAAAATTTTGCCGAAATGTTGTTGTCGTGGCTAAATTTTACCTGAAATGCTTGTCAAGTGATTGTCAGTTTTGAAGTTTTGAAAACGCCAAAGCGTCAAAACATGCCGCCAAAAAACCCTCATCGATTTAACGAACAAACACAGTTAATAATTCTAAATGTGTTGGCTTTCTTTCAAATTGAACAGGAACAAAAGTTCGGAATGGCATACCACTAGACATCAACAATGTTATACAGCGAACTGCACAAGCAACGAAAGTCATACAGGTAATTAGACACCAGTAGTCAGTTACTTAGCAACAAATAAATTTAATAGGACATACGTTTTTTCCCACGAAAATGACGTCATTACACGACTGTAAAATTCCGAGTATACCATTATATATTTATATCATATTTTTCCTTATATACCTTATCAGAATCATTTAAATATAAAATTTTAATTTACTGGTATTAATATCAAAATTAAACTCTTTTGGTAACTAAAATCGCACTAAAATAAGTATTGCTTTTTAAAAACCCTTATCTACATTAGATTTACTTGATTCTAATACTATTTTAAATGCTAGGCAATTTAGTCTTGTTCTGACAGTCTAAAGTTTTGATACAGTCAGCAAATGGTAATTATGAGAAATTTTAACAAATTATTGCAAGGTGTTTAATTCTGGCTTTCGCTTATAGTAAAGTACATAAATTGAAAAAGCTTTATGGATTATTGATCTTTAGACAGCTAGTTTTTTTAATACTTTGTCACAAACTAGCCATTTGTATATCAAAGATCCACAAATAAAGTTTGAATTTTTTGCATTTTATTTCATTCATTAATCAGTCAATTTTATAACACAAGCACTTTACATGGACAGATATTCTGCTTTATTTGTTTATGAACTTTAAAACATACTAATTTTTGAGTGAGCATTTGTAGTGATTATTATTAATTTATTTATCTAATTTGTACATTTTTAGACATTTGAGCCTTTTTATTCATTTATGTATAGTTTCGTTTTTTACTCTGTCTCGCATACCCCTCCCAGACTCTTCTTGTTAACAATTTTTATACAGTGTGTAAAAGCCAAATGAAATAAATACATTATTTCAGTTATTGTACATATTAATAGAAAATCCCGAAACAACTCAAATTTAAATTATAAATTGTCATTTTTTTAAGTGAAAATTTGAGTCACAGTTACATCACCCAATTTTTTAAATGGGAAGTATGGGCTTGTGCTCCTAATTCTCTACTCAAAAATGTTCTTAAATTGTAAAAATTAGCAAAAGAAATATTTGATAGGTAATATTTAATTATTCATAACGTAAAAAATATGAATATCAATGAAATAGATGTTTCTCTTCTCAAGTTAATTTACTTGACCATCTAATCGCAAGCGTTATTCGTTCTCTTAAGTCATCCAAATCCAAATATTTTTGTGAACAATATTTTTGATATGGCCCCATGAAAAAGGTCCAATTGGTAAGATCAGGTGATCTTGTTGGCCATTCTATTGATCCTCGTCTCTCTATCCAGCAGTCAACGAAATTCAAACGACAATTATAATATTGTTAATATCCTGCAGTAATAATTATTACAAATTATTTGCTGAGGCGTTATAAACAAACTTATATTGCTATGATAGTTTTTTAAAGAATTTTTTCTAAATTTTTTCTAAAGTGATATTAAAAAAGAACACTGTTTGTTGTGGATTTGGGATTTGTCCCATGATTTTTTTGGTTAATTAATCTGCTTTTTCCTTTTTTTGTATTCAATGTATAAGATTTAATTTCAGTAGTAGGGGACTGCAAGCGGGGATTTCTGGAGTTACTGAAGCGCAGCAGATTAATATACAGGGGGATACCTTCTACCCGGTTAATTACTTCCACTATATAAGAATCAAGGATCAGATTGGCCTGAAATTCTCGAGCGCGTCAGATTAAGGTAGGGAGAGTTAGTTAAATCTTAAAATGTGTATATTTCACTAATCTTTAAGTTGTTTTTTACAACTTTGTGGCCCTCCTCATTCTTTAGATCACTCACGAATTGTCAGATTAGTTGTCAGTAATTTAAGTAACCCCATAGAAACACTAATATTACTTCACATGTCTGACAGACATATTATGAACGAGCTCAAACAGTGTATAAAATAATTTTGAAGCAAGAAACTACAAGAAATTCTTTAAAGAAAAATTTAAAAATCAGCAGTTTGACCCGCTTGTCAAGAAGTATTATCTGAATATATTTAAGTTACCCTTATTGAATCGCTCTGGAAAATGCCTATAGGCTGACACAGACCAAATCTCTGAAACCCGGTGACTTAACAGGACATCTTGAGGTATTAAGGGCTGTAACAACCCAAATCATGAAGATGCCTACAGACGTAATGCCTGCAAAACAAGATTTCGAACTCGCGTTAGATGTTATTATTAACGACCGCGAGTTGACAGAAAACGAAATCGCTCAAATCACAAAAGGTGCCCTCACTTATTATACTGATGGGTCAAAAACAAACGAAGGAGTAGGAATAGGGATCACAGGTCCTAATATTAGGATATCCGCAGCCCTTGGAAATGCTCCAACAATATTTCAAGCAGAACTATTAGCAATAGAATTCTGTGCCCAAGAGTGCCTAAGAAAAGGCCTCAACACAGCAAGAATATTTATTGCATCTGATAGTCAGGCTGCTTTGAAGGCTCTGAAGTCCACAACCTATGAGTCAAAAATAGCCTGGAATTGTAAACAATCCCTTAAACAACTGGCTAGTCGCAACAAATTAAAGTTGCTATGGGTGCCAGGGCATAAAGGAATTGTCGGAAATGAGATTGCCGATAGTCTCGCAAAGGAAGGAGCTTGTGCTCCTTTTATCGGACCTGAACCATTTTGTGGCATATCAAAAAGCCGCATAATGGAAGAAGTTCGAAAATATGAAAAGGAACTCAGTGCAGCCTACTGGAAAAATGTTCCAGGCCAAAGACAGGCAAAAAGGTTATTACGACCCTCTGCCCGCTACGCGAAATTACTCTTAGAGCTTCAGAAATCTGATCTCAGAGTAATCACAGGAATTCTCACTGGACACTGCTCACTCAGATACCATCTCTGCAAAATGGGCATATTGGACAGTGGGACATGCAGATTCTGCGATGAGGCAGATGAGACGTCAGAACATATTATCTGCAATTGCAGAGTAATTGTTCGGCAACGCCATAAATATCTGGAACAGGTATTCCTTGATCCTGATCAGATTACAAACCTAGCTCCAAAACGGATAATGGACTTTCTTAGAAGCCTAGACCTTTTGGACTAAGATATAAATGTAGGGTATACACAAAAGATCTTATAGGTCGCAGTGTAGTAAGGTCAACTGGGCCAATCGACCCCTTCTGCAATCTACAATCTACCCTTATTGAAATTGCTGCAAATTGAAATAAAAAGGTTTAAACAACATTACCATATTAAATATACAAACATTTTCCTCTTTATAATTATTTTTATTAAAATTAAAATGCAAATGCAAATTAAATGCAAATGATTAAATTTAAAAAACCATATTTGAGAACGGATTGAACATAAAATATACCCACAATAATATCAGAGACTCTATTTATCCACTTTATCTTTTACTTACAATTTAAAAAATCGGAATTTTTAAAAGCGTTTCAAACCGATATTGTCTTCACGACTTTCGACTCCCAGAGACTCCAACAACAACGAACAAAAGCCGTATACATCAGAAGATAACAATCACACCAAGAAAAAAAAACCAGAAAAGACCGAGAAGTGCGTTAAGAGGGAGGGTTAACGGGGGGTCTATTCTCTCGAACTTAGTATAGTCAATGATGCGTGAATAAAAGTCGATGCAGTCACGCATTCGGAACATCTTGTCACGATTTCTATTCCGAGCACCGAACGAAAAATAGTAATGTGAGGCGTGAGTCTTGAGCATATTCTTCCTTTCTTAACCCGCGTCTATTCCACGACATTTTTTCTTTTCAATGATCTTAAATCGCACGAAGCACCGAGATATTGTACACGTTATAGACAGTTTATAATATACACTAAAACTTTATACTTAATAATGTTATGTTTTGTTGATGTAAATGATTATATAGGTATTACTGATAAAGTTTTGCACAAAAATCTATCTATATGTCTGTCAAAAATTAAGCGAATTTTTATGCAGTTTTTAACAGTGAATAAAATGAGTTTTTAGAAAGATTAACAAACATTTATTTTACATGCACATTTTTTACAAAACAAGATCAAAGATCAAAATAACGTATTATGATTTTGTGTAAATTGGAGAAAATATAAAAATAGGAAGATCTGAAAAAAATTTGTAATCTGGGAATCATCAAAGAAGCTAACAAGCACAAATAAAATTATTATCACCAGAATAATTGAAAAGGAAATCCATCTCGAATTGAAAAGGAAATCCATCTCTCAAATGTGGATGATGTAGATAATCGTAGTAATAAAACTCAAAGTCTATCCACAACGTTTAATAGTAAGGTTCACAAGTTAATGCGCAACATGTTTCGGTCTTCAGACCATCATCAGGCTATAAAGAAAACAATAGTATCAGGAAAGTCAAAAATAGTAATAAAATGAGCGAGTGGTGTCTGTTATCAGATTACATTACATTACCTTAAATATTAAAGTCAAACTATCTCAAATCTGACAAATAATTACAAAAAGAAATAAAATACAAGTTTAAAGCAAAAGTTAAATACATGGTTTTGTAATAAGTTAAACTATGGCAAAACAGCAAGTTAATTATGTTATACAACCAATCTAAACTCACCTGTATGTGCAGAATGTAGGCATTGCAAATAATTCAAAATTTAAAACTTAAACATCCATGAAAAAATGAAGAATAATGGATGAATAAGAGAGTTATTATATAAAAAGAAGAGGAAAAAGGAAATGCATAAGTTATAAAAATAGAGAATGATGGGTGTGTTGTGTGTTGATTGAATTAAAGTGGATAGAAAAGTGGGACTATATTCATGCTAAGAATGTTGTATCCCAAAAGGAAATGCAAATAACAAGTGTTACATTAATAAGAGAAACAAGAAGAAAAAACTTATATGAAGAGAAAAAATGGAGTGATTGTAAAAACAATCAAAAAAAGGAGAGATCCATGGTAGAGGTTCAATCTCCTTTTGATTAAGAAGACAGGTCGATCCTAAACTGTGAGTGAAGGTTCTTGTTAGTCCTCTCAATCTCAGCAATAATGTTATGTAAATTAGGATAAATAACATCAAGTACATTTCAAAAAAGCCGAACTGGAAAAGTTGTACCAGCACCAACGCACTTGAAGAACTGTATAAGTATGAAGGGCAATTACAGTTAAAGAAAGCATAAAGAGGAAGTAGTTTAGTGCCAACCTACATCCGGGAGGGTTACCAAATGAATAACTAATCAAGAAGGAAATTTGGATGTAGAGGGAAATTGAAAGGGGTAAATATAAGAGATGAGTTCAATATAACAATTTCACAAATAAAAATCAAAACAAAAAGCCACCATCTACACATATCGATGAAAATAGTTACAAACATCAATAAATGGTAAGAAATCCTGAAATAAACGTGTGTTAAGACTGAAAAAGAAGAAGAATATCTGAAATCAAGTCAAAAGTATAAAACTAACCTAATTACATACATAAACAATTGTTAAAAGTTCAAATTTAGAAATAAATAATTTTCATTAGATTGAATTTGTTCATTCAAACACTTGAGAGTACTATTATTGGTAGCAGATTTAATTTCCAAAAACTCAAGCAAATTCAATCTAACTCCCTTATTACAAACATGAAGTAATTCAACATTATCGATATCAAAAAAGTGATTGTATTCTAAGATATGGTTAGCGAAAGAGGAAGGTGAGTTCTTAACTTCTAAAACAGAATATTTTTTAACAAAATTCATATGTTCCATACGGGATTCAAGTCTCCTACCACATTGACCTACATATACTGCGTTACAATTTGAGCATGAAAGTTTAAACTTTCATTGAACCTCTACCATGGATCTCTCCTTTTTTTGATTGTTTTTACAACCACTCCATTTTTTCTCTTCATATAAGTTTTTTCTTCTTGTTTCTCTTAGCATTACTGCTGAGATTGAGAGGACTAACAAGAACCTTCACTCACAGTTTAGGATCGACCTGTCTTCTTAATCAAAAGGAGATTGAACCTCTACCATGGATCTCTCCTTTTTTTGATTGTTTTTACAACCACTCCATTTTTTCTCTTTATATAAGTTTTTTCTTCTTGTTTCTCTTAGCATTACTGCTGAGATTGAGAGGACTAACAAGAACCTTCACTCACAGTTTAGGATCGACCTGTCTTCTTAATCAAAAGGAGATTGAACCTCTACCATGGATCTCTCCTTTTTTTGATTGTTTTTACAACCACTCCATTTTTTCTCTTCATATAAGTTTTTTCTTCTTGTTTCTCTTAGCATTACTGCTGAGATTGAGAGGACTAACAAGAACCTTCACTCACAGTTTAGGATCGACCTGTCTTCTTAATCAAAAGGAGATTGAACTTCTACCATGGATCTCTCCTTTTTTTGATTGTTTTTACAACCACTCCATTTTTTCTCTTCATATAAGTTTTTTCTTCTTGTTTCTCTTAGCATTACTGCTGAGATTGAGAGGACTAACAAGAACCTTCACTCACAGTTTAGGATCGACCTCTCTTCTTAATCAAAAGGAGATTGAACCTCTACCATGGATCTCTCCTTTTGTTGATTGTTTTTACAATCACTCCATTTTTTCTCTTCATATAAGTTTTTTCTTCTTGTTTCTCTTAGCATTACTGCTGAGATTGAGAGGACTAACAAGAACCTTCACTCACAGTTTAGGATCGACCTGTCTTCTTAATCAAAAGGAGATTGAACCTCTACCATGGATCTCTCCTTTTTTTGATTGTTTTTACAATCACTCCTTTTTTTTCTCTTCATATAAGTTTTTTCTTCTTGTTTCTCTTATTAATGTAACACTTGTTATTTGCATTTCCTTTTGGGATACAACATTCTTAGCATGAATATAGTCCCACTTTTCTATCCACTTTAATTCAATCAACACACCCATCATTCTTTATTTTTATAACTTATGAGTTTCCTTTTTCCTCTTCTTTTTATATAATAACTCTCTTATTCATCCATTATTCTTCATTTTTTCATGGATGTTTAAGTTTTAAATTTTGAATTATTTGCAATGCCTACATTCTGCACATACAGGTGAGTTTAGATTGGTTGTATAACATAATTAACTTGCTGTTTTGCCATAGTTTAACTTATTACAAAACCATGTATTTAACTTTTGCTTTAAACTTGTATTTTATTTCTTTTTGTAATTATTTATCAGATTTGAGATAGTTTGACTTTAATATTTGAGGTAATGTAATGTAATCTGATAACAGACACCACTCGCTCATTTTATTACTATTTTTGACTTTCCTGATACTATTGTTTTCTTTATAGCCTGATGATGGTCTGAAGACCGAAACATGTTGCGCATTAACTTGTGAACCTTACTATTAAACGTTGTGGATAGACTTTGAGTTTTATTACTACGATTACCAGAATAATTGCCAACATGCGATAACAGATAGGCATTAGAGAAAAAAAATGCTGGAATTCTCTCTCTTGATATTGAGCAAATATTTTGCAACACCTCAGCCCCCATGTAATTTAAAAGAATTTACATTCTCTGTCTTGTGACAGAATTTCACATCGGTTTACAATAATAGCATTAGACGCAGTTGATTGTCATTGTAGTACCAGATTTGAGTAACTGTCAAAATTATTGCTGTCGCGTTTCGATTCGAAAGTATAAAAAAGATCATAAATTTTTCCACTTATTCAGAATTAGAATATGAAACTATACCACCCGAAATTACAGAGTGGAAAATTGACTATCCAAAAATTGAGGAATGAATATGAAAATTATTACAAACTGTTCATGGATTTAAAATCGTGGAGAAAGTGTATAGTCAGCTACTTAGAATGAAAATTCGTAATGCTCGACTTTACGAAATGTAGACTTTACTAAAGTTCCCTTTAAAGTAGCTTTTACTAGGTTTTGGTTTTATAATTAATATTAAAAAAGCCTTCCATACAGTATCTTTTAACTACTTTCTAAAGTGTAGGTTAACCCGGAACTCATGGATTTTGACATAAAATAAAAATATTTGTCATATCCATATTTAAATAAGAAACGTTAATTTTGCTAAAAATGTGGCGTTTTTATATTTGTAAAAGTGATTTATTTGGAAAGTTCGCTCGCGAAAAGTCAATAAGCTCATCATATTTTTCGAAAAAGTTTGTTTTTTTTCCATAGACTTTTGGTCTTTTAATTCTTTATCAAATAAACTTGAACTGGACTAGGCTTTGAAAAATGATTCATCATCATTATTATGATCAACGATTAAACGAACCCTAAACTAGCAAAGCTTGCTGGCACAAATATAAAATTTGACTTTGTATTGTAGCTAAATAACACTTTAGAAAAATTTATTGTATCAACCATTACTACGTGGAAGTTCATCTAAGAACATGTTTTATGCGATGACAATCTGGCAAAAGATGGTAATGCAAGAGAAAATCAGAACCAATGATTGGCAAGTCGACATCAGCGACTATAAATCTCCATATGAAGGCACGTCTGATTCCCAAATTGAGGTTCAATGTAAGAAAACCATAGGTTTTAATTTTGCTTCCATTCGCAGCACTCAGATCGTAGTTGACAGGAGAGCGACGCTCATGAAGAAGACGTCGAGGAAAACAACATAAATCGGAACCAGTGTCAACAAGGAATTTGTGATTCAATACTTTATTGAATATAATCAGACGGCTTTTTGAGGAAAAGCAGTCAGACGCCGTCCTTATGAACTGCTTTGACAGTTTTCCGAAAAACTGGAAGGCTGAATACACCTTTTAGCTTTATACTGAAATTTCGAATGATACCAGCATAAACTCTTTGTAAATTTTGAGTTTTCTCGTAAAGGAGAAGTTTATTGGCTAGTTCAATATAGTTTTTAATGGAGAATTCATTATTAAAACCAGTTAGAATTTTTAAATTCAAACAAAGAACAGAAGAAAGCTGGAGTATTAATAAAACTAACCACAGGACGGATGGGAACATTTATAGATCTTAGGAACACCATATAGCAAAGAAGTAACTGCTCTCATAAGACACAATGTGAAATGATTCTGATTGAAGGAAGAATAGGAGTATGTAATCAAATCTAAGTCTTAAGGAGGATTTCAAATAATTATCAAATTAAGTGGTTGGAGCAAATGATAGTATTTTAAAAGAAGTATCAGATGAGAGGAAATTTTAAAACTTAGAGAGATCATAGTCAAATCAACCAAACAATTCCCTTGTCAGATTTGGAAAGAACAAGATCATTTTTAATCTTCTTGCACAAAAAAGTGACTGTAGATCTTAGAGGATCAAAAGTATTATTTATAACTCTTCTAAGACCAGAACCCCTACTAGATCTATTTAAAATGAGAAAGATCTTTACAAATCATCTTTGTCAATAATATCTGAATTAGAAATGACATTCTCACAATCTATAGAAAGTAATTTAATATTAGATTTATTGTTATGATGAGGGAAGATTAAGCTTTAAAGCTTTATTCAAAATATACATATTTGTGATTCAGAAAAAACAGTATCTATGAGGTTAAGCATCTATATCTCGATTGTGGGTTGAAAGAAATTTAAAGTCTATTCCACAAACTGTTCATTAGTAGGTTGCAAATAGATTCGGTTCTATCGGACCATCAGGTGGGAAAAAAATTACAATAGATAAAAAGATTATAAGAGTAACCATACAACGTTAAATTAGTACAAATTCAAATCCTTACATAGCGATTAAACAAAAACATTAATAATACAAAAAATGTGTTAAGTGTACAAGAGTTTCAATCAAATGTCAAATCATGTCAAAAAATAATAATTAAACATGTAAAAGAAGTAAGCAAATAATTAAGTAGTCTTGAACGCAATAAAATGTAAAATTGTCAAAAATTAAGCTTTATAATAAAAATTAGAGAATACAAATTTATACTTTTTTTCTTTAATTATGTAAGTATAGAAATAATATTAATATTAATATTAACAGGATAAGATAAAGTCAAGAAATATTCAAATACGTCATTATCAGAGCAAAAATGATTATTTATCTATGAAAATTGCAAAAACTAAGTGAGAATAAATCATTGTTAACCTCTTGCAGAGGTTTTTGTTTATCGCTAATAGAGGTTTTGTGATCTTAAAATTACGGGTACCTACTGGCTATTACTATTACATATAGAGTTTTCTCACTTATCCATTGGTTTGACTGTATATAGATAGGAATTTCCACGCGGATATTATTTGCCCCTGAATAGGATTGCGATTATTGTATCCTATTTAAGAAAAAAACGATAGCTGGTACTTACATAAAAATTATAATTTCAATAAAAGTATAAAAATACCGGTATGTATGATATCTATTCCATGCAATATTATTAACCGTATTTTCGTGTTAAAAATTAATGAAAAAATCATTTGAATAAATCAATTGCATGTTTGTTCTATATAATAGCATTTACTAAAATTATAGACCAACAGAATTTTTAAGCAAGAATTATAAAATAAACTAGAAGATATTTGTGTAATTTATGTTCAGTTAGTGATTGTAACTATTAAAACAATGAATATTTTTCACATTATGATTCGTTTAGCTAATTTAATTCAATATTTATTTGTTATTTTACAACAAAATAAACCAGTCTATCCTTAGTAATACTAGTTATTTTTCAAATCTGGTTTAGCTTGTTTAATATCCCCAGAGAACAAACAAATTTGTGAGATTTCTCTTCACTCCTTTGGTACATGTAGACGATAACTTGCTCATTCATAAACTACAGTGAGCAGTAATAGTTAGAGTGTATTACTATATTGTTAGTAGTTTAAATGATATAAGGTAAGGTGGTCAATAAGAATTAGTTAGTTTTTTAATATTAATATTGTTACCAAGCTTTGTTTACATCTGGTAATCCTATATATGTTAAGAATTTTATCTGTGCTAGCTCAGGGTGGATTATAAAATATATAGCTAAACGTCGGAGAGAGGGTCGTGGAAATAAATATTTTAATCCAGGGAAGAAGTTTACTAAACTCATAGATGATTTACTACACAAGAAAGAAAAGAGTATTAGGTTTTACAAAGTGAAGTGTTTATAGAGTTAAATCACTATCTTCTATACAGGACATGAGTTATCTCCCAATTGGTACCAATTGTTCACAGTGTTTGAAATAAAGAAAGAAATTAGTAAAAGTAGCATAACAAAAGATGAAATATTAACAACATAATATTAAAATTATTAAGCAATATTTCTAATATAACAAAGCACAGCATGCAGAAGTTATCTAGTGTAAAGCACCAAAAGCAACAGTTTTAAATGTGTATGTAGGAACAAAAAAAATTATTGTCTTAAATAATGTATTAAATATTTATAAACTACTTTGAAAGAAATCTGTGTTAATTTTAAAAAATACTATAGGTTAAAATGTTTAAAAAATAATTTCAATGCTAAAAATTTTAAGTTAAATGTCAATCTGACGATGCTTCTAAGCGAAACGGCCGTCATTGTGATTTAAAACATATTTTTTCAAAACAAGATAGATATACAAAGGCTTTGAGGGATGGTAACATATCTTAGCCAGTTTATAAAAAATATGTAAGAGCTGACACAACCATTAAGAAAGTTATTAACAAAAGACGTAGAATTTGATTGGAATCATGAGCAAGACGATGCTTTTTCTAAAATTAAACAACAATTAACATCTGCTCCTGTTTTAAAATAAAATTTTATGATGTAAACAAACAAGTGACATTATCTGTAGATGCAAGTTCAAAGAGTGTTGGAGCTGTACTTATGCAAGAAAATCAACCAGTTGCATATGCAACAAAGCCACTCACGAAGTTTTAAGAATTCTATCCACAGAAGCTTATGCAATTAAATTCGCATGTGATAAGTTTCTTGAGTATATTTACGTAAAACAGCTAATTATAGAGACTGACCATAAGCCTCTAGAGGTAATATTTAAGAAGCCTATACAATCAGCACCTCCGAGACTTAAAAGAATACTTTTTGACATAACAAAGTATTCTCCAAAAGTCATATACAAAAAAGGTACAGACATACCGATTGCTGACATCCTTAGTCGTGATTGCCAACAACAACTGTCACAGATGAAGACGAAGAACTTCAAGTACAAATCGTGTTGTCGTCCAGAACTGCTAAAGAGCTTGTTTTAGCAACTGAGCATAATAATGAGCTTTAAACATTGATTAACTTTATTCAAAATGGATTTCTCGAACAAAAACAAGAACTGCCTGAAATAGTAATTGCTTTTTACGATGGTTTGGTATTCAAGGGACATAAAGTATTAGTACCAAAATCTCAAGTAAATAAAATGCTGAAAAATATTCACTTAGGGCAATAGGCATTCAAAGCTGCTTACGTAGAGCTAGACAACTTCTATATTGGAAAGGACAAGCAAACGACATTATATCTCAAAAAATGTTTTGTATGTGAAAGAACTCAAAAAACAAACACACAATTAACAGTACTTAATAAAGAAGTACCAGATTTACCTTGGCAAATTGTTGCCTCAGATATATTTCATTTTAAAGGACACGAATATCTCTGTATTATAGACAGCTATTCAGGTTACATTGATTTTAAATTAATTAAAAGTTCTACATCTAATCAAGTTATTAAAAAGTTTAAAGAATGGTTTTCTACACATGGTATCCCCGAGAAATTAGAAAGTGACAACGGCTCTTGTTTTTCATCAAAAGAATTCAGAGAATTCAAAAATCTATGGGGTTTTGAACAGCAGACAAATAGTCCTCATCATAGCAGAGGAAATGGTGTTGCTGAAAAATGTGTGAGCATAGCGAAAAATATTCTAAGAAAATGCAGTATAGATCAAAGTGATATACACTTTTGAATTATAGAAACACACCGAGAACTAACTTGGGTTTTCCCAATCAACGTCTATACAGCAGAATGACCAGATCAACAATCCCTATATCGAAGGATAATCTTAAACCTAAAATAATTAACAATGTTTCAAATGAATTAAGGAAACAAAGAAAGAAACAAATATCATACAATAATGCTAACAAAAAAACTATAACAATAAAGTGAAAATAGGTGACCGAATAAGATTTAAAACTGCTCACAGACAATGAGAAGGAGAACAAGTTCAAGCAAATGTGGAAGAAAATTCAAGATCTGTTATTATAAAAAGTGATGATGGAGAGTTATACAGACGAAATACAGAAGTACTACACAAGACTGAATCAAACATAATTAAAGAAAAGGAAGCTGCAGTTATACCTAATAGTGAAACAAATAACATTCCTTTGACAGAACATCACTATCGGAGAGAAAAATGTTCTAAAAAAAATACTATAACAATAAATCAAGATAATTATGTTACAAGGCCAGGAAGATTAGTTAAGCCAGTGAAGAGGTTCAATATCTAATATTTTGTTGCAAAGTTTATATTTTAACATTATATTCTTATACCTTAATGTAAACAAACTATCTTGATATTAAGAACAATAAATAACTGAACAGTTAAACTAAACTTCCACTATTTATTCTAAAAATTCGCTTTAAAATTCAATTACAGCTGTTTCGCTAATAACTAGCATCGTCAGATTGACATATTGAAATTACATTTTGTTGAAGTTTAGTTTAACTGTTGTTAAGTTATTTATTGTTCTTAGTAAGATGAAGTTCCAAAAAGTAAAGGTTAACACAATTAATATCTTGATATTATTACTTTTGACAAGTGTCATTATATTAATGTAATAAAATATAATTTTCATACAGTTCTGATAGTCGACCAAACTTCTTTTGGAAAACGGACGCTAATCTTTGGATCTCGCTGATACTGGCCGGAATATTATGGACCAACTAGCAGTCATCTGGAAGCGTGAATAGATCTTGCTGATTCTCAACGGTTACAACAAACTCCGTTTTCCCCATAAGCACCTATAAACTTATCGAAGCAAGATCAGGAATCTCTTGTAATCGATTGCGTAGATTTTTTTAACCAGTATTTTTTTTAATATTTTGGTCATATATTGTGGTTACTATTTTAAAATAATACGCAGTATTTTGGATATTTACTTATTTTTATTGCTAACATTGAAATAGACATTTCAAATGAAATGCATTAAAATTAAATCTTGAAAAACAATACAAAAACTTTTATATTTTTGAAAAAAAAACTAAAAATTTAAAAATATTACAAATAAAGTAAAATTTTTTTTGGTTAATTGACCAGAAAATAATAATTATGTAGGTAAGTAACGTACAGTGTTCAAAATCTCACTTTTCTTGTTTTTAATCTAGGGTACATGTCACTTCTTTTTCGATGGCGAGGATTGACATATTTGATAATCTCTCTTGTCCCAAAGTGGAACGAAGGTACGACTTTATAAGTTTCAGTTTTCTAAAGGAACGTTCACAAGTAGCAGTTGTCACTGGCAAACTCAGAAATATTCTCAATGCCGTTTGAAGATTTGGATAAATATTTTCAAGATTCAGATCATATATACCATTTAATATTTGTAATGATCCCATTTCAGAAAAATTGTCTAAAATTAAGTTACTCTGAAATTTAAAACTTTCAATTTCCAATGAAAATTCATGTGCATTTAAATCTAAAGTATACTTTAATGCAAGATCTGCAGCACTTTTTATTAAATCGTCAATAGTCATAGTTTGAATAACACTTCCTTTCAAAAAACTGAAGTCGTCTGCCACTTCGTTCAAAGCAACAAATTTTTTTTTAATTTGTATTATTATTTTATCAATCACTTCTAACAGTCCAATTCTTAGTTTTGCATTCACATCAAAAAAGATAAGCTTCATCACTGGCTAGTTCTCCTGACATTTTGGTTTTTTTTCGTTTTCTTGACTCCTGTAAGATATATGATAAATTCGTAAGTTGTTATCAAATTTATCAGGGACGATTCTTTAAGCTCGTTAAGAATTTTAATATTTTTTTCTAATTGTGACTTCAAGGAATGCACAGCGTTTGCTTTTGAGGACCAGCGAGTATCGTTAGAACCCTTTAGAGTGATGTTGATTTCTGTTTTGAGTAATTCCCACCTTGAAGAAGATCCAACAAAAAAAGTATATATTTGTTGAACAGTTGCAAAGAATGTTTCCATTTGTGGGGTTACTTCAGCAGCATGAACGCCAACTAAATTTAGACTGTGGGCAGTGCAAGGAATAAATTTTGCTTTGTCATTTATGTTCAAAATTTAAGCTTGTACCTACACCCTTGTATTTTCCAGCCATATCAGCCCCATTATCATAGGACTGTCCTCTTACGTTCTTAATATCCAAACCATCGGCCACCAATTTTTCTAGAATTCCTTTTGTAAGCCCTTCACCTGTTTTTTCTCGAGTGTTTATAAAGTCAATAAAACTTTCCTTAATACTGCATTTTCTATTGCCATTAATATGCACGTAACGTATTATTTGGACCATCTGTACTTGTTAGTTTTATTACATTTTATTATCGGTATTACCTATTTGAAATATTTATGGTTTATGTGTCATTTAGACACATTACATCTTAGATAATTATTTGTATTTTTGTGTTTTTGTAAAATTTTGGTAATTTAAGACAATTTTATTTACAATTTTAGGGTTTTCTTTTTGTGTTGCCACATATAATGGATAATTCTCGCTATCGCCCCTCGCGCGAAAAACGTCTTTCGAATTACTTTGCTTGGCTCTTCTATTTCTTTATTTTTTTATATTTTCTGGCGCCCCTGCGGACTTTGCGCCCGTGGCAAGTGCCACCTTTGCCACGCCCTAGATACGGCCCTGCTGTCAAGGGAAAACGATTGTTAAGACAGTGCGTAAATGATACATGAATATACTATAGTTTGGCACTTATGCATTTTCATACACTATTTTTAATTTAATATTAATATAACTTAAAAAAAATCTAATCGTTTATCTAAGGAATTATTACAAAACAAACCTAACATAAAAAAGCATACTAAATAAAGCACTTCAAAATTCTATTATTGTTAAATAGCGGTAAAGCATAACAGAAAAAAAATATACATTTCAATGTCAAGGCAAAACTCGCAAGTTTAATTAAAATCCCTTCGATCTTCGACCTCAAAGCAAAAAATAAACGACCGGCACATCGCCTCCCCAAAATTTTCACAACGGGTGACAGCTATCACAGACAGAAATAAGGGATACACACATAGGGACCAGCGACCTACGCTAACCCACACCTAAAAAAACTATCGAAATGCAGCATTGTCTGTGTGCCAGAACCAACCGTAGTCCCGAAGCCGTAAGCCGTAATCCGTAATAGTCTTCTTAGTCTGATTCCGACGACGTCGTGGTGGCGTAGACGTCACTGACCTCGGCATCGTGCACGCATTATTCCGGCGTGACGTCACGGGGCAACGAACGAGACCCAGACTGCCATATCGATTCGCACTTATACACACACACACAATCGCACATTATGCCTCTCTTACACACTCCCTGTTATTCCTTTTGCGAAGGTTTAGAAATTTTGCGCCTTTCGTTCTCCTTACTTGAAACAACTGCATAATTCATATTTTTCTATACATAATGTAAAATGTATGATTAATTTAAAATAATTTTGCTCACTAATAGTGAAACTACATGATTTGTTCTAGGAACTAAAGAATTATTACTAGAGTCTTTATTTTACACTTTTACTTAAATGTAGGTAAAATTCTTAATCATCATTTATAAACTTTCATTTCTTTGAGTTAAGCATATTACAAAAGTGAGATACAAAGAGTAACCTAGTATGTGGTTAGGAGTTATTATGAGGACTAAATTATTACTACATAATTTATCTTAATGTTTTTACAGAATCTCACCAATCACAAGCCAAAGATAGCAGGTGATATCGCAAAAACACCGTCTTCAAGTCTGATCGGTCTGGCAAGTTCGGTGTTTTCAACGATATAACCAAGACTGTATTTTAGTTCTAAACTCAACTGAGTTGCTCAAAGAAAACACCACTCGTCTTACGGACAATAATACCCGCTGCATTTCACTTGTGATTGATCAGATTAGGTGTAAAATTCGATGAGCGATATAGTCGCGAAAATTCAATCACTTGTGGTAATACTACTGAAAATAAGGTGATTTTGTAATCTCGAAAATTCATTACACTGCAGATCAAATATAATCTTACGTATTTTTATCTTTTATCAACAACTCATTATTTTAAAATAACCTTAAAAGTTTTATAAAACCTTTAATAAATCTTTCAAAAACTGTAAGGAAAGGGAAAGTACGTTCTCAATCATTCCAAATTTGGTCATTCTTCAATTGAGAGAGTAAGAAATGCTTCAATTTATACTATTTATATTAGTTTTAAGAGGCATGTAGGAACCATTACCAGAGTTAAATTTAACTATTTTAGAAAATTTAATTAAATTACTGTTGAATGTTAACAGCAATTCTTCTAGATCATAATTTACTCAACACTAAATTTATAAACCATTGCTTTTTTAGAATGCTCTAACTTTTCTTTTCGGAGATATTTTAATTTGTAGGAATACTTTTTATTTTATAATCAATATTGAAAATATGTGTTACCTTATCATGTAATTAAGGGAAACCCTTTTGGTAAATATATAATAGTATATTAAACAACGCATTTCATATGGAATTCTGTTATGACACGAGTTCAAGTTTAAAAAACGAATCGCGAAGCGATGAGTTTTTTAAAGAACGAGTGTCACAACAGCCATATGAAATAAGTTGTTTATAATATTTTTTATATTTTGCCCTTTTTACCATTTTTTAAATTAATTTTTTATTTTTATGTAATTACGAAAATTTTTATTTTAAAAAGTATGTCGGCAGCACTGTGTAATTTATAAAATTTGACAGTTGTGACATTTAAATTATCAAATGTTAATGTTTTAAAATATTTTAAAATGAATAATATACCATTAATAATATATTATATAACTAAAAGATTATATTGATATTCACAAATACTTTTTTAAAGAACAATATAAATTTATTAAATTGCTATTAGCCACAAATGTCATTGTCAATAGTCTTGCCTTTAGATACTTCACTCATGTCGCCAACCATTTAAAACAAAAATTTGCGTGCGTAAAAGTTACATTACGATACGCAAATGCGTTTTATAATGAAGATTTTTATAAGTGCAAAATATAAAAATAAATTTTAGAATCTCCTTTTCAAAATAGACTTAAAAAATCAAGCGAAATAGCTTCTAAATAGTATATAGTCAAATTGGGCCAGTATTGGTCCATATGAAACAATATAGGATGGCTTTTCATTTTAAAAGAATGGGGGAAAGTCTAAAATAACTTAAAGTTAAGTTATATTTTCTTAGAGAATGAAAGAGAACTGATTGCGCTCCATTCGATTAAGCCTCTAAATAAACCTTATTTAATATTTTTTCAACCATTTTTAGCAAAAATAATTTTCACTTAAGATAATGGCAAAAATAATTTTCAATTAAGAAAATGGCAGAGCGAATACCTTTGAATTTGATGTCATCAAATTTTAGTCAAAAACGTAGTTTTGTTTTTTTTTGATAAAAAAAATGTAAAATCACTAAATCAACCACGCAGAATACGAATATTATAATTTCTAATACTTTCTAACATAATCGACTACTATAGAGTTTTGCTGTACTACTTCACCCCGTTACTTTTACATCCAGATTTAACATCTTATCGAAGAACTGATTACATCATTTGATTAAGTAGTGTAAAACAACTAAATCGACAACGCAGAAAACGAAAATGTAGTCTAAATATTAAAATGTCTAATACTTTCCAACATAATTGACTACTATTGAGTTTTGCAGTACTACTTCACCCCGTTACTTTCACACCCAGATCTAACAGTGTTCTACACATTTTATCGAAGAACTGATTACACTATTTAAATAAGCGTCTAAAAAAAACCTTATTTAACATTTTTACAACCATTTTTAGGCAAAAATAGTTTTCACTTAAGATAATGGCAGAGCAAATACCTTTGAATTTGATGTATTCAAATTTTTGATAAAAATAGTGTGAAACCACCAAATTGTTCTTGCAAAATACTAATATGCAGTCAAAGTTTTCAAAATCCTAATGATTTTCAACATAATTGACTACTATTTAGTTTTGCTTTACTACTTCACCCGTTACTTTCACACCCAGATCTAACAGTGTTCTACACATCTTATGGAAGAACTGATTACACCATTTGAGTAAGCGTCTAAAAAAACCTTATTTAACATTTTTTCAACCATTTTTAGGAAAATATAAATAATAGTATAACGCGTAAAGTTTCTAAGCTTTTATAATTATAATCAGGATAATCTCGTAATTTTCCTTTGAACGATTTCTAAAGTCGGTACATTATTTTCTTAATATAAATTATAAATCGTTCGCTTTATAACATCTTTTGTAGCGTCGTCAATATTTGCAAATTTTGTTTTTCCGCACCTGCGAATGATCTATAACGTCACCGCGCTTAATAGCCCGAGAAATAGTGTAAATAGAAATTTTAGTTAAGGTATTAATTCGCTTTATTATAACCGCATCTGTTTTTTTTATTATCTTCATTTTTCAAACACTGATACATATTTAAAATAACCATAAAATCTGGACTCTCCGCCTCGGCACTAGACATCGACTTTATGAGTTATATAAAAACTGAAGCAAAAAATAACCCCCAGACCCCTGCACGTGAACAAGTCGCCTGGGTACTCCACTTATTTTCGCGCTGTATAACTACCAGTCTAGAGAGAGCTTGGGTTCCGACAATACAGGGTGGATGTTTAACGGGACAAATATGTTGTTTTCATGTCATTCTTTCTACTTTAAAGCCTAGTAAACTAACTCACTCTGTATAACACTTTTAAATGGTTTTTAGCAATTAATTAACATTGGAAAGACTATCCTCAATACAGAATACATGGAATAATTTAGTACGTCACAACAAAGTTTACTATTAATGTAAACACACATTCTGTATAAGATTCATTGAAATTAATTAAATCTTTTAAATCTCTTATTTTTTGTGGTCACTCTTTACCCATTATATCAACTTATAACCATTTTTTTTCCAATCCAATGTGCAGTTGGGCATTTCAATGGATCAAATAACAATTGTGATATTTGTTATATTATTAAAGGTTGTTTGGTTGGTTAATACGAGATTAATATTAATTTCTGATTGAGCATAAATTATTAAAACTACCAAAAAACAAAATTCTTTTTATTTTGACATTTATTTATCAATTTTTTTTTAATTAAATGTACACTATTAGAGTGATCCTGTTTATAAACTTCGGACCACCTAGTCGTTATCAAAAAGAGCATTCCACATCAATTTCTAATTTTTCCCTCGTTGGCAAAACAAGTAAAAACGAAAAGAGCAAAAAATAAAACCTTTATCCACAGCCGACTTTGTTTTAACGCTCAGGTGATATCGCATGTCGCGTCGCCGTCGATATTGCAAACTTTAAATTTTTTTCACAAAAAATTCTGATTACTTATGGGCATGCACAAATATCGCACAGAGTTGCACTAAAATGCATCCATATGGTTGGATTGACATGATCGACTCACAAAAGTTGAAACATAGCAAAAAATTCAATCGGGTTGGCAAAAACTTCATTGGAGTGTAAGGGATTGTGCATTGAGTTGTCTACTTCATTTATTATTTTTAGTTTAGTTTGTTAAAGACCCCGCCTATACGAACATGCAGTTTAAACGATACTTGATTAGACGAATAGTATAGATTAGACAAAAGTATATTAATGCCAATATGAACAAAAAATAGTTCGATAAAATGAATACTCAAACTAAATTTACAATGAAATCAGTACATCTTCGAGCTTGAATCTTTTTGATTCATCATTTGAGAGAATTTAGTTTTTTAAGTCCCTTTGCTTGCATGAACTTGATCATATAACTATTTCTTGTAGTTTAATAAACTTACATCATTTGTAGTTTAAATAAAAATTGCTAGTTTTCTTACTTATATTTTTTTTATTTTCAAAATACCAAATAATACGGTATCCGCCAAAATAAACAGTACCGAAACAGAGAGTGCTGTGGAGTTCTTTATGTAATATGGATTTGTCATATTTGACTTAAGTGTCATTAGTTGATATATTAATAGTACACTGCAGTTAAATTTGATTTAAAAATGGTTCTAACAAGGGAAGAAAAGGTGTTTTTGGTAGAGCATTATTTTCATTCATACGGAAAAGGTCGCATTGATGGTCCAAGCTTAGAACAGGTGTCAATAAAATATCAACAAAAATTTAATAAAGCAGCTCCTAGTAAAAGTGTGATGCTAGCTGTTGTTGAAAAATTTCAAAACCGGACAACGACGTGCAAGAGAAATTTACTGTGGTCGCATGTTGAGTTTAATTTACGAAGATCCCGAATTTTTGAAAAACATATGGTTTTCAGACGAGAGTAACGTTCATCTTAGCGGCTATATTAATCGACAAACAACCAGATTCCTTGGATTTGAACGTCCTGATGTCATTGTAGATAAACCACTCCACTGTCTTCGAGTTACCGTTTGGTGCGCGGTATCTGGAAATGGAATGATTGGTCCTTATTTCGTTTAAGATGATAATCAGAATCCACTTACTGTCAACCAAGAACGTTATAGAGAGAAAATTATTATACCTTTTGTAAGAGATCTAAATAACTTTTGCCGTGCACGAAATCTACAGTTTCGCACACAATGGTTCCAACAAGATGGTGCAACGAGCCATACAGCTGTGCGCACCTTAGACTTACTCCGTCAGCTTGTCGATAATAGAATAATTTCTCGGGGAACAGACTTCGAATATCCTTCTTATTCACCTGATCTGACGCCACCTGACGCATACATTTGGGAGCATAATAAAGGAAAAAATATTTCATTCGGGAAATCCGCCGGCGAATATTGCCGAACTACGGGAAAGAATACAAAATATTTTTCGGCAGTTCCATCAACCACTTTTTATAAATATGTTTATTGACTTACAAAATCGATATGAAGCTTGTTTGCGTCGAAATAGTGAACATTTTGAACACTTACATTACAGAAATTAAAAATAAATTTTTATTTTTATTTTCGGTACTGTTTATTTTGGCGGATATTGTACTTTTAGGTTACACACCCTTACAACCAGAAAATAATTTTTATTTTTTATTATTAGGTTATTTTATTTATAAGTATAAATTTATTGTTTTTATTAGTTATTACTATGAAGAAAAGAAGAATTACTAAACTGTATGAATTCTATGAAGGAAGGAACCAGTACCAGGTATATATGAATCAATAAGGAAACTAAAGGAAACTCAAGAGAACTTTACTATAAAAAATTCAAATAATGATAATCACTATATAATTTTTAAATCATGATAATCATTGAGTCAGTGAGTTTTCAACGATAATAAATACGAGATAAGATAAAATAACTTAAAAAAATGAAACTCTCACTAGATGCATTGATTATCCGTCAGTATATACCTCTTCGGCATAAGAACATAGAAAAGTCTTTATCTGCCTAGGACAATAATATAAACAGTAAAGACATATATACAGGGTGTCCCAGACTAATTTATCCAGGCTAAATCTCTTAAACGAATAAAGATTCTCAAATGGGACAAAAACTGATCTATTCCATTTCCAATACACTTTAATATGGCGTGGAAAAAATTATCCCCTAAATATTCATCCCTTAGTTACAACCCCTAACTTTAAATTTCCTAATAGCACCCTGTACATCTTTTTTTATAATTTTGGATTTAGTCTTTCATTGTGTATTCAACAAATGTTTCAAAAATAAAATAGGTTCGTTCGTAGGTAATCAAGAAAATATTAGTTTATTTTTTATTTTTGTTAAATTAATCAAGTAAGCCTTAAAGCTTAAAGGAACAATAGAAATAAATGTAATTAAAATACCAATAACTAATTAATATTATTTATATTAGATGTTTGAATTGTAGTCCACCTGCTGCAACACACATCTCGAATCTTGCCAGAAGATTTCTTGTATATGTGGCTTGAATCATTGCAGGAGTAATTCGGCGACATACTTATCTACAAAACCATTTCGATAACCACTGAATAGCAAACAACTCTTCAGAAACTATGTGGGCAGCACGCTCGCCTGACTTGTCTTTGGCTTAGCGATAAAAGATAATTGCTTATCAATCAAAACCGCAAAATGTAGAAGAATTAAAAGAAAACATAAGACAAGCATGTCGCCAAATTACTACTGCAATGATTCAAGCCACACATACAAGATTCTGGCAAGATTCGAAATGTGTTTTGCAGCAGGTGGACTACAATTCGAACATCTAAAGTAATAATTAATTAGTTAATTGTTATTTTTATGGTTCCCTTAAAGCTTTAAGGCTTTCTCTTAATTTAACAAAAATAAAAAATAAACTGACATTTTCTTGATTACCTATGAACCCATTTTAATTTTGAATTTTTTTTTTGATTAGACGATGGAAAACCAAATCCAAAATTATAAAAAAATGTACAGGGTACCATTAAGAAATTTAAAATTAGGGGTTGTGAATAAGGGATGAATATTTAGGTGATAATTTTGTCTCCGCCATATTAAAGTGTATTGGAAATGGAATAGATCAGTTTTTGTCCCATTCAAGAATCTTCATTCGTTTAAGAGATATAGCCTGGATAAATTAGTCTGGGACACCCGGTATAGTACGGTAGACAAGTTAGGTCATCCTTGTCCACTCACACAAGGTAAGATACGATACAATAGATAAGGTACCTAATAGAGATACCATCACCCTTAGGGTAAATTCCAAAATTTTCAAGATCCATACGATAAACATTCCAATTAAGGAAATTCAATTTTTTAAACCGCTCCTAGTTTATAATAGTGAATTAACTTGACTACGTATATAAAAAATCATATTACTGTATACCTAAAAATTTAAACTTCTTAAAAGGACTTCTGTATTACTACTATCAGATTCATATTAAACTACTCTAGGAAACATCAAATTTCATTCAAATTCTTTATAACATAGTACCACTAATGTTACTTTACTTTGAAACGGACAGAATGTTATTATCATTATTATATAAGATAAAGAAAACAATAAACTGCAAAAAGGACTAAAAAGAAAGATAGAGACAATATAGATATCGAGACATTAACATACATTACATAATAAATATTTAGAGGAAAGATAAATGGTTATGATAGAGATGATTCAGACTCATCAATATCGGAATACTCATCATCAGACAAGATAACAGCCTTAAGGTCTTTTATATGCTATCGACCAATATTTTTTTCCGTTTCATCTTTTAGCTCATGCACTAAGGAAGAAAGAACGGTATATACCTACCATATATTGAGTGTATTTTGGCAAGAATTTCGAGGAAACATACCTGGCTTTATCTGATTTTAGGTAATTTTTTTCCAAATACGATCGCCTACATAAAACGTAAGATCTCGTTTACGTAAATTGTAGCGGCGACTACATTGTCGGTTTGCGGTTTGTAAATGTTTCCGTAAATTTTGGCAGGTACATTTCGAGCAATTACCAGAAAGGAAATGAAATCGGTGACCTCCTGTTTAGACAGCCGAATTGATTGAGATATCTTGCATATTTATTCATCACAGGTCCTATGATCTTCAAAACTAAAAGATCTTATAGCCGTGACAACAGATTTATTTACTCGTTCGATATGATTAATTTGGTGATGAAAGTTAGCGTTATACCAAATTTTTTGGACGGAATATTTATCCATAAGATTGCTTGTGGCAAGTTACTTTACAGCAGGTAACGTACTTATAAACTGACTTTCTAGGATTTGGCCAATAATAAATTCCAGCAATTCTTTCTGTTTTAAAAACACTGAAATGTGAAGAAGTTGGGCTATCATGGAAATGATGTAAAATTTCCTTTCTATTTTTAGTAGGAACGACAATTTTCCAGTCGGAAATATTAAAAAAATATCCAAATTTATTAAAAACATATTTATTTAAGATGTTATTTTCAACCCCAAAATTTGGATATTTTTCCGGAAAATCTTGAACGTTAGAAATCATTTCATCATACCATCTGTCGGTATGTAAGGTATATAAGTCAAAAATACCCACTTCAGGTATACGAGATAAGGCATCCGCAACTACTGTTCCGGTAGATTTACGGTGAACGATACAGAAAGTCGTATTGCGACAATTACAATATCCATCTAGCTAAGCGAAGGTTTTTTCATACTATTCAACCAGACAAGAAAAGAATAATCCGTAATCACGGTACAATGACGACCTACAAGATAATATCTGAAATGATCAATTCCTAATAAGACTGCTAACAGTTCTTTTTCTGTAGTACTAAAATTACTCTGAACCTTTGTAAGTTTTTTATTCATATACGCTATAGCTAAGCCATCTACCGATTGGAAAAGAACACTTCCTACCCCAACGTCACTAGCATCCGGTTTGCCTATATGGTGTCAATATGGAGACCATTTTTATCCACAACATATACTAAATATTTGAGAGATGAGCGACAAAACTGACATTTATTTAAATTTACTGCGAGACCTGAATCTCGCAAATTATGATGATATCCAAATAAAAAAACAATATGGCTCTAACGTAGGATTAATGACTTAATCGATCAAACAACACATATTAGCAGGAGGTGGGACTAAACCAAAAGGTGTAGTTACATACTTTAATAATCCTTTACCTTTAACAGCTTTTTTCCCGAGTTGATTCCTCCAACGGAATTTGATAAAAAGCTTGCTTTAAATCAATGTCAGATATATAGAGAGTATCTCGAAGTTGACTCAGTATAACCTCGATTGAAGGCAAGGGATACGCATCCTTGTTTAACGTTACGCTATTAAGTTTACGTCCATCAAAGCACATTCTATATATTTTGAATTAACCAAATAGGACTACAATACGCCGATTTATTTTCTTGAATAACTTCCAGTTCAATAACTTCCTTTTCTAGGTACGCTTGCATAGCTTGAGACAATGGATACTGGGTCTGTTTAAAGGGAGGAGCACTTCCGGTATCAATAAAATATTCAATAAAATGAGTTTTTCCGATTTGTCTAAAGGACTTATTGTTTTAAAATTTTCAATCTCTTGATTCAGTATAATCTTTTGATCCGAAGTTAAATGAGAAACGTCCTGAATTGTATTTACTACAGCTAACGAGAGTGAATTTACTGTTAGAGATAAGAAAAGTTAATATTAACGTTAAAACTGTTAAGAAAATCCATACCAAGAATAATATCATGTTTAACAGAAAGTATCAGATAAAATTTCATAAACCGTGATATTTTGTCTGTGATATGTTTCGACATAAGCAACAACTTCCTACAACTTGCCATAGGCAGTAGATATTTTTAAATTATCATTAGTTAAAATAGGTACCGATAAGTTATGAATTATATCCAATGAATGAGATATTTGAACCAGTATTAACAAGACAAAAAATTGTTTGGTCAAAAATTGTTATATCGACATAAGGTCGGTTATTATCTTTCATATTATATAGCAATGATCCTACGATTTCTAAAGATTGAGGTATTAAATTTTTTGCCATCGGCAGTAGATAAGTGACCTTTATTTTTTTTATTCTTCGTGTTTTCCTGAGACTTTCCTTTTGAATTGGTGATGGATTTTCCCGATTTATGAGCGACTGTGGTAGAGTGGAAAGATATACCACCGCTTGCTTCGTTTTTTATATATTTTGAACATTTATTTTTCACTGTGTCGGGTCTTCCACAACCAACACAAAATAGTTTTCTAGGAATTCGACCATTATTATACTTGTGATCTGTCTGCAATTCCAGCAAGTCCACGTAGAAGATACTACAGGTATGTTTTTTACTTGGTTTAAAACAAGAATTATCCTTTAAGGAAGTACTAGGTATGCTCAAATCTGGTTCAATTAGATACAGACCACTCTTACGATTAGACATAAAATTTTTGTGCCAAGTTAACGTTTACTCAAGTCTTTTACATTTTTCAGTATTGATCAACAGTATTGATGTCTTATAAAGCTAAAGGCTGTGCATATAATGAGGTAATAAATTTCTACGAATAATACGAATCATGGCACTTTCACTCGGTTTATATTCAAGGCGATTAAACAAACCACTCATGGCGTTAATAAAGGTCACTTTCTAATGTTGATCCCAAATTTGAATATTACATATATTATTCAGATACCAGTTAAAAGCTTGATCACTAAACAAATCTGCTGAGCTAGAAACCAATTCAGCATCTGTGATACCTCCAGAAATAATTACCTACAATTCCGGGATACGAACCATACGGTGTCAGTGATGACATTTTTTTTATTTATTTTCGGATCAACCACATTGGTTATTAGCGGTGAAACAGCAAATAGTTATTTTGTACATGAAAAAGAGATAAGATACAATAATTATATTTGATATAGAAGTTTAGAATTTTTAACTACTAAATTTTGGATACTGCACTCCCCCCGCACTTACAATCAAAGTAAACAGTTCAATAGTGGAGAACTTCCAGATTTATTTGTTAATTAACAACTTTAAATTGTGGATCTGCTAGATATCTTTTTCGATTTCCTTGAAGAACTTGAAATAAAAAGACAAAGTAAAATTTTAATTCAAATTTTAAATTTTATAAAAACAAATTTTAAAGTTTATAAAAAATTTAAAAGTTATTTACTGATGTTTAAAATGAATTAAATTAGTAAATTTAGGTCGAACACGAGAACTAATTTCATTCTTCAACTGATTGTAATAATGCAGTCTGATTGTGAAGTATAATTTCAATACAAGTTTAACTAACTGTAAAATATGCCCAAAAAAGGGGATCTTGATCCCAAAAAGTTGTGAGATGTTCAATTTTCTCACAGAAAAAATTATCAAAGTGAGTTAAAATATTTGGGTTTGATAGATTTGCAGCTCTTATTACACTATCTGCAACAGTACATATTTTTTAAAACATCTTTTGAAGGCTTGCAAAGTGTTCCTCTATTACGTTTATCAAGCAATCGAGAAACTGAATGATGTGATTGGAGAGCGTGTGCACATTCTTCATAATTTATATAGTTTTTATAATTTTTCAACGAACAAATCAAGCTATATATCCAATAACATAATTTAAATACCTATAAACAGTTGGAAATATTTTAAAATGTCTTTGTTGCTTTACTTCGTCAATGGTTTTTATTTATCTAAATCACAATTTAATGTATCTAAATTATTACTACTTTTATATGTCGAAGCGACATTCAAAATACTTGTTTCATCCGGAGCCAAACAATTGGCACTATAAGGAGCTATTATTTCTGAGTGAATAAGCAGTCGCTTATATGCTCCTTCAAATTGTATATAGTTTGTAAATAGTTTTACCCAAAAAGTTCCTTGTATTTAAAATGTCAAAAATGTTATTAATTGTTTTACAAAACCTGACAGTGGCTTTACTTTGAGAAAATTCTGAAATATTTAATTCCTTATCACAATATTCAATAGCATCAGCTACCCTATTCCTTAGTTAAAAAGCACAAATAAGCCACTATTCACAATGCTTTCGCGCTTCTTTTGCCACACTTCTATATCTATCTTTGTCTGGTTGCTATGGTCCCATACTATCTCTTTCAAAGGCACATCCATTTTAGGTTATAATATCTATGGTTCTAACCTTCGAGCAATATATACTAACGTAGAGACAGCAAGCCATAGTGATTGTTTTGTATCACAGGGGAAACCGTCAGACACTACAGCCAGTGTCTTTCATTTTTAGGGGGTTTGAAATTAATACCTTTATAATATATTTTGAAACATGTAACAAACTATTTTTTAGACTTGAATTTAAGTAGTAATATATAGTAATTAATGGTTTACATGGAATCATAAGATATTTTATAAAATAGAAAGTTGAATTTATTGCATAAATTTCTAGATTTTCAGTATTCTTAATAATATGGCCGTATATTTGCTTTATGCTTAGACAAGGAAAGAGAGTGGACGCGTAACCCGAGTCGTGAAACTGTTACCATTTGCCACATAATCGATGGGGTCATTGGCGTAACATAATGTTTACAATACATTTTACCCACATAATAGGTAATAATTGTATGTTTCTTAGATACAAATAATAGGTTGGTATCAAAGGAAGGAAGTGAATAAAATTCAGCAAAGTTACATATAGGTACATTTAATAGGTATGATAAAACAAAAAAAAATCATAATTATACTCCTTGATTAATCTAATGTAGTTAGTATTTTATAATATAAATATGATTTTTTTGTTTTATCATAGGGGAGAGTAGGGAGACTTGATCCCATTTTTGGTTTTTTTTGTATAATTTCGTTCAAAAAAAATTATTTATATTTCTGTTAGTATCAATATGATGTCCTGTTTATGAAGCAAACTCTAAGTACATTATACTTAGAAAAAAAACATATTTATTCGGGTCATTGGCTTTTGAGTTTCACCCTGCAATAGGGATCAAGTCTCCTACCTTAAGGGAGACTTGATCCCTCGTGTGGGGACACATGATTACCTTGATCGTATTTCTCTTTACCAATACTTTTATGGTAATATTGCTAATTTTTGCAACCGATTATTATTAATAATTGTTTGCAAAAACTTTATTGTTCTATATCTTAAAAAAAACAATGGTTATAGAAATAAACATTGGTTTAATACACGGCTTAGACATGCATAAAGTGAGAACAAAAGGAACAAATGAATCATCCTATCTAAAAGTCAAAAAACTAATTTAACCAATGGTAATATTATTAGGAAATCTAATTTTAAAGTTAAAATATCCACGTCTTATTTCAGGTTTTGGCAACACTTTTTTTACACTTTCTCTTGACACGAGTCCCTCATCTTTAATTGTCGACCAATAGAAGTGCTTTTTACGTATTCTTAAAAAGTTCACTAATATTTCGGTGCTTAAAATATCATTTTCGGTCATTTCTCCCACAAAATATGATTTTCCTTTTTTCGTTTGAAATTCTACCAACACAAAGTCTTTAATTTTTGGGCAGCATATTTCAAAAAACCCGTCCTCACTTATGTTTGAGCAGTCATTTTCTTCAGCCCTGAGATCAATATCATCCAAACTGTCGCCGCTATCTTACCACGACTCTGCGTATTCTGAACTATCACTTTCAATTTTCTTCTCTTTTCTCTTTTTTTTACTTTTATTTACTTCAATCTTTTCCGCTCTACCAGCAAAACTTCTTTTTACACTCGAAACCTTTTTTTTCTCTTTCTTCGCTCTCTGCTTCTAACTCCTGCTTCTCCGGCGTTTCAGTTATAACCCTACAACGACCTCTTTTTCGTCCTTTTGATACAGAATTTTCTGACTTTGGAGGTGCCTTTGGGAATGGTCGAACTTCCTCTGGTGTCTTTGCCGTCGAAGCTAAGTTTATGACTTCCGACTGGAGCTGCTGCAACGATTTCGGCATCAGGCAGTACTCTCGGTGTTGCTCCTTCCTTTGGTTTATAAATATTAATAAGAACGTGCCTCTTAACATAAATCAAAAAAATATTCATAGGGGAGACTTGATCCCGGGATCATGTCTCACTCTCACAACAGGGATCAACTCTCCCCGAAATGCATTTAATTTTAAAATTGGTAACACCCAAAACATAACCTCTCAAACCAGGTTTTCAAATATATCAAAATGTTTGTAAGAAAGCATCAAAACTAGCCGCAAACCACAATCCCCTTTCAAGCAATATCCTGATAAACCAAAACAAATATAAAACTTAGCGTAAAATATGTTTCACACTCGAAAAATCACAAACTTTTTACACCGTGCGTACAATCGGCGCGTCTCTTACTAAATGTTGTTTATAAGCTAACATGTGTTCTGTTCTATACAATGTTGCCAACATTCTTGCAAAAAAGTTATTTGAGCGCTAAATTTTAATGGGGGATCAAGTCTCCCATGGGATCAAGTCTCCCTACTCTCCCCTACCTTTTAAATGTACCTATATGTAACTTTGCTAAATTTTATTCTCTGCCTTCCTTTGATACCAACCTATTATGTGTATCTAAGAAACATACAATTATTACCTATTATGTTGGAAAAATGTATTGTAAACGTTATGTTACGTCACTGACCCCATCGATTATGTGGCAAGTGGTAACAGTTTCACGACTCGGGTTACGCGTCCACTCTCTTTCCTTGTCTAGGTAAAAAAATGATATTAATAAAAGAACAATCAAAATTTGTTACTTATCAATGGTTAAGTACATACAGAATGCTAAGCTTTTTATTGTATCATTAAAACACTCAAGTAGTAGTAGTAGTAATTTCTAGCTAAAATTCTGTTTTCCATACTTATACAACTATCTCTTGGTTTCCAGCTTAGGTACATTAAAAAAATATATCAGAAAATATTATTTAATATGTAACTAGTAAACTTATATAACTACACAACCGCGTCCAACAGAAACCATAATGATCTAGCTTCCATTGCATCTTTTCGTACTAATCTTTTTTTATCGTCTACGCGTAGTCCCAGTTGTTGAATAACTTTTGATTTAAACGGTAACAGTTTATAAATAGGAAAAGTTGTAGTAAATATTATAAGGCATTGCAGAGCTGATCTACGTACTATCTAAAAATAAAAGGATTCAAAACTATTTACAGATTCTAAAATCAAAAACAGCAAATATTTAACTATATACCTACTTACCATATTTGATTCAAAATGAGTAAGTTTTAATATCCTATCGAGAAAATCTTCTAAATGCTGTTCTATTAAGGCACTATTCGTATTACACATTGTTCTGATAATTGTTAAAATGACATTTAATGTTTGTGATTCGTTGTTTTTTTCCAAGCACAACAGGATATACCTACATATCTGTAAAAAATTATTACAAAATAGATACTTGCAGAAAAAAGTCCTGATTGTCAGTTAGTAAAATAGAAATACTCATAGCTTTTACAATAGTTTAATAAAACTTCTACAATTAAATTAGAAAAATAGGAACTATTTCGTCAATTACAACTGTTTCGAAAATACTTTCTTTGTGAAATTGACAGATTTAAGTTACATTTCCTTGCACCCCAACACTAATTTTACAATTAATTAGAACTTTATCATATAATCCTATAGTAAGCAAAATAGCAACGAACAATTCTATCATAAATAGCCTACAACTAATGGCTATCCATTGCATTCAATAAATAAATTAATTAATAAGAAATATGAGAAAATGTCACTACAAGTAATTTCTGTAAGTCTCATGATTAAACATTTTAAGTCACCAAAACATTTATCTGATAAACATAGAATAGGTGCCCTATGTATTTTAAACCAATTTTTATTATTTTAAAATGTGCCAATATTATTTTAGAATCACATAATCAAATGTAAAAATTTAATTATTTTAATGTTTAGACTTAAATGTATTAAGCTAATTAAATTTTCATTGTAGTCAAGAACCCTACTGTTTGTAACTACTTACTTTTGGAAACTGAAGCACAATTGCCTGCAAAGGAGTAAACTCTAGTAAATATCCTAATGCGTTTAAGTAACTTGTCTTACTATAATCATATTTTTCAGCTATCTTATTGGTTGTATAAACAAATGTTTTTTGTCTATAAAGAGGCCTGAAAAAAAAATAAACACAAAACTTTATAAATTATATAAATCATAATGGAGCTGTTGTTTATTTTGTATTCTAAACATATGCGACTTCCACAAAGTAGGAATCAGTACAATAAATTTCGTTAATACATAACTAGTAATTACTTCATGTTATGGAAAGTATTTACCCTATTCTCTTGACATAATAATTATGGTATATATGCCTTAACTTCTCTTTTAAACAAAAAACAATGTTTCACAATTTCTTGCGAGACAATTGGGTCAGTAAATTAGGCAGTTTATTTCATTCTAACAATGAAATAGGAAGATACTTTTGATGACGATTCTTTAATGAGTTTACAAAAGTCTTCTTGATCATCCTATACAATCAAAATTATTATTATTAGTAATTTGTTAAAAATAAATGAAATAATAGTTAAGTACAAAGAGGATTTTGGACGTTATTAATTAGCTGCAGATTTTCATTGAAGCCGGGGTCAACTAATAGATGACCAGTTTAAGCAGTCCCTTTAATTAAACAATGTAACTAGAATACAAAAAAATTGTTCAATTCGATTTTCTTTGGATGAAAAGAAATTACGTATTTCCACAAATATTTAAGAGCATATAGATTACAACAAGCAGATAAGTCAAACTATGCAAAACATGTTCTTGAACATCCACATTCACTAATACACACCAATGACATTCAAAAATTACACACCTGTAATACAAAACGAAATTTAGATTTCCTCGAAGAACTTGAAATCAAAAGACATCTAGCAGATCAACAATATAAAGTAGTTAATGAACAAATAAATCTTGGAAGTTCACCACTATTAAGGTCTATTTATAAACTTGCAGTTGCCGTTGTCGCTCGCAGTTGCCGTTCCCGTTGAAAGTTAAAAAGCTGCTTTCTCATTTGCACATTTATATTCACCGCTGCCGTTACCGTTCGCCGCTGAGCTTGACGTTCCCTGACGTTCAGACATAACGAAGTTTTAACTTTTGCAGTTCGCCGTTCGCGTATTAACCAATCAAAACCCAAGAAGATGTTTTATTTATTCAACTCTGTCTGTGAATGTGTGTGTATTATACATCTTTGCTTAGTTTAACTTATAGCAATTGTAGAAGTATTCCCAGATGACCTAAATAGATATCGTCATCCATTATATCAACTAGTTACTGACATTATAGTAACAAAAATCCTTAATAAAACTTCACGAAAATTCAAACTCTATAATAAAAACAATAAACAAAAATCGCTCAACTCTGTTTTCTCTCTTTTTCGAAGTATTGGCCGAACTTTTCATCATCAAACATCTAGTTTATAAATTGACACTACGAACGGCAACTGCAACGTCAAACAGCAACGGGAACGGTAACGGTAACAGCAACGGCAACTGCAAGTTTATAAATAGACCTTTAAACTGTTTACTTTGATTGAGTCTTCATTTTATACATAGATAAGACGTAATTATAACACAAATATATTAAGTTATTGTAAAGATCAGCAGGATATAGTTTTTCCTGGTTTTTCTATATCATTGCACAGTTATACTGATCTTAGAGGGAAATACATCCAGGATAATCCCTTAGGGCTAATAACATCTAGGCTTTAATATTGTTATGTCTTATTACTTCCTTACTTGGTCTAGCCTTAACTACTTATCAACATCAAGTACCTAGTTACAAACAAACAAAATGTAACTTCAATATGTCAATCTGACGATGCTATTTCGATAGCGAGACGGCTGTCATTACATTTAAAGTATTTAAAGAATAAATAGTGGAAGTTAATTCAACCTTTTAGTTGTTTATTGTTCCACAAATATATATTCAAGGTTCATAATTGATCTGCTTAAGTAGATTCTAAATAAATAGTGCAACGATACTTACGATATATTGCAATGAAAAGCATAAGTCAGGAAATCACAATCTTCTTTCATTATAATCCGAAATCCCTCAGGTACTTCATTATATTGGTCTATTAACTCTAATAACTGCAAAACTATAAATGTCAATCCAATGTAATCCAACATATATATAATTACTTAAAAAATTGAAAAAATTATTCAAAAATAAAATTAATTTCCTGGTTTATCAAAACAGAAAAAATGTATAACAGGATGATTAATTAGATTAAAAGATTGTGATGGTATAAGAGAATCTTACCCAGCTCAACCATGTTAGACCATGTGAGTGATTTCTCATTAATAATGATTTGGTTATCCAGAATGATGTTAAAACTGAAGTACTAGAGGTACATTTTTCCTTAACTTTAGTTAAAAAGCCAATTAACCTTTGTTCTGCAAATAAAAAATAATTATTAACCAAGGTTATTGTTTTATTAAGTCAACAGTCTAAAATCTTATATTTAAAAATCTAATGTCACGATGGTATGATGCCAATGAACTCCAAAACTACCGATTAAATAAAATTGATCAAAATTTGGTTGAATTGCATTATTTTTATCTGGTTTTTGAGGTAATATAAGATCTAATTTTTAAGAATATTCTGACCAAACAACAATTCTGGGGGTGTCTTCCCATTTAAAAGGGGTGTTGTTCTAAACTTAAGTAAAAATCTATGTAGTTTCTCATGTATAGTTCCTGGTTCTTCAGACATTTTTTTTTTCCTTAAATGTTTGCACATATCTTTCTGTTTGTCCATTTGTAGCAGGATATCCTGGATCCTGTATGTATGTATGGCTTGATAAAATTTTATAATATTTACTTCCTAGACAATTGATCAATACCATAACTTTTGCATCATTCGTATCTTCGTCGGAATCATCTATTCCTTTAAGTTTGAAATATTTTTCTAGGCGTTCCTGATAATGGTGAAATGATTCGGAATGTTCATCAAAAGGTTCAAAATTTAATATTTGATGTTTAATTATAATTAATTAATTTAATTTAATTTAATTAATGTTTGGATTAATTTATATAAAGTTTCAATCCAAGGTGCTAATTCAGCCATCTTCTTTTATATCTTTATTTCTTATTTTCATCAATCGTCGCCAAAATTGTTGTGTTCTATCCAGTTTAACTAGTTTTATAATAAGAATTAATAAGACGTTTTTTTATTAATATCTGACAGTATTGATTCTAATGACAGTAAACATCAAAAACAAAATAAAAAAGTTGTCTAGCATTTATAATAGTAGTAGTAGGTAGTAGTTTTTTCATAAATATAAAATTCCATTAGACTTATAAAACATGATTTCATAAAAACTTACCATCTGTAATTTTGTTGGTCAAATTTGCCAAACATTGAGAAGCTATTAATCTAATGTTCTTATCTTGACTTTCAGTACTTAAATTAAAACACAGATCCATTAATTTATCATCAACTATTATATCTCTTTGTAAACCAGTAATCAAACCACTCATAACAACTAAATTTGTGTCGTTTTGCTGAATTTTATCAAAAATAACTTCAAAGTATTTTTCTAAAATATTTTTCTGGAAAAAACTTTCTTGAAGACAAATTAACAATTTTAATATTCTAGAAATATCCTTTAATAACTCCACATCTGTTAAATTATTTACCATAACTAAATCTATTAGATTGTCCAATAATTGGAATTCTATTAATTCTTTCAGCAACTCCCTATTTTTACACTCCTTTTCGATTAAGCATCTAATGCATTTAATAGCAATATTGCAAAATTCTGTACATCTAATAGCATCTAAATACGTTTTTATAACAAATGGTCTAAACACTTTTATATTAACTAATACAGCCATTGCATTTAAAATGCTATCTAACGTGGAAAATTGTGGATGTAATCCTGTGAATACGTTTTGTCTTACTTCATCTGGAAAATGAACACTAGCTGTTTTAAGACATTGCAAGAATGAAAGATTTGTTTCTATTTCATATTGTTGGAAAATGGAAGATTGTAGAGTGGAATATAATTTAGATTTTAGCTAAAATAAAAAAGTGGTTAGTTATGAATAATAACTAATAATAAGGCATGGTACATTGTTTTCTTATTTTAGAGTATTCAAAAAAGTTTGAGATTAAAGATATACTGTTAGCTTGAATTTGGATTACATATTCAATAATAATAATATAATACCATTGTATAAACAGACATAGTAGGACAATCCTTATGGTAGATAATTTTGAAGCTCTGTATACGCCCGTAACGTGGTGGTACATGGCGACGAAAAGAATAAATATATAAAATAAATTAGTTTTTGATCGCAAAGAAAATAGGGGTTGTTCGATAAATTTATTAGCCGAATTTCTTCATGGAGATGTAGACGTAAAACTTTTAACCAATGCATTTTAAATGGAATGATTTTTTTAATACTGAAAAAATGAGTTAGTATTTTTAAAAAATTTAAACATAGAAATAAATATTCTGTTGGTATTGAGAGCAGAAAGTCAGTATAAATTATCTGTAAAAATTGATTTTAATTAATTACAGGGTTGTAAAGATAAAGTAAATTAAATTTAATTTTTTAATACATATTAACTTATTAAAATAGAAAGTGTTATTATTCTAAAGTACTTTCGGACCTCGGTACTTTACCGTTACTATATCATACTGATGTTTTTTGCTGTAATTTTTTAACCGAGAAAAAAATACTTCTTTTTCTAAAACTATTTCGAATCATTTAAGTTTTAATCATTTAGGAGTTTTATCTTGTACACTGTTGTACAATGTTGAGTGACAAAATTTTTATATTCATAAATTATTGGGTATTTAGAATTATCATCGATATTACCGGAAGTAGGTACGATAAAATTGTTGTGGAGAAACGGTACCTATTGTTATATTAAAGTAGATGTTGAATCATGGGGTTTAACATAACGGCTTGTTTATAGCAACAAAAATTTGAATTCAAATTTTTTTAATACAATTTATAGAGATTACTTTTATCTACAACATGTATAAAAAAGTTTTAAATTAGGATTAAAAAAAATTATTGTCACAAGTTTCGCGTATTCACCAAGTTTTTCAGGTTAATCCGTTTTAGTGTCACTTAAAATTTTAATGGGGTCTATTCTACAACTATTCCATTAAATTTTAAAGGCCGTTAAAAATATGTAATTTTAAAGGATGCCGTTAAAAATATTGTACAACATTTGGCAACATTGTTATAAGTTAGCTTTGTCAATCAAATGAAGCAAAAAAAAGAAATTCCAACCTATAATAGTGAAATATAGTTAATTTTGTGGTTTATTTTAATATTTTTGTGTTCAAACAATTAATTGAATTTGTCTAGAGCTAAAAGGATAACAAGAAAACAGAAAGAATATTTTAACTTTCGTAATACAAAAGAAAATTTTGATGGGCAGCAAGATAAAACCTATGGATTTATTTAAATTAAATGAGATATGGTCTCCAAGGCACAGGAGGAGGTGGCCCAGTTAAACCTTTGACTTAGAAGAAAGACTACTGGCCCTTATTTTAACTATTAGTGCAGAAGGAGCAGATTTAGTGGAGGCTGGAATCTCTCAAAATTTAAATAATTCAGTTTGTATCATTTATTGGTAACTTAATAATTGTAATAAAGAAGTTCCGATGATAAAAGATTTATTATTCCATATTCTACAGTTAACATAAACATTGATTATTCACATTTCTATATATCCTGATTCTACAACCTGAATGGCAGCTGACTTGACATGTGTCAGTCATCACTAAAGCCGATTCCACATGTCACACAGTTGAAGAAATACCATACAGATTATATTTATAAATATTGTCTGATTATACACCTTCATATAATGAAGCTGGCAGTGCACCTATATATAATGAGACTGTAAACATAGTAAGTGCCTATTAAGAAATATTCATAGTATTTTTTAAACTTTTTTTCAAAACTAATTAATAATTAATTATAGAAGAAAAAATAAATAAAATACAAAGGAAGAGGGTTAAAACTACAAAAGTTTGTGCTGAACAACTCACACAATAAGCAATTACAAAATTTAGCAAATTTCAAATTTACAATTATTGGCCGCTCTATTATATGTTCAGCCACAATTTTAAACAAATTGTCTGAAAACAAGTAGAAAAGAGACAAAAATAGTGTTACTCATGTTGTTACTTTCAGATCAGTGTTTTTGTTTTTCTGTCAGGAATTTTATGGTTGTTTATTTTAAAATCTAATAGTTTCTTTAAGTTTTTTAATAAATATTTTCTTGTAATTATACAATCATTAAAATAAATAATCAAACATTTTATTTCAAAGATTCTTATAAATTGGTGGAGTACTTTTTAATAATTATATTAGCATTATTAATTCATAAAATATTGCTTCATAATCATAGCCCTTATTTATTGACATCTTGCTTGCCAATTGTTGTTTCTATGTATATGATTATCCTCATTGTGATCATCTAAATCTACTGTTTCTTCTTCAACACTATTATCTTTTAAAATTCTTCTAACAATATCAAAATACGCCATTTTAACACACCTCTATTTTTTAAAACTTTGTTTTAACATGCCTCTAAATAATACAATTTTAACGGATTGTTTTAACGGAATCCTTTAAAATTTGAACGGAAATTTAGTTAGTGAATACCGAAATAATATTAACGTCCGTTAATATCTTAACGCCCTCTAAACTTTAACGGAATGGTTACAGAATAGACCCCAATATAAGTAATTCAATTATTTTAAGGGTATAAATTTATTATTTTTTATTTGGAAAAATATTAGTCTTACCAGAGTTTATTATACATTGTTGACATACTGCTGCGTATTTAAGGTTTATATGGACCTATCACATCACTCGTTTCTGATCCTAGAGATGGCTCTGTCCACCTAATTAAATTTTGTTAAAATTTTAGAAATCTACCTTATCAACCAGAATAATTTTGGGTAATAATAATAGTTTATATCTTTTCTAAAAGAGGCTACTAGTGTCGTTAGGAGATTTAAAGGGACAGGTACTTGAAGGTGTTGCCATATTTCGAAATTAAATTTAGACTCTACTACGACAAGCCTATTATGACCGATAGGCAGGTGACGAATAACCGGCCAGATATCGTAGTGGTGGATAAAAAAGCTAACACAATTCTTTTGGTGGATGTCGCTGTAACAAATAATAACAACGTCATAGATAAGTACAAGGATAAAATTTCAAAGTACACCGATCTTGCGATTGAACTTGGGCAGATGTGGCATGCAAAGAAGATAGAGGTGGTACCACTAATCGTATCGTCGACAGGTCTTATTCCCAGAAATCTGCATGATAGCCTAAACAAACTGGGCCTTCATAAGAATACGTACATTGATATGCAGAACACAGTAATTTTGAGCACATGTCACACTGTCCGTAAATTTCTAAAATATATGGTCATTGAGCCTAATCCCATTTGCGTTCTCGCTGGGGATAGGTGAGTATTATCAGCAAATGCTGAGTGAAAGCAAATGTCTTTTGAAAATAATAATAATAATAAGTACAATTAATAGTTTCTCTTATGTACTGCTGTTGTTGTTTGGGGTTTCAGGTAATATTGGTTATAACTTTTTAAATACCCGGTATAACATAATAAAACTTTACATTGTTGTGATGTGAAAGTGAAGGCGATTTCAAATTTAAAATAAAATACAGGGTGTTCCATTTAAAAAAACATAAGTTTGGTGTGCCACCATCTTATGGAACACCCTGTAAGATTGTAACTAATTTTAAAATGTGGAGTTTAAAGCTGCTTATAATTTTTGTCAATAACTTTTTTTTGTAATTTTTACTCTAACAGGCCTACTGAGCTTCCTTACACTAATCAATCACCATGTATAACAGAAACATCATGTCGCTTTCGAAAAACTATATAATTAAAAAATTCCTGACTCATAGACATTGAGAGCTTAATTTTTACAGATGTTTTCATTAGTTTACTTTTTATATCATTTTCACAGTCTTATTTAAATTTTATTATAGATCTATTAAAAAATGACATTAAATTTTTTTTTTAAATAAAGTGATTTTAAAAGACATACACAGACAGCCCTAGGCAACAGAGTGATAAAATATCTGGCAGGTTTTAGTTATAAATTTCTATTCGTCTGTTTTTAGGAATTTTTCAAACTTCTAGGTATTAAATTTTTAAACCGTAAATCAATAAAATTTATGAAGGGAAGATGCATGTGTTACTTAATCAAGGTACTAGGTAAAATGTTTCTTTTAAGTTTATACCTACGAGGATGTCGACAGAAACACAAAAAATAATTATAATATTAAAGATATTTTTTTACAATAGGAAACCTACATTCAAAGCCGACAAGGATCAATTTAAGATAACGAATTAAACGTAATTTCATTAGGAGTTCAGAAAATATGCTTTTAATTTTAATATTTTCTGCTAAATTAAGAATAATCTGGCAACAATGTATTCTTGTTGACCCTAAATCTATTAAAATTTCCGTTTAAGTATTAAATACAGCGCTATCTGTGTAATACTCTAAAAAGTATAGACTTAGATGTAGGGTTGGCAGAGGTATTATACCTTTCGGTATAATACTGTTATACTTTGTATAAAACTTGGTATAAATCTCGGAAGTTATATACCAAAACAATTTTATACCCTACAACACAAAATTTTGTTTAATACGAAGTATAATACTTATTATACCAAGTATTATTCTTGGTTTTATATCAATGTGCACAATGTTGCGCAATAGCATAGCTTTAGCGAAGACAGGTCTTCACTTGTTTAAGTTGTTGAGTGCAGCTCCGTGAGTGGTATCTACGTACTACGTGTTTGTTTTTTTTTTGTCGAGATTGATTCAATGGTCAGTTCTGCGGTGGCCCGTTGGGTGTTTAAAAAATACGTGCAATTGAAAAATTGAAAAAGAACATGAATTTGAATTGCCCGACGCTGACCCTGAAGCTGAACATCAGGAAGACGAACGACAAGAAGAAACAGATAAAGGAGCGGGACTGCTGATGGACACGGATGGAGATTATTAGGAATTGTGTGATTTTTGTTACTAACTGTTTGAAGTTTGAATGTTATTTTAATTTTATTGTATCAGAGAATCTATATTATTATGTTTATTTTGAGAATATACGTTTTTTTCGTTCGGTGGATTTTCTGGTTTCAATATATACACAGAACATCGCATTATTAGGATGCAAAAAGTATAATACCATATAATACCGTATAATAAGGTATAAAACTTTGTATAATATTCCAAAAAGTTAAATACCAAATTTTGCCAACCCTACTTAGATGGCAGCACCTCACAGAAACCAAATTAATTCAAATTGCAATAACTGTTTAATTAATTTTTTCAGCTTATCTATTAAAAAATTATTAATTTTATGTAGTGAATGTATTTAATTATAACTACTAAATGTATATCACATAAAATTATATTCAAATTTATGATATTAGTATACTTTTTTGGAATAAAAAATATATATATTGCAATTGCATGACTTCTGCAAGTTCAAAAATTTTTAAAAAATTCACATATGTTTCTGAACCAAATTTATTTTAATTTATTTTATAAAAAAATTGTGACTTTTTATGTACTGGTTTCTTTGCTTTATACTTGCAAAAAAATAGTTTTTCCGATTTTTCTTGAAAACAAAACATACAAACTAAATGAAATTTTGGTAAAATAATACCTAAGGCTAAATACGTCTTCTCAATTTTTTTCAAATTTTTTGAACTTGTAGATACTTTTTCCGGAGGTCCATATAAACCTTAATAGGGAATCAAAACTTTCTAATAGCTGATCTTTGTATGTGGAATTACCGCATTGGTAGTAAACAATTTATATATATATTATTTACCGGATATAAATGTATGTCTGATAAATAGTAGTCATTTTTGATTTTTACCTCAAAATAAAAAATCAATCACAACACAATTTAGTTTTTCTGTCGCTAAGTAAAGTATTTTAGTAATAAATAAACTATAACTATACTCCAAAAATAAAATAACCGCAAACCATAAACTTTAACGGCGAATCAGTTGATACTAAGATCGTCAATAATAATCTTTGCAACAACAGCACAACAATTGCAATTACCCCTATAGAAAATAGTGCGAATTTAGTTTCTGACGCGCCGCCATCTGCCAAATATAAGTAAAATGAAGATTTATTTTTAAAATTGGGACCAAGTCTTTACCAACATCTGGTGGTGGTCCCAAATTGTGTAAAAGAAAATAAAGCATTGGGTCTTACTATGTCTGTTTATACAATGATAATACTATGTACCATTGCCATTCAAAACTTTAATATTAAATTTCAAATATAACAGAATAAACCAAACAAAAAATAAATAATTATTAATACACAATTAATTTAAGTAGAAGAATCAAGCCGATTTAGACAAAACCCTTAAAATATAAATAGCAACATAAATAAACCAATTGAAAAAATATTGTGTACTTACATTATCTGTCATAAAGGGTATCAAACTATTTAAGCACTCAAATCCAATTTTTTGACCATTTTGCCCCAAATTAATTATTTCTAAACACAAAACAGGTACTTTTTGTAGTTCTGGAACTTCTTCATCCAGTAGATTAGTGTTGTATTTTAAATAAGTTTTTGTAAATTCAACTAAAGTTTTTACAATAAGAAAACGTTGATCATTATAGGCAGTCATATTGTATATGTTTGTCAAAATTGGTACTATTTCTTTAATTAGATATTTACATGATCGTCGAGAACCTAGAGCAACATACACTAAAATTATAGATGACTTTTCAAACAACTTAGAGTCTGGTATTAAATTTCCTTTCAAAGTTTCAAATATGTTGTGTACAACATCTAAGAACAAATCTGTTTCATCGTCGGAAATTTTTGAAATAACTGCTGATAGAGTTTCTAAATACTGCGACATAATTTCGTTAGAACTGCCAGTTAAAATTTCTTTCTGAATCAAAGACCATATTTCTGAGGCTTTTTCTATATATACTGAAGTTGGATATATCGCGCATCCTTCTTTCTAGAAACATAATAATATTAAGTAAGATATTTTTAAATAAAATAATTTACAAAAAAAAACCAAAAAACGTCGCCTACTGTTTTAGGAGCCATTCACAAGGAAATGATAAAGCTAAATATAATTTTGAAGCCATAATCTGACTATTAGATTAATTTTAATGTACTAACCAGATCTATATTCACATAATTGGGTATTAAATTGTTCTTCAGACAATTATGTAAACATAAAATGTAAAACTCAATCAAAAGAAGCACAAAAAGTAGTTAAAAAAGCCCAAAAAATATGGATAACAGATGAAAGTAGAAAGTGGTTTAAAATAATAGATGCTCTAGACATTTACATTAAAACTGTACATTCAGAATTAACTTTTTCAATGCATTCAGTAGGATACTAACCAGATATTTCATTTTGTTTACTTCTAAAGAACAATTGACAACGTTTTAAGAAATTAAATAATGTTAACATGTAAGTCAAAGTTTAAATATTGATAGTAACCACTGTCAACTATACCTTTTGTTCATATGAATAAATTCACAACACAGTTTTTGCCACAAATCATATACATACCAAAAGTTTTAAACTATCAATTTTAGCTATCTCCAAAGATGAATCCAGTTTTTCCAATGCCAAATTTATGCCCAATTCACCAAAATCTGGAATGGCACACAAGCATGGAGACAAAGCTTCAGCCAAAGCTTCTCTTGTAATATTCTGAAATTTATAAATGTTGATTAAACTTATTTTTTAAACATATTGAGATTAAAATTATTAATGTAATCAAATCATAATTTTACTTGATATGTTACTATGATTATTAGTTTACAAAGTAGCTCACTGACACCATGTGAAGTTTGAAAATCTTCAATAATTTCCAACATTTCCAAAAGAAAAAATATTGCTTCTTGGACCCCCACTGCATTTCAAAAGAGAACGTGACGGCGATACTTACCACTAGGAATCGGTAAAATATAATAACTAATAATAATTGAAAATAATTAAATATTTTCCAACTTCATATGGTGTAAGTAGTAAATTTTGAATACTAATTGACCTTTGTATTTTAAAACTAGTACTAAACAGAAAAAAATTACCTCAAGAAATAAAACGTGAAGATATTTAATATATAATTTGTTTGTTTACACAATCAAGGAATAGATTACAAAATAAGAAATCAATAAATCACTAAAGTAATCACAAAATCTATGGTCAAACTGAAATTACCAATTTAATAATGAAATTGATTGTATAAACAACAATTTAACAAATTCTTCCACTATTTTATTGGAAAATGAATCTTTTTAATCAATAACTGCTACCATTGACTAAGAAGACTTAATTTTTCAAAAAAATAGTGGAATAAGTTTCTCTTTCAATGCCTTTTATTAGTTTTGGTTTTCTACATGGTTTTTGATGTTTTTCTGATTGCGTTAATTTTGTACCTTGGCTTGCCAAATTTAGAGTGTGTTTCAGGGATGTAACCCATTACACTGCGGTTCCAAAATAGTATGTACTAAATTCTTGGAAACGATTGTGACGTGTTTGCTTTACCTCCAATGACGTACACAGAATGTAATAAGAGGAATAATAAGAGTCTAGGCTACTGTTTTAAAGGAAAAATTAATTTTTATACCATTTCGTTAAATATTTTACAAACTATAACATAATAAGAACAATAAATAACTGCACAGTTAAACTAAACTTCCACTATTTATTCGAAAAATGCGCTTTAAAATTCAATTACAGCTGTTTCGCTATAACTAGCATGGTCAGATTGACATATTGAAATTACATGTTGTTTGTTTGTAACTAGGTACTTGATGTTGATAAGGCGTTAAGGAAGTAATAAGACATAACAATATTAAAGCCTAGATGTTATTAGACCTAAGAGATTATCCTGGATGTATTTCCCTCTAAGATCAGTATAACTGTGCAATGATATAGAAAAACCAGAAAAAAACTATATCATGCTGATCTTTACAATAACTTAATATATTTATGTTACAATAATGTCTTATCTATGTATAAAATGAAGTAAACAGTTCATACATAGATAAGACATTATTGTAACATAAATATATTAAGTTATTCTAAAGATCAGCATAATATAGTTTTTTCCTGGTTTTTCTATATCATTGCACAGTTATACTGATCTTAGAGGGAAATACATCCAGGATAATCCCTTAGGTCTAATAACATCTAGGCTTTAATATTGTTATGTCTTATTACTTCCTTACTTGGTCTAGCCTTAACGCCTTATCAACATCAAGTACCTAGTTACAAACAAACAACATGTAATTTCAATATGTCAATCTGACGATGCTAGTTATAGCAAAACAGCTGTAATTGAATTTTAAAGCGAATTTTTCGAATAAATAGTGGATTTTTAGTTTAACTGTGCAGTTATTTATTGTAAGATGAACTTCCAAAAAGTAAAGGTTAACACAATCAATTTTATAACATAATAAATTTTAATAAAAGAATAAAATAATAATTTTTAATTTACTTGTTATTCAATGAATGTTATGCTGATGAATGACAAAAGTTAGGTCAATATTCATATCTCTTTTTCACTTACTATGATAACCTTCATTTGTCTTTCTTTTCAGCTCCACAAATATCCTGGTGTATGTTGCATATGTACTTATTAATAAATTTTAAACACAAAATATTATTCCAATTTTTTACATTCGTTTAAAAAGCAGGATGATTAAAACAGAAGATGCTAAAATATATAGTATCACAATGTGTCAAAAATGTGAATTTAGTACCCACTATTTTGAAATCCTCTTAAATTAACTGATCACATATCTTTATTTTTCATCTGTTACTTCTAAATATGTTTCTTACTGTTTCATTTGGAGGCGCTCTAAAATCTACAGGAAAATAGCATGCCAATACATCAAAGATATCTTCTGTTAAATGTTGCAAAGGAAAATTTGTTAGAAATAGCTTCATCCACTTAAATAGAAATATTAAGTTTTTAGGATCTCGTTCCCCATCAACAGTCATTAATACCATATATACAAATTCTAACTTCATCGCCAGCAATTCTAAAAACAACAAAATTATAGATTTTTTTCAATTTTTAAGGAAATATCTTCATAATCCAAAGAGTTTTTGGTAGTCCAACTCCACCAAACTAAATATATTTTTATTGTTTTTAGATAGGTATTTAAGTGATATTATCCACCTATTTTTCACATGGCTTTGTATGGGCTCAATTTAGAGTTAATAATTGCTTTATGAAACAGTATAAGTTTAAGGATTACAAATTAATCAGAATGACCTAAGACAAAAAAAGATCAAATTATAAATATCTTTTTATGACCCATAATAATTAATTATTAATACAATTTCATTCAAATTATTCTATTATTATATTGTTCTAATGTTCAATAAAGAAAGTAAAAATTAAATTTTTTCATTGGCAGTTAAAAACAATTTATTGTAAGGAATATGTTACATTAAATTAAATAACAGATATTAGCTTAGTGATTTGCTAAATACTAATAACTAACCTTCTATAAACTCCCTTAATGAAAATTCTATAATCTGATATATCTTGTACCTATCTGATCTTTGTTGTTGCTGACAGGGTACATTTTTGTATATGGAATTAATTAGCAGTGGTATCAATTTTGCAGGAAAGTTCTTAAATTGAATTATAGTTAATATGCCCAACAATGCAGTAGGTATTACCTAAAATATTTGAAAATATATTATACAAGATGCCTCAGTAATTGTTCCTAATAACAAATACAGAAAATGAGTTAACTTAAAAAACAAAAATAACGTTTTAAGTAAGTAAACAGAACTTGTTAAAAATAAAAAAAAAACTATATTAAACTTTACCTGATGATGATCTTCAAATTTACTGCTATAAAATAAAGCTAAAACTTCTAACTGTTGTTCATTCAGATAATCAAATGGAATATTAATTAAAACTTCAGTTAGTATTGATATACCCAGTTCTCTCTTGGAGACATGTTCTTCTGTTAGTAATTGACCTAGTTGTTCTATTAAATAAAGAATAGTAATTTTGCCTTCAAGAATGCCTACAAAATGTGATGATAAATTTTCTTATTTTAAATTACTGGGTATTTACCTTTGGTTATTTTCAAAGCATTTTCTTTAAAAATTGCATCTTCTTTGTCTTCAAGTTGATCGACAAGAGTTTTTAAATCCATAAATGCAGTTAATACTACTTATAAATTAAAAAAATGTTTTTAACATCGCCCCCACAGAAGAAGATTAAGGTTAACACCACTGCCACAGAACAATAATAATAACCATAGATAACACACACTGATAATAACCACAGACAGAACAGAAATAAACCAAACATGACAAGGATTTGACGTCTAAACAAAACGGCTCCGAGTCAGTCTAGTCCACGGTCGTTGCGTACTTTGTACTGCGCATCAGTTCGAACATCATACGATCATAACTATCCGCGGAAATTTTTCCGATAGTGGGCGCTGCAGTATCTGTCAGTGGAATGGGGAAAACATTGATACCAGCCATTTAATTCAATATCAATTTAACTATTTCTATTTTGAATTTTGTATAGTAAAGATCGTTAGTGAAAGATGGACGTGTGGTGATTAATTTATACATAGAAGTAAATTATTTCAATAAATAGTAGAAGTGTAGTACCTAGTTAAACATTTATTTTTGTGGTTTTGAGTTAAATTACCTTTATAATCAGTTTCCAAGAAGTGCTTGCTACACACAGACATGTATTTGGAAATAGGTATCCCAATCTTTAAAACGTTCTTCCACACTTTTCGCAATTTTACATTTGCGGGAAATCTGTGTATTGATATGTTTGAATCTTTGTACTGGTTACTCTGAGGCACCGATCAATACCTCTTACACTTCCTAGTAATTAATCCAATTTAACTAACTATTTTAAAACAAAAACTTCACCAAACTTATTCAAAAACTAAAAAATTTAATTAAAAACACTACTCACAAATAACACGCGAACAAATGGAGAATGGGTTTGTTTTCCCCATTCTATTAGTTCAGATAGAGGGCGCACCCTTTGCTCGTTTTCGCGAATTCGAAAACACATGCGGTTGGTTATCTCGCTCGCACAAAGAAAAAGACAGCCTGTTGCGCTGTACGGAGTACGCAACGACCGAGAATCCTGCTACCCTCTCGAGTTTCACATCCTTGTTATATGTATTCGTGAAAAATACTAATTTTGAAACCACTATCACCATACTTGTAATTTAAAAATAACCAGATTTTTCACTAAATTCAGGCAGTCTTACCAAATTAGAAACGCCGCTCTTAAGTGCGGCACCATATTGCCAACATATAAACTATTTTAGCTCGAGTTATGTTCGTTTGAAGTTTATATTTTATTGGTCCAAGGAGTTGTATTTGATATAAAGTTAATTACGTAACCTTTCTTAAAGCATTTATTTATTATTTGTAATAACTTGCGGCCTTCGAATTTAAATATTTAGAAAATTTACAGTGAAAAAAGATACTGATTGACAGTAGCAAACGAACGAAGGAAGTTGTTTTTAAGTATGTGGAAGGAAGTCAAACGAATAGAGCGATTTGTTCACTTTGATGACGTGCAATTATATTTACAACAAGCCATATATTAGAGAAACTTTGTTTGATATTTACTAGATTCCTAAGGTGCGTATTGACTTGAGCATTTCAGTCCGAACGAACCGAACGAGCTGAGCGCGCACAGTCGAATTCGGCTAGTCAGTACGTCTCTTCGAGCCGAACTCTGACGAACCGAGCGCGCCAAACTTTTTCGGCAGCTTGTCGGTAAATGTGATTTGCTCAAAGGGAATTAGTCGTTCGTGCGCGCTCAGGGGGTACGGAGATTCGTCCCGGTTTTTCCGTTCTGAACATTCGCGCTAATTTTGTCAGATTTATTTGTTTGTATATCGTAAAGTAATAGCTAAGCGATCTTGGACAGGTATAGCTTTTCGAAATTGCGTGTCTTTTTTAGCAATTCTATGTCCAACAAGGCATATTAATTTTTCAAAGTCTTCTGCAGACATTCGAGTAAAATTCTTAACATGAATTCTGTCCATATCTCTCAGTAATGTCGCATTTTCACGCCGTAAAAACAGGCATTTCGCCCACATTTTTTTGCATTTCTTCTTTTTCGTGTTAGTTAGAGCTTGTATAATTAAAAATGCACCAGCAGCCACGATCACATTTTCCGCGTTCATGTTTATATCGGAAGTTTGTACTCTACGAACACCAAAAACAAACTGGCGAATACGGGAACATAGCATAGAGTACAAACACTACGAACATTACGAGCTTTTCTCACACATGTTTGCTTGGTTCGTACGTGCGCGCTCGGTTCGTTCGGACTAAAATGCTCAAGTCAATACGCACCTTAATACTATTTTAAATGCTTGATAACATTGTCCCGTTCTGACAGCTGTGACGTACACCTATATTATATATAAATGGAGATATTGGGTTAAGCCCGCTAATGCAGCCGTAGACACGTGTTTCTGTCTTCTAAGACTTCATCAGTACGGCATAGCTAAGGAGAATATTACCAAAAAAACACTGAATGATGGAAAACAATATAAATCACACAAACGGAGTCAACACAAGGGCCAACCGCACATTTGTGGCTTCAATTGGAATTACCGATTGATGCCTGTATGCACCATTTTCACGTTTTCTCGTAATTAGCTAACCACGTCTAAGTATGTAATCGCGGTTAAAAAGTAGATTCGATGCACCAAAGAATTTTGCACTTAAATTAGCTAATTGTGATTAAGTAATTATGGCCAGCTGGCAACCTCGCAATTTTCCTAGGAATCCGTCATGTCTGTCACAATTTGATGTTGATTGATGTGAAGGTTACGGACAAAGAGGCTGTTTCGGGATTCGGGTGTTTGAAATTTGTTGTAACTAATAACATTACATATTATTTAAAATAATATATTTCGATTGTACATAAATTAATGACAGAACTTCAAATCGAATCTTCATGAAACATGTTATAAATATATATAAATAAAAATAAAATAAAGGCTCGATTACAGAACACAACAAAATTATAAATGTCAGCTTCAATTTATTTTCTTTTGTTTTAAGAATACAGTTTAAAGTGCAATTCCACATAGTTATTGGAGACATAAAATTGCATAGGGTGTACTTATCATAAGTTAGGGCTTCAACCTCTTCAAGAAGATCTACCTTTGTTGGTTTCGTGAGGCGAAAGAAACTAAGGTCATCCAGGGCTTCAAAATAATTATCTCTCTCATTCCAACGCCTACGAAACCCATTTAACACTATGTCATCAATGTCTAGTTCATCATCAAATAATAGGTCTTCCACTTCCATAATTATTTTTCACTACCACAGTTTATCACTACTCACTATTGACAAAAACATGTAAATAAAATCAGAAATCAGAACCAAACAAAACATCCTAACCTCACTTATTAACTAACCGCGGTTATCTAGTCTTAATCCCAGGCCATCGAGCGGTTAAAAGTTAATTGCGGATTAGGAGAAAAAAGGCTTGGTGCATAAGAAAAACATTAAGTAATCACGGTTAAAGTCTTAATCAGAGAAATTGTACAATGGTGCATACAGGCATGATTGTCGGTGAAATTCCAACATCGCCACGGAGGCAGATATAACCACCTGCGTGACAAACCGTTACTCAGGAATAAATACAAATGGAAGTAGTAGTTTTTTTACGGCTGCATTAGCGGGCTTAACCCAATATCTCCATTTTTTTATTTAATTCATTCCCGCAAAAATACTACTACCATTTAATATATATATCTTATCTATGCCTATATTTATACTGGACAAGGTATATCTATGGTTACTATACAGTTATTTATAAAATTCGTCACGAAAAAGTCCCTAAAAAAAAAATCTAGCAGTATGGTTTTCAACACTGTTGAACATTTTTATCTTTGAAGGTAATTTATTAAACCTTATAGGTTAAAAATCTCCATTTTATAAGGAAAAGTGAATTTTTTCGTAAATTATATATTGATTGATTTTTAAAAGTAGGTATTTTTTTCAAAATAATTTATATCCACCATTCGTGTTCTAAATTACACGTTATATTTGATTGGCCAATATAGTGGATTTTATAATCAATTACATAATCATTTTTTAGATGCTATCTGCTCAGTTTGTTAACACAGTAAAGAATTCCGTAAGGACAAGTGTTTGTAGTCGAAATATTGGTATCTTGGCACCTTGCTTACAAAAAGCTTCGGACCCAATTCAACAACTTTTTATTGATAAAATTAGAGAATACAGACAAAAAAGTAACAGGTAAGCTTACCTTTGTTACCAAATACAAAATTATCTGTACTCTTTTACTTTAAGGGTGGTATATAATTTCTTATTAAATGCGATTCCAATTGAACTTAGAAATTGGTGAAAAGTGATAAACCATACATGTAGTGTATATGGTTATATTTAAAAATTAATTAAAAATCTAATCTATTATTTAACTCTGTGATGATTTATGAAGATACAGCATTATTGGTAATGGTTTATTTTAGCTGTCCCCCCTTAGGCCCATGCAACAATTTGAATTTTTAAGAATAATATTTTTGGTCAATAAGAGAGTAAACTTTACATTTCAAACTACATTGACACACAGCCAGTCCACGGGTAACGGGTGTTACACTGGGACAACTAAAAATTTGATATTAAATTAATTTTAAAAATTTATAATTTTTTTTAATATACCTAATGATAATACATTGCAAACTCTTTGAAAATATAGTAGTTCAAGATATTTATTACCAATAAAAGTATTAAATAAAGTGGAAAGAAGATGATAACGGGTGTTACAGTAAATGAGCCTGTCATTTGAGATAATAGTGGTTCATCTCAAAACTCTGTGAATTGAAAAAAGAGAAAAATCTGTGAATTGAAAAAAGAGAAAAATCTGAAAAAAATTGAGCTGAAAGTGTAGATTATAGGCTTTAAATTGGTATAAGAAAGTAATTGAGAGAAAAATATTTGGTTTATGAGCATAAATCTATGGTAACAGGTGTTACAGAGAATAGTAACGGGTGTTACAGAGAATAGTAACGGGTGTTATATGTCTTAAAAAACATTAGATTCTGTCTAAGTTATTGAGTTAAGAGGATAAATAATGAAACAACATGATATGGTAACACTTCTGTATTCCACAAAAATACATATATAAAGATTTAGTGCCTTTTACTGACAATACCGGTAAATAAATATATGATAAACAGACAAAAGCAGTTTTTTTTAATAAACTTATACCTACCATATAACTTACAGGTTATTGAATTAAAAACTTATCAGTGTCATATGTTTATAACCCTCCACTCACCACCTGCACTAAATGATAAGTTTAAGACTATAAAAACCATATAAATAATTAAAATATCAAAACAACTCTTTCAGAGTCTAAAATTGTGGACCTTTTACTTTACTTATGTGTAATTAAAATATATATTTGAAAAAATTTAATTTTTTACTCTGAGGCTCAATTTGGCATGGATTGGCTGCACATTTGTGTTAATAGATAAACTGATTGAATAGTCTTTCTAAAGATGTAGGATTGAACCTCTATGTAAAGAATACTACTTGGTAAAGCAAATATTTATTCTAGGTTTGTACATCAATACATTAAACTAACATAATTGATTTCTCATGTGATATTGACAAACGTGGCTGACATGATATGAACTGATTACTTCACATCATTTCACAAATGAAAATGTCGAAACGAAAACGATAAAAAATATAATTAAAAAAAACAAGATGCTCATAAAAGCAAATGATTCAAATGATTAATTGTTATCACTTAATCATCATTATTGATTCAAAAGGTTTACTGAATATTGATTAAACTCAGAACATGATCATCAAATCTAACAGGCCTTCTAGTTGTTTTAGATACCCTTCCTTCAGATCTTTTGGAACCCTCATTGCTATCATCAGATGGTTCAGTTGAAGAGGAATGTGAGGGTTTCAAAAATGTTCTGTTTCTTCTCAGCATTCTTCCTGAATCATCCTCTACAATGTATGACCTTGCACTTTGATGTTCACTTATAACAGTGACAGGCTCCCATATCCCATCTTTTCTGATGACGATTTTATCACCTTCTTTTACTTCTGGCAAATTCCTAACTCCTTTCTTATCATAATGATACTTCTGAACTTGCTGACTTTTTATCAGTTTTCCTCAATATTTATCCCTTCCTGTTTCAATAATCCCTAATGGACTGGTAACTTGTTTCATCTTCCATTATTGAGAAGTTGGCTAGATGAAAGACCTTTTGATATAATTGGTGAATTTCTATATTCTAGCAGACCAGCATAAAGGTCTTTGCTTTTTCTCATAATTGATTTGGCTATTCCAACAGCTTTTTCAGCTTAACCATTTGATAGAGAGTATTTAGGACTTGAAGTTATGTTTTGAATTGCCACTCAATTGCAAATTCTAGAAATTCTATACTACTGAATGGCATGTTATCAGAACAGAAAACGTCTGGAATACCCTGTGATCTAAAAATGTCTTTCAATGCTGAAATTAACAACAACCTGGGTTTGTCCATTTGCATTATTTCTTGCATATTTTTCACATACTTTACAGTTTTTCACCAATGAAGCGATTTCACTTGACATTTTAGGCCAATAAAAAAAACTTCTTGTCCTAGCTTTTGTATTATTTTCTCCAAAATGATTTTCATGAAGTAAAAACAAAATTTTCTGTCTCAGTGAAGGAGGGACAATCAATTTGTCATTTAGAAAAAGTAAATTTTCTCCTATGGAAATATCATGACTAATTTTTCTGAAATTCTCTAGCTCACTAGCTAATTTTTATAGGTGACCAACCTTTTTTTGGTGAATTCAAACACTTTTCTTAATATGGTATCTTTTTGTACAATTTTGTCTTCATCTATTTCACATTGGTCAGTTTCTGGCAAAGGAGCTCTAGATAAAAAATCGGCAATATACATTAGGTAACCTTTCAAATATTTCACATTGAGAGAATATTTCATAGTTTTTATTAGTAGTGAGTTGATTGATATTTTTTTTAAATTGATTCGAAAGGTTTATGATCTGTATGGACCATCACATCATGTCCATATATATAAAAATGAAATTTCTCACAGGAAAATTTTATGCTGAGCATTTCTTTTTCAATCTGGGCGTACACTTTTTCACAATCTGTCAGACTCTTAGACGCAAATGCAACAGGTTGTCCGTTTTGTAAGAGACAAGAACCTAGACCATGTTGTGATGCATCCGTCTGTATGACCATTGGCTCTCTACTACTAAAAATTTTCACATTAGGTGCTCTTGTTACTATCAGTTTGATTTTATCAACTCCTTTTTTATGTATCTTATCAAATTTATAAACAACATCTTTTTCAGTAAGTCTCGAAGAGGTGCAGTTATTTGTGATAAATTAGGAATGAATTTCGTTAAATATTTCAAAAACCCCAGAAATATCTCTAAAGATTTTTTGTCGGTATCATTTTCCGTAATTACATGTCCACAATACCTGACTTGGCTAACCTTAAACTGAATTTTATTTTTATTGAGTTTTACTCCAAATTGTTTTACCGTTCAAGAAAATTGATTAGGTTTCTATCATGTTCTAGTTCATTCTTACCACATATGACTATGTCGTCGAAATAGATGAAAACCTCTGGTAGATCACCAAAAATTTCCATGTTTTCTCGCTGAAAAACTGATGGCTTATGAAATGCCAAATGGAAGCAGATTAAACCGATATCGCGCAAATGGTGTATTGAAAGTACATAAGTCCGCATTTTCCTCATCTAGTTTATGTGCCAGAACCCTTCTTTCATATCAAAAACCAAAAAAAACCATACCCTGCAATCAGGATCGTCAGACTCGGCCTCATCTTCCGGAACCTCATGAATTTTCTTTTTGTTTTTGAAATATTCTGAACATTTCTTCTTAAACAACCCGCATTCTTTACCAAACGCTGGTCAATTCCTAAATCTATGTGAAAACCACAAAAATTGCAATCGTCGATGACGTCTCTTTTGATAGATTTCCTTTTTACTACGTTGACATTAACACTACTTGCTTCACGTTTAAATTCTTCTATCAGTTGCTGTTCTACTGCTCGACAATATTCCGAAACTTTTTCCAGGCTAATATTTCCATCTTGCAGAAGGACTTTTACATTCGAATCTCGTATTCCAAATAAAATTTGATCTCTGATTATGCTTGATTCCTGATCCCCAAATGCACACTTAGGAATGGAATTTTTCAGTTCAGTAAGATAATTATTGAATACTTCTTTCTGTGTTATATTCCTGAACACGAATCTTTCATACACAATATTTGCTCTTGGTTTACAGTAATTCTCAAATTCGTTGATTACACTCCACCAGTGTGATTGTTTCAATATTTAGTTTCAGTGAATTGAAAACTTTTAGGCCTTCTTCACCAATGGTACTTAAGAAAATTGCAATATTCTTTAACATCTCCATTATTATCCCGGAGCTTTCATGAACAAATTGAACTGCTGCTTCCATAAGATCCAGTTTTCAGCTAAATTCCCTTTGAACGTGAGAGGTTTATTGGAGCGGACAACACCGCTCTGAAAAATCGTGTAAATTTGAAATGGCTGCGCATGCTCCTCAGGCGGGGCAGCTAAAATACACCATTACCGCATGAATTATTTAATACAGACTTTTGACTTTTTTAAATATAAATTATTGCCAAAATGTTTACAATATGGTTACCGAATTTTTAAATTCCAGAAACTGTTTACATCATAAAACAAAGCTTTAAAAATTCATGTCTCTGCTATTATTGCTAGTTGTAAAAAATACAAAAGCTGTTACATTATTTATGTATAATTAACTTTCAGTGGTAAATCTCTGGTTGAACCAACCCCAGAACTTGAAAAGGAGTTAAAAACTGAATTAGAAAAAGTTTCAAAACAATATGGAGGAGGACCAGGAGTAGATATGACAAAGTTTCCCACATTCAAATTTGAAGACCCTGTCATTGATCCTATCAACTTACAAAAGTAAATTGTTCATTTCATTTGTTGTTTATATATGAATAGATAGTAGAAAAAATTGTAAGTTCATTTAAATTAATAAATAATGGTTAAATACTAAAAATAGTGTATTACGGTATATGTACATTACAAAAATAAAACTTATTACACAGTATATAATACTAAATTAAAAAAAAAATAATTCAACTTTATACCGAATTAAGAATTTGACCTACAATTTCTAACAAAGCTGGCATGTTAAAGGTTAGTGCTAGTGACTGGAAAATTTGTAGTAATTTTATTAAATCAGCCTTTGAAATAAGACATTTGAATTTTGCTGAGCAGGAACAATGATTATTGATATTGTCCAATTTTATCTAAAACAAAAAATTATAGTTTTGAAAATATTGCTTAAATTTATTTTTGTTAAAAAAACAGTACCTTGATAAAATATGTATATTTTAAAAGTAATAGTCAAATGGATGGAATTGAAAAAAATTACCTGTCCACATTTTTTGCATTGTAAATCTTGTAAATTATATGCCAGTAATTTCTTGTTTACAATGTTCAACATAATACATTGAATTTCAGCATTATCATACTCAGAGTTACATAAAGGACAGAGCCATGCTGAATCAGATCTAAATTGATCTCTGCCCAAATCAATATCTCTACAATGATTACAAGCTCTACAAATTATTTGAGGTATTATATAAGAAACTGTAGGATCCGTCCATATAGCTTTTTCTGAAAATTCGCCAACACCTAAAATTCGAATATGTACTTTTAATTTTAGATGGAAACTTACATAATATTAAATAATAGCAAGGTTAATGTTCAATATAATTTAATTCCAAAGCTATACAAAAAATTTACTAGGTATGATATTGCTCATATGTCAAAATATCTGTGACGTTGTACAGAGAGTAAACTCTTGTAAATTAATGCGTATAGGTTCTACACGTATTTTTACAATTTTCAGTAAATTTTTCTGGTTTTTGAGCATTTTAGGTTTTGTTTTACGAGTTTATTGACTTTTTCAATATTCATTAATATGATGAAAATCAAGCAAAGGATTTTAAAAATAAATATTCTTTTACACGTTTCCTAATGACGATGTTTTTAAGAAATTGTACCCAAATAACTGCGGTTCATACAATTTTAATTAAAATTGGACAAATTAAAATTACTCCAAGTATTTTTAAAAAAAGGTGGTCCAATTTATTAAAAAACCTGATTTCACTGTAACTCGACAATATTGCTGTTAATATTGTTATGACAACTATTATAATTACTTTTTGGGTATATTAATAATAATATATAAAACTAAAATACGTGTTGATTATAATTATCAATCTTTTACTTTTTTTTTCAAAAAACGTATACCTATTAATAATACAAATAGGATATGATTTTAAAGTCGGTTGGGACCAGCATACATTCAATATTGCATAAATACTCGTATTTGACGTTCAAAAAAATTTGTTCGCGTTGTATTCCACACAATGCATGTTTTGGAGATACCTCAATCAGAGTGGCAAAAGTGCTTCAACAATTGGTTCAAACGCATGCATCTTCATGGGGAATATTTTGAGAAACAATAAAGCGATTTTCGATTATTAATATTTGTTTTTGTTCTCTAATTCCGAAATATAAAAAAAATATAAAAGGCAACCCTCGTACCACTTGGGGTTAGAGCCAGCTCAACAAAATTAGACCCATATTTATTATACAAGTTCGGAAATAAGTAATTTTTTATAAAAAATAGTACCTATTAGACGAAGAAGATTGCTCTTAAGCGTATCTACTGCATCTCTCACAGCTGGATCAAGACCAATTATGTGACAAATGGCTTTAACAAACTCTAAAGCAGCGCTTGTGCCATCTGAAAGCGGTTGTAAACGGTTATGTATTTTTTCAGTCATCCTAAAAATAAAAAATAATAAAATTGAATTTCTTTGAACAGTTATGATTTAATAAATTTTGCAAGAGATTGTTTGAAGAGTAAATTTTAATTAGTAGATGGTTAATTATTTACAACTTTACACGCAAATTGCAATTGGCCTTTTTGTAAAGATTTGGAAAAACATATTTTAAAATAATTCTACATTTGCATCTAACACATACAATGTATGTACAATGTATGAACTGGCAAGATCTCCCTTCTCTGGCTGCTCTCGATGTCATCGCTAGCGTTTATGAAACATAAAAAAATTAAAAATAAGTGTATACGTATCACTAGTGGTTTTTTAAAGAGCACCCAATATTGGTCCTAGAAGCCGAATTTGGAGAACCCGCACTTCACCTAAGAGACTTTCTGGGCCAACATTTTTTACTGAAACTAATATTTAAAGAGTGTCTTTTAATTACAAAAATCAATAAACTAGCGTTGGCGTGTTCAAATCACGCCTTTTGGAGAAATAAAAAAATACCAAATCTCATCGAAAATTACATTAAAATTTTGGCTTATACAGAGAACATGTATACCTCCAACAACTTACTAAGTAATATACCGAAATATGATTATTATTGAGATACCAACCAACTCGCATCATGATCCAAAGTACAGCAGAGGCATTTTAACACTCGCTGGAATAACTATCAACAAATTTACACAGACGTCACTAATAAATAATGAAAAGCAACTGGTTGTGCATACATACATAAAAACTCAAAGGAAAATAAAAGGTTGAAACTCCTAGAACCCTCCTCAATATTCACTGTAGAGTTGACAGCTATAAGGGAGGCAATAAAATTGTGTCTGGCTCTCGAAGAGACAAAGTTCTTTTTTTCTGAGAGCAGAAGTACACTGGAGAGCATCAAAGCAATTTCACCTAATTGTCTTAAAAACCATTTAGTCGTTGATATTCTCAAGCTTTATAATGAAATTAATCTTTAGTGTGGATCAAGTCTCACGCAGGAATCAATATGAATGAGGAAGTAGATCTTCTAGCAAAAATGGCTACATCTCAAGGTAGCTCACCTGAAAGATGTAAATTTCCATATACTGATTTGTCAACGTACCTACTAAAAAATGAATTGAGAGAAAAATGGAAAACCATATTATGACAATACAGATAAAGGACTCTTTTATAAATGTGTTCAATCAAAAATTCCAATTAAACCGTGGTATAGAGATTATATCCAACAGACACTTTATAAAAATAATTTGTCGAATGAGGTGCAATAAGGCATTATATCCAGAATACCTTTATAGAATAAGGCAAACTGATTCTCCAAATTGGTCCTGTGGAGAGTATGGTGATCTAAAACATATTATTCTTGAATGTCCAACTAATATTATTCATCTGAATAACTTCTTTCGTCAAGCATATCACAATAACATAGAGCAACCAATAAATTTGAAAATGCTATTAACAAAAAGTCAGTGTTTTCAAATACTGTATGATTAATTAGAAACGTTGGTATAAAATTGTAAGGAAAAAAAAACAAAAAAGGTATTGAAAAAATTAATAAAAAACAAAAATAAAGCGAATAATTGATTTACGTTAAAAATTAAAATACTACTACGAAGATATTGGCCAGTTGGTTTACTCCAGTGCTACTAAAAAATATTTCGTTATTATTATGTACTTCAGTTTAAGTACAAAAGTCCAGTCCACTATTTATTGAACACCATATCAAAGCAATCTTCTTCACTCAGTATTTGCTAAACGAATTGTCTATATTAACTGACTTTACAACAATACATTTTTAACTATTATGCACATATGTATACTTCGCCTATCGAGGTCATGATAGTCCTACTCGCTAGATCTTTACCATTCAATTATGACACTATTATCCGTATCACATTGATATCTTAATACAATACAAATATTTATTAAACAAAAACATTAAAACTATTTTCGTTAATCTTTTAAACATAATTTTAATTCTCAGAGAAAAAAAAGTATCCGATTAAATTCAGAAATACTTACTGAAATAGCGTTTGACTTAATTCTCCAGCTAACAACTCTTTTGCATAATCAACGACGTTTTCATGTTGCGCCAATCCGAATGATGGTTGACTTAAAATAGCCCTAGAAATACTGGAACGTTCTTTTTGTCGCATATTAGAATAGATGGCATTGATATATCCAGCTATTACAGCATTGAAGTTATTACGACAATTTGCAAGTTCGGGAAGAAGTTCGGCTATATTCCATTTCATTTCCACTATCGGCTATAAATTGTTAAATGTTTATCTGTATTTTGATAATATTATTCTGTATTACCTCATCTGATTCTTCTTCCTCGTCATCTTCTTGATTTTCATTATCTTCGCCGCTTTTTTCAAGAAATTCGTTTTGAATACTTTCCGGTAATTTTCCTTTTATTCCTCCAAAATTGGCAGTATCTAACCATACAAGCTGTTCCCAACATTGTCTATAATAATGTAATTAATACTTATAGTCATCTAAAACGTTGAAAAACTTATATTTAACTCACCTGTAAGTTATTTCTAAGGAGTGAAAAAGTTCCTTATTACGTATTGATGTAACTACAAATTCAACATTAGCTATGGCATCTTCTACAGATGTCTTTTTAGAGCAAATAATAATTTTATTGAAATTAGCGTAAATAATTATACATCCGAGTCGTTTAAATTCGGCTACCAATTGCAAAAACAATTTTTTCATTAGGTTTTGCAAAGTTCGTAAAAGAGCGGGATCATATAAATAAGCTTTTGGAGATCTCATCCATCTACAAAGCATTGTTTCAATTTATATTTCAGCAAATTAAAAAAAAATAAATGACAATATTAGTATTGAAAGACTTATCTAGACAATTGAATATTCCAAATGAATTATCGACGGATTTTATATTACCTATAAAAATGTATAACTTGAAAATCGGCAAATACATTTCTATGAATCGAAATATCCCTCATCCAAGCAACTGCCATTGTCCTTAGAATTTTAAAAGATTCAGCGCATCTATTGGTTTCATCATAATTTGTTGAGCTTTGATGTCCAGATATCATACTATTGATAGATGTAATTTCTGATGCATCAAAGGCTGTGACGTTGCTCATTCCTTCAATATCTGTCACATGATGTGATTGTAATAAAGTGTTGATCGCTAAACTGTCAACATCCAGTTCTACACAAACTGAAGAGTACCATCCTGGCACATTACATACTTCTGAAGAACCTTCTTGATTGTCAGCTAACAGCCTAAAATTTATATAATTTTTTAAAAGTAAGTGGGCCATATATTATCTACAATAATTACAAAAGATTTTTTGAAATTGTTAATAATGTTGAATTATTAAAAAATTTGAGAGAAATAGAAAATACTTGTTAGAAGGAATAAGTATCCATTGCAGAGCTACTGACAATTTTCTACAGAAATACGAAGCTCTTAAAAATAAAATAAATATCTGAAAAAAAATAGTATCTTATTCAATGAGCTTATAATGATGACTATTATTCACGAGGTGAAGTTTACGGCCACGAGCCGCAGGCGATTTCGTCAAAGCGACTGCAAAATATAACCATGTAGTAGATCTCGAATAACAATTTAGGAGACATTAATAACTAATATTCATTTTAGAATAACAAGTTAGGAAACATTAATAACTAATATTCATTTTAGAATAAAAAAGTTATAAATTATATTTACCCACCTGGCGTCGTTTTCTTGGCTTCCCCCAAGATCAGGTTTATCAGTTGTCGAAAACCAAAGCACATGATTATGATTAATTAAATGTCTAGCAAAGAATAAATCGGAACCGAAGATAGCTGGATCAGAAGGCATGTTACCAAGAGGAAGATGAAAATATCTGCATTGTTCCGTCATCAATTCCAAAACTCTCTCACTATTCAAATAATGTCTTACAATAGCTCTAGCTCCAATTTTTTGCCAGTCGATAACGTTGTAAAGTTCGTCTATATCCTAAAATATTGTATATTGTGTATAAGCGGTAATATTATCTTATAAAAACTATCTTTGTCCAAAAATGTTAGTGGATTTAAAAAATTGATACAATACTTTTCAATATGCACAACTCATACTATAAAAAACTTCTTTCAAAAAAGTCACAGAAAAATGAAATCGATGTTACCAAGCTATAATATAGAGGACAAAAGGTAAAAGAAAGAATAAGGAAGACAAAATTAGCAGACTGGCTATAAAATATGTGAAAAAATAAGTAGGCAGAATTAAATTTCAAATAAGTTCATAAAACATCACAGAATAATTGGGAACAATTAGAAACGGTCGTACCTGTACATGAATTTGTACTTGGGGAAAATCTACCATATTTGAAACGTTTTGTTGCAGCTCTCCTAATTCCATTGCAGATTGGATAGCTAAAAGGGTGGGTCCTTTCTTTTCGTCTTTGTAAGACTGCAAAGTTTTTTGTATTGTTTTAAATACTTGGACTAAACTAGTTTCTATTTTTACTTCAAATGTTATTTCTTCAGGAGGAAGCAGATCTTCATCTGGATTTTTTTCCATTCTACAAGAAAAATGTATAACAAAAATTCTACCTTAGTTTTAGTAAATAAATTAGAAATTATTCATAACGACAATCATACAGTTATTTTGTTTTACTGATTTATCTTGTGTTTTCTGCATACTTTTCAGTACTACCAATAGTTGCAACTTAATATTTAAACCTTAATACCAAATAATTTACTCACTTAACTAATCTTTCAGCTTGATATAAATTAGCCATATGGGGCATCAAATTGGTTTTTACTGTATCCAAAACGATTATAATTGCCTTTTTAATTGGAGTTAAAAATAATGCAAACATGTGTTGTGCTTTTGACGTGTGTTTGTGATGATAAAAATAAAGATGTCTAATTGAGTCTTTAGATAAATAAGGTTGTCGAGATATACCAACTTTATCTAACTGTTCCATGTTAAAACTGTCCATGTTAGATACTCTAGAGGAAACCTGCAAACAAAATTAAGTATTTGAGAACAAATAATAAAGAAGTATTACATAGGCACGCCTTCGATTTAGTAAATCCGGTCCGTTTGCAAATTTGCTTCCAGCTTTCGGCTACTGAACGAACTAGTTCAGTATTAAATACAGCGCTATCTGTGTGATATTCTAAAAAGTATAGACTTAGATGGCAGCACCTCACAGAAACCAAATTAATTCAAATTGCAATAGCTGTTTAATTGATTTTTTCACCTTATCTATTAAAGAATTATTAATTTTTGGTAGTGAATGTATTTAATTATAACTACTAAATGTATATCCCATAAAATTATATTCAAATTTATGATATAAGTATACTTTTTTGGAATAAAAAATATATATATTTCAATTGCATGACTTCGGCAAGTTCAAAAATTTTAAAAAAAATCACATATGTTTCTGAACCATAACTAATTTATTTTATAAAAAACTTGCGACCTTTTATGTTCTGGTTTCTTTGTTTTATACTTGCAAAAAAATAGTTTTTCCGATTTTTCTTGAAAACAAATCATACAACCTAAATGAAATTTTGGTAAAATAATACCTAAGGCTGAATACGTCTCAAATTTTTTCAAATTTTTTGAACTTGTAGATACTTTTTCCGGAGGTCCATATAAACCTTAACTATTTTAATGTATCGGACTAAAATTTTAAATTAATAATAAATATTTGATTACCTTACAAACACAGCCAACTTGAACTAAAGCTCTAAACAAAGGAGTGACTTGTGTTTCATATACTCCTTCAACATTTGGATCTGTCTTATCTAAAAATATCTTTCTGTAAAAAGATAAACAATTTATTTCGGCCCATTATTTCTAAGCTGTCATGAAAAATTGTAATAGCTAAGCATAAAAAGTAGAAAAAAGTTTACTAGAAGAGATTTGGACTTTCAACATTATGAGGCTAATAAGAAATTAATCAAACCCCTTTGAGTTACGCAGAATTTTAAAATTTACTAATGATTTACTTGATATCTACTTTGATTGTTTAATTAATTTGAGCCATCAATAATGTAATTTGTATGTTTTTTAATATATATTTTACTTTGTGAATTTTTTTATTTTTATACTTGCTACTGTACATATTTATTTGTGTTGTGGTCTCAAAAAGGGTTTTTTTATACATATATTATAAAATTTAGTTAATATATTGTATCCTACTATTTTACAACATTCAAATATGCCCAACTTTTTTGAACAACAAAAACTGGTACATTCAAAAAAATAAGTTATTTAAGATTCAAATTTCAGCAAGATATGCTGTAAGTTGTTAACTGCTATTTTGAACAAAAATTAATGATGAATTAAGAAAATTGTCACATCAGTAATACCTTATTAAAGATACACAAATAGTAATACTTAAAGAAGTAAAAAGTGTTTAGAGAAAATTTCTGTAATTTATGTGATATTCTTAAAACTATACAATGTAGATTAATAATACAACGATAACACGAATTAACAAGAAGTTGGACACAGAACACAAATAAAGTACACAGAATGAAAATAATCATCTAGCTAGAAATACATGCACTTTATTTTCATTCAGCTCTGTAGAATAACAAAAAAAGTATATTAGTACGCAGGTAAATGATTTTATTTACGAATTTATGTATCACTAATTATTTAATATAGAAAACAAACCGAATAAATAGAACTAAACAATGGTAAAAATAACACTGAGTGTACAAGTATATGGCTTGTCCAGTATAAATATAATTGCACGTCACAGCTGTCAGAACGGGACTATGTTGCCAGGCACTTAAAATAGTATTCGAATCTAATAAATGTCAAACGAAATTTCTCTAATATTCTTTTTATTTTACTACAATACTACACCATCTTTGAACGCGGCAATAGAGCGAAATTTTGCCAACATCTAATGGTATATTAAACAACGCATTTCATATGGAATTCTGTTATGACACGAGTTCAAGTTTAAAAAACGAATCGCGAAGCGATGAGTTTTTTAAACGAGTGTCACAACAGCCATATGTAATAAGTTGTTTATAATATTTTTTATATTTTGCCATTTTATCATTTTTTAAATTAATATATTATTTTTATGTAATTACGAAAATTTTTATTTTAAAAAGTATGTCGGTAGCACTGTGTAATTTATTACATTTGACAGTTTTGACATTTAAATTATGAAATGTTAATGTTTTCAAATATTTTAAAATTACTAATACATCAATAATAATATATTATATAAGTAAAAGATGATATTCATATTCACAAATACTTTTTTAAAGAACAATATAAAATTAATAAATTGCTATTAACCACAAATGTCATTGTCAATAGTCTTGTCATTGGATACTTCACTCATGTCGCCAACCGTTTAAAACAAAAATTTGCGTGCGTAAAAGTTACATTACGATACGCAAATGCGTTTTATAATGAAGATTTTTATAAGTGCAAAATATAAAAAACATTTTAGCACGAGGTATGTTCGTTTGAAGTTTATATTTTATTAGTCCAGGAGTTGTATTTGTAACCTTTCTTAAGGCCTTTATTTATTATTTGTAATAACTTGCGGCCTACGAATTTCAATATTTAGCAAATTTACAGTGAAAAAAGATACTGATTGACAGTAGCAAACGATGAACGAAGGAAGTCAAACGAACAGAGGGATTTGTTCACTTTGATGACGTGCACTTATCTTTATACTGGACAAGCCATAGTAATAAAGTAAATATACTCACTTCCCATGTTCTTGATACACTTCTTCTGGTACGGTATACATATACAAGTTGTGAACTTGTCTAGCTCTAGGAAGCATTCTGTTACATTTTTTAAAAAGCGCACCCTCCTCGACAACTTTGGGAGTGCGCAGGTTTGCGTAAAATATTCTGGGAACAACAAGTTTAACAAGGTGCAGCTCGTTATTTACCTGAAAAAAATGGTCGCAATATAAGATTATAGCATTGTAAAAACAGACATAGTAGGACAATCCTTATAGTAGATAATTTTGAAGCTCTGTACGCCCGTAACGTGGTGGTACCTGGCGACGTATAGAGTAAATATACAAAATAAATTACAGTTTTTGATCGCAAAGAAAATAGGGGTTGTTCGATAAATTTATTATTTAGCCGAATTTCTTCATGGAGATGTAAGCGTAAAACTTTTAGCCAATGCATTTTAAATGGAATGATTTTTTTTAATACTTAAAAAGTAAGTATTTTTTAAAAAATTAACACAGAAAGAAATATTCTGTTGGTAGTAAGAGCAGAAAGCCAGTATAAATTATCTGTAAAAATTGATTTTCATTAATTACAGGGTTGTAAAGATAAAGTAGCAGTCTTTCCTTCATCATATAACCGCAACTAATACAAGTAATTAATTTTTATTATTGATTCACATTTAATAATAAAGTTTCTCTGCAGCAAATGGTTTTAGTGTAACTTATCCCCTTTTTGCGCCTGCTGGAAAATGCCTTTTAAAAAACTTTAAACTTATCCCATTATTGCACCACATTATCTTTTTGCTTAATATTATTGTTATTTGGCTCTAGAATGCTGTTAAAATTATATCTACCTCTTGTACTAGTTTAGTCATACTTCATTAACAGCATAAATTTTAAAATAAAAAATAAAACTTTTTTTGCTTCTCCTGAAAAATTTACATATTGTTACTTATCCCCTTCTTGCACCAGGGTCTTCAATTACCCCTATAGAAAATAGTGAGAATTTAGTTTCTGACGCACCGCCATCTACCAAATATAAGTAAAATTAATATTTATTTTTAAAATTGGGACCAAGTCTTTACCGACATCTGGTGGTCGTCCCAAATTGTGTCAAAGAAAATAAAGCATTGGGTTGTCCTACTATGTCTGTTTATACAATGATTATAGTATATTATGACACGCATTGCTTTCAAAAAAAAATACATGTATACTTTCATTCTGTTACAAAACATTGTTAACAGGCTGTTAACATTTCCATTTTTATTAAATTGGATTCTCTTTGCACTTCGACCTACTGCCAAGACTTTTTACTTCTTACTAAGTGTTCAGTGCTTTTTCAATTGCTTTTTGTGAGACCACAACAGGGCCCTGAACCGAGGAAAGGTGTTTTCGCTCTTTTTTTTATTAATTTTGTCAATTATTTGTTAATTAAAAAAAATGAATTACCAATGCCCACAATCTGAATTCACCAGGTACTGTTGTCGGTACAATTTGAATAACTTGCCAGGGAGTTGTGAGTAACGACCTTTGTGCTTTCTGAATAAAATCTCCAAGAGTACCCGGAGCTGATGATCGGAGCACTCCCATGTTAGAATTAGTTTTCTTCTTTTTATTTTGATGGCCTACATTTTTCTGTAAAGACTGAAATATCCATTTTTTCTTTTGAAATTGGATCCACGATATTAGTTCCTCCTTAAACAACAAAATAAAATAACATTGATTACTTTATGTTTATGAGAAGTCATGAGAAGTTTAAAACTGAAATGAGTAACACATAAGAGAATACAGTGTTTAAATATAAAATATTTTGATCGTTTACCCTGGTAGTTCCAATAGAAGGTGGATTTCCCAAAACATCTCTCCAAGTTTTATTTAAATCTTCATCAGAATATTGATTTTCTTTATCACTTCCTCTCTTACGTTTACTAACAGTAACCAGTGCTGGTGTTTTAAAATGAGATTTATTTTTATTCTTAGCCATATCTTCTATATCACCTGTAGCATTTGGAGAACTGGTTTCAAATAAATTAGGTTTGGAAGCTACTGAAAACATATCACTAATCCTTCTCTGTTTGAAGTTGTCATTTTTTTCTAAAATTTTTTTATGTAACCAATCTGGGTGACGAACTCTAGGAACTGGATTTGGTACCTAAATAAAAAAATTGTTTTTATTAATTTCATTTTATAAATATCAAAGATTTACTTAAAATAAAGGAATAATGAAAATAACTAAATCTAGTACAGTAATAAAAGCAATTAAAGTTAACACTTAAAATTACTGAACTTAATGAATAATCAAATAAAGTAAAATAAAAATGAATTTAAAAGATACAAAGTTAATACAGTACAAGAAAAATTAGTAATACATTTAAAATTTCTATAAAACTTACACCTTGCATTGCTGCTGGGATGGTAATAATTTTTTGAATAGCCCCTCCCAACCTTTCTATATAATAACTCCAATCTAAAAGATCCCTTATATCAATTTCATTAAGTGATGTGTCTCTTAACCATTTCCTTAAGTAATGTTTTTGAATTGTTTCTTCTGCTTGAAAAATTGCGAGGGGAATTGCTCTGTAGAAAGAAATGCAGATGATGTTGGTAAAAAGTATATGCAAATATATTTTAAAAATTATAAAATGTTTATTATAGTTAAAAATGAAATGAATTAGTTATGTCACATCCACACGTTTTAATACAGGAAATGAGTTAATTTGTTTTTGTAAAATGAAGCAGTAATTACAGGCAAATCAGATCAACTTAATTTTTTTTAAATTCGTCAAGAAAGGTCTTAAGTAACCGAGTGACCAAGTTTGGTTACTGGAAGTGCAAAACACTATAAAAATTGGCCAAATTATTTTTTTTGCCATAAATAAGTAAATTTAATATCTTGGGCAATATTAAATGAATTTTCGTGAAAGTAGCTACCGGGGGCTTTTTTGGGTGACTGATTGCGATTTTAATGTTAGAAATTTCCAACCCCTCCTGTAAAAGTAAAAAACTACCCTTTATTACGTTTTTTATACATTTTTGGATTTAAAGCTAAGATTTTAAAATAAATGAAATTTTTGTTAAGCGGGCCCTGGATTAATTTAAAAGCACATAATATTTCAGTTTCCAGCAATAATTTATTTACGAAAATTAAAACTTGGATTAACTATAAATTTTTTTTATATTTTGCACTTATAAAAATCTTCATTATAAAATGTATTTGCGTATCGTAATGTAACTTTTAATAGTTACTAGGAATAATAAAAAACTCTTTGTTTTAACAAAACTTCCAATATTTATTTAAAAAATTGCTTTTTTAACCTTAATGACAGCCGTTTCGCTAGACTTAGCATAGTCAGATTCTAATAAGATGGACTTCCAAAAAGTAAGGGTTAGTACAATCAATTTAATTGTTACATTTGTATTGCCTTTTGTTTTCACTAATGTTTAGTTGTTAAGGGAACGTGTTTTTGATAATGTAATATAAATGTCATGAAAGGTCATTAAAATATATTTCTACTGAGAAAACGTATTTTATTCAACTTGATCCTAACCACCATAAGAGAGAATTTTAACAATAACTTTTTATATTTTGCACTTTTTTACTTATATAATATATTTTTCTTGGTATATTATTCATTTTAAATTATTTAAAAACATTAACATTTTTGATAATTTAAATGTCAAAACTGTCAAATGTTATAAATTACACAGAGCTACCAACATACTTTTTAAAATCAATATTTCCGCAATTTACATACAAATAATAAATTAATTTAAAAAATGATAAAATGGCAAAATATAAAAAAATTTTATAAGCAACTTATTTTTTATGGCTGTTATGACACTCGTTTTTTAAAGAGTTTGTCATAATAGAAAACCATATGAAATGCGTTGTTTAATATACTATTATGTAATTGGTGAATAAAAACATTTTTTTGCCATAACTTTTTTTTGGTTAATGATAACAAGATGTGATATGCAAATAGGCAAAATAGTCAATTTTATCGACCAAATATTCTTCAGATGAAAAATTAAAACAAAAATTTAAAATACAAATATAAATAATAATAATAAATGGTCAAAAATTGGGCTGTTTAAAATAAATGTTCAAGCCTTATAAAATATAAGATTTTTACCCAATTTTATCCGTCCAAAACATAAACAATAACTACCCAATAGCGCTAAAAATGACTGGACATATTTACGAACAAATGTCTGTCTTTTCGTTAAAGGATAAGTTTCCAAATGGCGTTTATTTTGTCCATAACTTTTTCTGATTATTTAAAAGGGTTCTGGTTGGTCTAAAAATATTTCCAATTTTGTCGTCTTTTGTCAATTAAAAAATGTGGATATCTAGATATAGAACAGAACTGGCGAGCAGCACAGTGTGTTTATTTATACGAACCGTTTCGAGCCACTTTGACCCATTTATAACTTAAAATACACAAAAGATACAGAGCGGCATTTGGTAGACAGTTTGAGACGCTTTTGATGAACATATACCCATTTCATAAGCACATCTTACTTATTAACGACCAAAACTCGTAATTTTTATGACTGACTTATAAACGGATATTATATCATTAAAACTATAATCCAATTTCAGGTGAGCTAGAAGTTCAAATTGTCACAAATCAAAAGGAATTTGTCTTAAGACCTTACTAACATATTAATAGGCGTGTGGTTGTCCAGGTTTGAATGCTAAAATCAAACCAAACCTTTCTAGAGTTTCATGCGCATAGATAATGCCGTCACGCTCCCTCTCATTCAGGTATTAAAATTGAGTTTGGGGGATGATTGGCCTCTTACATCTGTTTGTCTTTTTGTCAAAGGTTTTGTATTAGTTGTCTGGTGAACATATATAAAAACAGAGCATGAGAATTTAAATTAAGTTAACTAATTGAAATAGGAGCTTTAAAGCGTCTGCAAAGCAATATGGAAAGTTTTTGGCAGTACTGACGGGTTATTTTTAATTATACTGTTTAAAAAATACGTGAAAATAGGCCATGAGAATTTACGTGAGGTAAGTGATGTTATGTACCTTGATCACATGATGCCTGTAAATTCGCTGTTTAGTCAAACTAGCAGATAAGCATAAAATATTAGTATATACTAACACTAATCAATCAACCACATGCCGTCCGGTCAGAAAATACGTGACGTCTGGTGGACCCTTTCACTAAAGAGTGTCAGCAGTAAGCAAAAATATTTTTAAAGCGTAAGCTTTTACAGTATATCCTAAATTCATGCGATAAAAATTGCTTTTTCATTTATTATACAAATTTAATTGAAACAGCTGTAGTACAGAGACCGCAAAAAAGGCAAAACTAAAAATGGAAGAAGAATACAACACGCCAACATGAATATTTTTTAGAAAAAATAAGTATAATATATTAATTTACCTTTCTGTCACTGGAGCCCCATCAGGTTTCCGTGAGATTACGTATTTACAAGCCAGACCAGCATCCTTTACCATCTGATCGCCTAAAAATTCAGCTAAACGTTTAGCTGTACTAATAGAAGTACTTTTTTGTGAGCCGTATTCTTCTAATTTTTTTGACATTGATTTATTTTCGGAAATTAAACCAAATAATTCGGAATCGGGTAAATTTCTGCCTTTAGAGTAGAGAACGTCTAACCAATAATCTGCTATTTGAGCTACTGCTGCATAACAAGTTTCTAATGTATCGCCTTTTAAAAATGCTTCAAAAACAGACGACTGAAAATTCTTTATTAACTGAAGTTCCCCTCTTCTTTTTACTTCGAATCTTTAATAAATAATAAGTTCATCAAATTTATTGTACCAACACTACTCAACGCTATTATAAAATAACCATAAGCTAGGTGAGTGGGAAAATACCAATTTCAACCTCCAACCTTACAGGGCATAGAGAAATATAGAAATAATTTATATTTGAGTGTGACACCTAAAAAGACGGTTGTTCCATGAAATAAACAATATTTTTGGTAGATTAGTGGTCAAAGTGAAATAATTTTATCAATATCTTTAAAGTGTGTTTTTATCATAGAAAAGTTTAGTGTTCAACCAAAATTTTAAAATTTACAAAATTACTGTATTGAGCTGTCTTTTAAATAAAGCTATCTTGATTTATTTATTTCGGATTGACTCAGTTGAACTTTTGAATGACTAATCAAATCTCTTTTTTGTGCCCAAGATTTTAAATTATTTTATTTTATATTTATTACCATTTAAGAATAAATTTTTATCAAAACTTCTGAACTATAAAAATTACACAAACATGAAATTTTAGAACGTTTTATACTTGCAGTGATTCCTGTAAATCACGCCTGTGTAGTAGATAAATTAAATGTTGGAATAAGTACATGACTTGAATACTAACGTAAGATGAATGTAACCGCACAAATGTTTTTCATAACGATACTAATGTGAGAGGTATTTTTATCTCAATTTTAAAATAAATATAAACTAGAACTAAAACTCCTTGCCCCGTTTTTGAGCTTGATTTTTAGAACAGTGGGAATTTCATTTGCAAAATACACAAATTTCGAGCATTTGCTATCTCATTTTCTTCATAGTTTTGGCACTTAACAATATTTCAAAATAATCTTGGAAATTTGGCTAAATGGGTCGAGCTATCCAAAGCCAAAAAGGAAACAAAAAAAAAATCTTGGAAATTTAAGAACAGTGGGCCCTGCTGACAAGAATATTTTCTTTCAAATATGCAATAACAAATCTAACAGAACCTTTTTCTGATAAATGGTTCTTTAAATGGAGTGATCCAACAACGTATGTACAATCAAGTTTTAATTTACTTCAATTTTAATTATTATATTAACTCTACTAGTTGCTATTAATGTCTACTAAATTTAGAGACCCAAAAAAATTCAAAATGGACCTGTCTTTTCTTGTAGATTAGTCATAGAAATATTACGTTTAAAAAACCTATCTGACTAGTCTTCATTATTTAATGGCATTTTTATTATCAAACATTTACCGACATTTGTAACCTAGCAGGCTAGATGACGATGAGCATTTAATTTTATAAAATGCAAAATGGCTTACCCTTTTAATTCGGCTAAAGAGCCATCAAAATTGAACACAGCATATCTCTTCTTCAATTTTTTTCCTTCTTCCTTACTAGCAGGTAAAACCATCGCTTTGTAAGGACCATCTACTTCGAAGAAAATTGAATTTTCTTGGTGAATTTCGTATTCCATTGTTTCGGGATTTTTTAATTCATGATATTGATCGTTTGTAAAATATTCTTTGACCATTGCATTTAATACGGTGTTAGGATAAGAAATGTTAATTTTTTTCTTTTTTTCATGGTTCGTTGTAATGGTAAAATTTTCTGGAAACGATGCAGGTAATATGCACCAAATACCGTCCGTATCCAATTCAAGAGGTCTACCAACCTGTTCTATTATCTCTCTAGCCTTCATAATAATATTAGCGCCTGTATAGCATACAATTCCAGCCATTTCCATGCTATGCCATCTTGCTCTAAAAATATTTACAAGTATTGTGGTACAAAAGTTTGATAGGGTGTGATAAAAATAAACAATTTTCAAGTTTTCAAATATATTATGCTACATATTGGGATATTCAACCAACTCCAAAAGACACAAAAAGCAATTTAGGGTAAATTGTTAAAATACCAAGTAAATAAACAATGAATCCTGCGTAATATATAGAGGGTCTAAATTATGAAATACATTCATTTTATCAAGAAAAGAAAACTTATTTTATTTTTAAATTAACATGGTTTGAATTACATATCGTCGTTGTAAAGGTAAAACTCACTAAGTGCAAATTCACTGATTTTGAGTTTTCGCTCGGAAACCTAACAATATGTTACGATCTTTCATAGAAAAAAATCATTAAGTGAATATTGAAACTCTAACTGAAGTAAAACGGAAGTAAATATCATTTTGTACATGTTAAGTTTTCGTTTAATGCTGGTAAAACTAACTAAGTTACTTAATGAGTTTTACCTTGTTAAAAATATCCCATGTCTATACTTAATGATGTGGGGGGGATGGCTAGACAAGTCGAAATTTGTATTCTTTATTAGGTCTGTTCCAACCAAGCAGAGAACCGTTCTAAAATAGTAATTTTTGTGCGCAGTGGTGTAGTGAGTTGCGCAGTGCACTAATTTGGTCTCATGAGTGGTAATTTTACCGTTCTAGAACGGTTCTTTGCTTGGTTGGAACAAACCTATTATTTCGCATCGTTTTAAAACGTGGTGTTTTGTGTAGTAAGCTCAAGTTTAATTATGAAAATGGCTGCAAGAAGTCAACGAATAATGCAAATGTGCAGAAAATTATCATCTGATTCTGCTGTGAGTGTTAAAATATTATTACAACATTAATTTTTGTTATAAATAGGCAAAATTTTATTATTACAATTGAATAGTTCGGTAGTTTGCAGTAATTAGTGTAGGTACAGATCGACTATATGACTAAAGTGGAACTGTAGATGTATGAAGAAATGTTGGCCACTTCCCATGTCGAAGCGGCGTTGTCAGTTAAAAACAAAATATGTAATTTAGGGGACAGTGGTGTTTTAATTATCAGTTTTTTTAAAACTTGTATTTTAGCTAACCCCTCAGTTTTATTTTGCTAATTCGTACATATCTTTCTCCGGTCAACTTTAGTTAGTTGGACGTTATTGCGAATATTGCGTTGAATAATTATTATTAGTGTTAGTCCTTTTAACACTAATATCCCAAGGGCGATAACCATAACATAATTTTTGGCATTCCGAGAGGACAGTGCGTAGCTAATCTATTAAAATAATAACGTAGTTTGCAATTCTTACTGCTAAAATGATTTAAAAATTTGCTACACTTTTTTTGAACCACTTTTCTATATCTAATGAATATTTTGTTTGTTCGTGATTAATTTATACATATTTTTTTTTCGCCAATCTTTTGTAATTTCCTTATTAGAGCATAACAGTAATTATACAATTTTCGAATGAACAATTTGATTCACAATTAGCGTTTCCGAATCGCTAAAGTAGATTCCTTTTTTTAACAGGTATCCGAAGCAGTTAACTCTGAAATAGTTTATGCGACATTAGAAAATGTACCCACAACTTTTAGTTCTGAAAATAAGGTTGAAGAAATAAATGCCAATTTAGAGATATCTGATAATTCCATTCAGCATTTACCTTCAACATCCAGCTTTAACGAGGATGGTCTAAAAGAGATTTTATCTTCCGAGTTTCGTTCGCAAAACCAAGATATACATATCGTTGATTATGATATGTCTTCAGATGAATATGATTCAGATGCAGATCCAGAATTTGAAACTCAAGAGTCAAGTAGTTGTGATGAGGACGCTCAAGATATATCTACAAAAAAATATCGTCGATGGAAACAAAAGAATGTCGAAAATTGGAAATCTTTTAGAGCTAAAAAACTTCGATCTGAATGTAAACCGTATGTGACCAAAACTGGTTTAAAGCCTGCAAAAGCTCCTAAACCAGTAAATTGTTCCACCTGTCGATTTAAATGTACCGAAAATTTTTCGCACAGTGACCGAATTTCTATTTGTAAAGCTTACTGGGAACTAGCGGATTTTAAGAGACAAAAAGATTTTATTATTCAACATGTTAAATCGGAAACACCAAAACGTCGTCGAGTAGGATCAAGCAAAGAACGAGTATTATCGAAACAATACTATTTTAATAAATCAGGTAACACCTATAGAGTGTGCGCCAAGTTTTTTGAAAAAACTTTAAGCATATCAAACGGACCAATAAATTTTGCTCTAGCACATGTGGGTTTGAGTGGAACATTTACTGCAAATGATCGGAGAGGTCGTAAAACTCCCGGAAATGCCACAAGTGCAGAAAATGTTGCACTTGTTAAGGAACACATTGAGAGTTTTCCCCGAATGCTTCCTCATTATATTAGAAAAAGCAGTAAACGTGAATATTTGGAGTCAACTTTAAGCATTCTTAAAATGTATAGCTTGTATTTGGAATTGTGTAAAGAAAGAGAAGTAACACCTGTTCGTTGTCCTATTTATAGAAAAATTTTTTGTTCTCAGTACAATTTATCCTTTTTTACTCCAAAAAAGGATCAGTGTATGATTTGCGAAAAATATAATTCAAATAAAGACGACCAAACCCTACAGAATACCTACAATGACCATATTAAAAGAAAAGAAGAAGCCAATAAAGAAAAGGAAAAGGACAAAAAGAAAGCAATAGAAACAAAGTCTTTTCAGACAATTACTTACGATCTACAAAGTGTTCTTCAGTTACCTACTTCCAATATAGGACAGTTGTATTACAGTCGAAAATTATGCGTATACAATCTTGCAATTTATGAAGGAAGTAAAGAAAACAAAGGATACTGTTTTTGTTGGAACGAAGTACACGGACAAAGAGGCGCAAATGAAATAGGGACCAGTCTTTTGAAATATCTAGAGAATATTGATAGCTCTATAAACCACGTGACCATGTTTTCCGACACCTGTGGCGGCCAAAACCGCAACAAACATGTAGCTGCAGCTCTTTTATTTTGTGTTAAAAATCACCCTACCCTTAAAGTTATTGAGCAAAAATTTCTTGAATCCGGTCATTCCTACATGGAATGTGATTCCATGCATTCGGCCATAGAGAGTGCTAAAAAAAACAAATCTTTATTTATTATGAATGACTGGAAAGAAGTGTTTAAAAGTGCAAGATCCCGAAGAACTACCAAAAAAGATCCTTATACAGTAATGGAGTTCAAGTACAATGATTTTTTTGACCTTCATAATCTCTCAAAGGAAACAATAAAAAATAAAAATAGAGACGAAGACGGAAACATAGTAAACTGGCTTAAAGTAAAATGTTTTAAGTACGAAAAGGAAAATCCAGACATTATTTTTTATAAATACTGTTACGAAACAGACTTCAAGAAAATTTATGTAAAACGTAAGGAGAGACGTCCCAATACGTCTGTAAATTTAAAACAAGCTTATAATAACCCACTTCCTATCAGTACTTTAAAAAAACAAGATCTTGTAAAACTGTGCAACACAGGCATAATACCCGAAGAATTACAATACTGGTACCGCAATCTTCCTTCTAGAGGTTCTGTACAAGAAGAAAGAGCACCAGAACCTGCCGCAGATGAACACATTTCTGATGAAAGTGAATAATAGTTAAAATTTGGTTTTATTTTAAATAGTTATTGAGAATGTTTAGTTGTTCCGTTTTATTTCCTAATAAAAATAATGTTTTGCACTACTTTTACAAGATTTAATTTCTTACTTATTTGACTAAAACAATACAATCGTTATAAATTACATCAAGGTAAAACTCATTAAGTACGAAAACTAATTTTTCCATAGATGATGATAATAATCACTACCTGTAAATTAATCTAACGCATCATTAGAAAGCAATGTTTTAATTTACTGTAACATAATTAGAAGATATACATTTTCTCTGTTTGTTAATGACGTTTAATCTGTAGAATTTACTTCAATCGCTGTTTTCTCGAAACACCTAAAATGCTACTTAATGACTTTTACCTTTACAACGACGATATCATACTAGTGACACCTGGGAGTTACTTTCAGAATAGTAGAAACCATAGACATTATCAGAGGAGACGAAACGTTTCATTGCTTTGTCGCAATGATTACTAGTTTCTATGAGTGTGTACCAATCGATTCTCTTTGTTCCGCTCTCGTGCTGGCAAGGCTGTATCATTATTCAGGATTTATGCTTACGCTTGTAATCAGTGGGGTGATATTTGTGAAAAATGGGAATATCTCAGTCGGATAATATTTAGTTATTTTTATGGGAATATATTTATGAATACTCAGTTTTTCACTTAAATAATTATCGTTAATATTAATTGTACAAATAAGACGTAATGTATTTTAAATTTTAATTTTTAAACTCTTTATTAATAGGTAATAAATAACTAAAAGAAAAAGATTAAAATATTATACTCAGGGTTTCGTGACTGCTTGATTTCTCAATTGGATTAAATTTGAGGAGAGGTATAGAATAGTTGAGGGATGTTTCATAAAAGGTGAAGCAGTTTTAACCATAACTTTATAAGGTTAGACTTAACAATCATTCAATTTTTCACCAAAAAGGTCAGCTTGGCAAATCCAATGGTATAATTTTAATTTAGTACCACAAGACGAGCTAAATAATGGACGTATTTTGGATTCCAGGTTGTACAAACTTTGTTATCACAATTAACAAACTACAAGTATACAAGTTACTTAAAAAGAAAAATAATAATAATAATGTTTAATTTGCACCACTAAAATAACCTTTGTTATAGCCTGATGATGGCCTCAATGTTAGGCCGAAACTAGTTGCTATTAATGTTTTGCCATCAACATAAAGAATAAAATTCTGTGACAGACTGTGGGTTTTTCATTTGGTTTCCCATTAGTCACATTTGAGATATGGATGATTTACTTCGTTTATATTAATAAGAGTTGGCATTATGGTGTCACAATATTTTTGCATATAGTTCCGTCTCCTCTGATATTAGGTCTATGGTAGAAACTCGTTTTTTAAAAACAATTATTTTACCGAACTAACAAATTTATTTATGCAGAGAAAGTTAAACTATAGCTTGTAACCAAACTTTAAATATTATTAAAAAGTGATATTTACCCAATATCAAGTTACAATAATACTGAAAAAGTTAAATTAAATAAAAGGCAATGTCTAATATGCATTTATAAAAATATATACCTTTGCTCCAGGAACTGTAATTTGGACGTGATGAATTAAAATAATTTACGACCAGAATTAATAATTATATGAGGCGGTGAAAGGAAGAGTGGTGTAAGTCAATTTAATGTCAATTTGAGAAACAAAATGTTTTACTAAAAACGCTGTAAAAAAATCAATATTATAATATTAGCAAGTTATTTCATTACAACAGTTTTATAATAAGATATTGTAACTTGTATTGAATTGCGGAAATTAAAATAATATTTTTATGTCCTTTTCCAAGGGTCTAAACGAGATACACCACATTTCCCTCCAAGGGTTATAACATGAAGAAGATGTTCTGTAGGGAAAAGTGGTGTATCTGTGAGTACCCACCTTCTCATAAAAGATTTTAATAGGTTTAATAAGATGAAAGTAAATTAGCTAGTTTTCTTATGTTATATTTTCAAAAAAAAATAATAATAATGCAAAACAACGTAAGGTATTATTAAAACTCCTGGTCTTCCTCATAGTCTGATAATGGTCCAATATCTTCAACGGTTCTATCAGAAACTGTGAGAAGATTATTAAAATAATTATGGTGGATCGGTGGTATGAATGGCAGTAGGTCTATCATGTCCTGTTTCTTTACTGCAGTTACAGGTCTTGGTCCATCGTACAGATACCCTAGTTTAATATTTTTTAATAATTGCGGTCTTCCTTTCTTAGCAGTGGGCGTAATGTCTATAGCTGAGAAAGGTATGTCCGCATTTAAACTTTCTTTGTAATATAAAGTAAATGGTTCTTCTGATTTGCATCGGATCCACTGGATCTTTAACCATGAACATTTTTGACCCTCTACATTTTTTTTCCTTTTAGTAATAGCATTACTAAGGTTTTCCATACTCAAGAAATCTGTCCTCTCCATCTTTGTCATGTGAAATGCTTTTTTTCTCCTTGATTGCGTTATGACTGTGTACCAGTCATTCGGTACATAGATTGGTTTGCCTTTACTATAGGATTCTATTGAACCAAAGTCAGAATCATTAGGTAAATAAGAATGACCACTAACCATAAACTTGTGATCAAAAGTTTTAATCTGGTTGCCGTTGCTGAGAACTAGTTTTAGCATGAAGAGGGCAAAATTCCAGTTTCTATTCTGACCAGTACATGTGTCACTGTAGGAGACAATATGCTCAGCTTCAGATACACGGGCGTCAATATGTTTTGTTAAACAAGAAATAATTTCCTGTGAGCCCCTCGAAGCCACCGTTTCATCCCAGCCGTACATAAACCCTAAGCCACTTTTTAACTCATGACACCCAAAATTGTACACGTACATGTTGCGCTTATAATAAGCTAGTGATGTGGTAAGTTTAGGGTAAGCTAGAGCCTTTTCAAGATCAAAAGTGAAGCAGTACACAGAAGGGTCAGTCTTTGATTTTTCTGCGTCATCCTTCATTGAGGTTCGTGCCAACGTTGCTTTGCGTAGATGAAGTTCATGCTCAGTCTCCAAAATTCGAAGTTCTGTTTCGTCGGTCAAGGTACTTTTTTTATTTTATATGAATCACACTTGCTGCATGTATCGGTACGAGGGGCGTGAAAATGAAGATTGAATTCGGTATTGAAGGTTCTACGATAGATGTCGGTGGAAACAGGGTCAATATTCTTTTCGGTACAGTGTTCTGTATACAGTGTGTGCATAAGACTCACGTTAAGATGAGATGGCAAATATTTACGGTTTGGATTCTTAGCCCTCGTATAATGTGATTGAAAACTGGGAAATTTTTCGATATGTTCTCGGACAGATTGCATGCGCACATCTGAAATTTTGTTTGTTGGAACACTACACCCTCGCTTGTCAGATCCTATTTGGTCCCCAATTTTGAGTTTTTTCAAAGCCCTGCTCATCCGGCCATCAGATATTTGGAATGTCTGAAGAAAGAATTTCTTACAAACGTTGACCGTTTCTCCTGTAGAGTGTATAAAAAAACTGTTGCTGACGGCCTTCGGAGACCGTGAATGGTTTTTGGGACGTCTGTTTTGTGGTTTACTCTTCTTCACCAAACCACACAAAAAGGAGTTTTGTGCAGTAAATGAGCCTAACTGCCAAAATGTCTCAAAAACATGTTTTCTTGCCTCCTCAGGTATCTTGTCAAAACATTTTTTTTTTTTTTATAAGCAGTTGTTGTTTGCAAAAGACTTGCATGGTATAGTTTCGCCCCTCTTAGTGGTGTACTCTTTACCTACATTTCTGAGGCGTTTTCTTTTTTCTTTTACATTTTCATTTCGTTTTCTTTTTCGAGACTTTTTCAGGGTCGATTCATCTTCTTCAGCATCACCAATTGGCCCTTCATCTTCGGTATCTCGTTCTGAAATGAAAAAAAGTAATTGATTAATAACATAGGTGCTAAGTAAAAAAGCAAATTTGTGAAGTGCTGAATATGGTAAACTGTCTGAAGTTGTTCTTCTTTTCAAGAATTATGGTACTGAATAAAAAATATTGCCATGCTGCGAATTTCACAAAACTTTGTGAGGTTACTTTATACTGTTGAGAAATTAAAATATTCATTTAATTTACTTACCGACAATATTTTCTTGATCAGAAGGCTGCCAATCACTGCCTGAGTCTTGGAATTCACAAGGCTCACTTAATGAATCATACGTTTCACATTCAGCAATGTTTTCCATGATTATAATAAACGGGCATCACAGACTGCACTAACATCAATAAGAAAGCGTTGGAAGAAAAAGTGGTGTAAGTCGTACTTACACCATTCTTCCCACTACGTCAACAATGATTCGCTTTGCCCGTAAAACTTGTGCTGGCATCTACACTTCCAATGACAGACTTATCACATACACCACTTTTGCATCTAATAGATTTGAATGTGGATAATACAGATTACGTATTTACTCAAATACATGAATATATTGACTTACACCACTTTTCCTTTCACCGCCTCATATTAAACAGAACAATTCTTAGGACTATTTACTTTTTTAGTTTGATTAATAATCCGTGTATGAGTAGAGTAAAAGATATATATTGTGTTTACCTTACCCTTTGCGCATAACGTATCCATAGAATGAATTTAGAATGCATTTATGAGCCAACTGCAGGGAATCGTACAATACTTCTCTATTTTTTGCTGATTTAATTTCTGAAGCATCTCCTTCTTTAATGGCAGCCATTACTGCCTGTTTTGCTTTTTTTGACAAAGCTTTATATTCGTATCTAAACATAAATTAACAATTAGCTTAAAAGTGTATGCAGCTTATAGATTTTTAAACATATAATATAGTGAAATAACATTAATATAAAAAATATCTAGACTGAAAGAAAAGCAATACAAAAAATTTAAAAAATAGATTCATTTTACAATATAGATTAAAAATATTATCAAACTGCACTAAAAATAACAGTTATATAATATGAAAATAGCAACATTATTATTTATATTTAATCATTAACCTTCTCACCTTCTATCCCGAAACGCCCTTACAGTGTCCACATAAAAGGAATTTTCTTTTTGACAAATTGTAGTAGACCTTTCTTCAACTCTTGTGCATTTTACCTTCTTATAAACTTTTCGACAATAAACTGTGAGTCTCTTTTTCTCTAGATCAGCTTGTTCAATCTTAGACATTTGGTGGAAAGCTCGTGGTTGTCCACCAGGAAATTCTGAAGGAAACTTTTCCGTTTCTAATTGTTGTTGAATCCTATGATACTCATTTCTAGATGCAGGCACTAATAAAATAAATTAATATCTTGTATTATATATTATATAATGTATACTCATACATCAAAATAAATATATTTTTTTTAAATTGGATTTAGTATTAATTTTCCAAAACTCACTGTATTCCTCACGCATCATCCACGTCATAGTCCTCTGACACAATGCTCCAGGTCTATTGTAATCACATGTAGCACATATACTTTCATCAACCATTGCACAAGGTTGTAATCTATTTGTTAAAATTATATTAGGATACATAGCACCAACATCCAGGTGATAAATCAGTGGTCTTTCTAATCTCATAGGAGAATTCTAAAAAACGATAGATACAATGTAAACGTTTTATTTTAAAGACATAATATTTAAATTAAAATTACAATCTTAATCAAGTCTGCTATTAAAACATGAGTGCGAGATGGGAAACACTGAAATCCTTTTATAATATAAATTTACCACAACGTATTCCACTATCAGATATTTCATTTGGGCTATTTTGACCCAAAATGAATCTTTAAGCAAAAAAATAAGGGTAATATGAAGTGGAAACAATAAATAAACTTAATATATTTTGGTGTATATTGCACCTAATTTTTTATAATTCCGAATACTGAAATTTAAGCTGAAAGTCAAAGTTAGATTAAACAATTTATAATGCAGTACTATTATCCACGCCCTCAGAGCCGTATCTAGGTACTATTGCGCCTGTGGCGCCTCCTATTTATAAAGTCAATAAAACATACCTTAATACTGCGCGATGGGCGCCAAAAATGCGAGACTTGTATAATAGGCATGCACATCGTTTTTTTATGGATTGTTTTTTAGTTTTTGATTTGAAAATAGTTGATTGATTAGGTTGATGAAGAAAGGTATAATAAAAAAACCAAATGTCAATAAATCTTTAAAGGCGAAATGGTAAAAGATTTATTGATCAGAATGAAACAACAAGCATAATGACTTTGACAATATGCATATAATGTATTATCTGAACCATCTCCTCTTCATCTAAAGTACAATGAAATTATTGAAAAATGAGAGGTAGCCTTACCTTGTTGTGGCTTTTTTGCCACGCCCTAGATACGGCCATGCACGCCTTTAACAACGAACGAAGTTTTAAATAAACAAAATAAAGAATGGCTTACTTTGAGAACTAATAACTTTTCCTTGATACTCTCATGAACCTCTTCTAAATTAGTAACACATTTCATAGGAACTCCTTCTTCTACAACTATAGCATGCTCCAAAGTATTTGTAATCTTACTTATTAAATTATCTACTGCTTCAGGTATAATTCTAAAGCGACATGGAATATCAGCTCTAAACACGCCGGATTCCAAAGCCTCAACATGTCCGCCTACATAAGTTTCTTGTTGCAAAACATGTCCATCACGAGTAAGTTTATTTAATTCTGATTCTTGTTTGTTTGGAAAAATGATATTAGCATGAAATGCTTCTACCATTAACAAGGCTTCGCATAAGGTTCCTAGATAAAATAATTAAGTGTATAGCAATTTTTAGTATTGTAACTGGGGCAATCAGAGTGAATACAAAATTATAAAATCTAAAATAATTAATTGCAAATGTTTATAAGCATACCTGATCCCTTTCTTAGAACTTCATCTGGTTCACAAGGGATAATTGTGCATAACGCAAAAATAAAAGGGTGTACATATTGCATGTATAAATAATAAGTAGCTACTGCATCTGATACTGAATAATTTGACAATACTTGAGGTTGGGATGCAGCTAAGGGACACATTTCTTCTGGGTCCAATTCAACAGGGTCATATCTACAAACAATATATGTTCATATACAGAATTGTTACTTTGTAGTTATTCTGGATGAAAATGTTTAAGTTAAAAAAAACCAATTTGAAATAAAATATATTAATAATATAATATCAACAAGATTAAAAAAAGACTTATTTAACAAAAGTTCCATGGTTTATTTAAAAAATATTAACTTTTTAGCTTGAGAGCTGTTTTGATATAGGTATTAATCTTTGAAGTTATTCACTATTATTAAACTATATACTTTGAGTCTTTATTTTATATATAGAAAAGACAAATATAACATTAAATTATTGTAAAGACCAGCATCACAAATTTTTTTCCTGGTTTTTCTATATCATTGCTCAGTTATACTTATCTTAGAGTGAAATATATCCAGAATAATCCCTTAGAGTTAATAACATCTAGTCATATGTTATTAATGTTGTAATACTTCAAAAATATACATTTTATATATGTCATTCAGATAAAAAATTAATATTTTTTACATAAACAATGGAAGTTTTGTTAAAAGTTCTTTCTCTATCAATACCTTAGTTTTGCCTTTGCAACAGCCTTTAAATTTTGTGATCCAACAGGTAGATATGAATCTCTCTTGACCCAGCAGAGGCAATCCATGTGCATTGAAGGTCTACAGCAGTAAATTCCTTCATTATTTTTAGAGAAACCAATTTCTTGTTTCATATCTAGATCATAAGAAGCTGCTCTAGATTCTATAAAAGGCCAATCAAAAAAATCACCATTGTAAGTAACAAAAATATGTGGACGAATTTCCAAAATATGATCAAAAAATTTTTGTAACAAGTCCATTTCGTTTTTTTCATTAAAAATTGTAAATTTTCCTTCAAACTCGGGTTTTGGTGTATATTCAAAATCTTCTATGTCAGCTGATAATACTTCTCTATTTGTTATTAAATAACCTGAAAATTGGGTTATATTTATTTAATTTACTTATGTGATACAAAATATTATATGAATTATACCAAAATAGTTAATACAAAGGATTCAGCAAAATAAACTACTTGGAGTATTACCTAAAATATCTAATACATATTAACTATACAATTAACAGCAAAGACTCAATTAAAAAGTAACAAACTATTTACTATTTCTCACCTTGTCCATCTATCATATATGAAATCATGATGATTTGATCTGTTGCAGAATCTGGAAACTTTAAAGGTAATTTGGTAGTTTCAATATCAAAAGCAAGAACAATTGCTTCAGGTCGTTCTATTATATCAGTTCTTGATAGAATTGTAGGAGGCAAATCTTTTCCTCTACATTTAACTGTATACCAGGAACCACAAAAGATTTTTAAATCTATAGAAACTCTAACATGGTAAGGTACATCATATTCCCTTAAAAATTATTATTTTCTTAAGATTTATTAAAAAAAACTGTTAGTCAATCAAACAAACTATAAAGACTTTTCCATTTGAAAGACTTGGTCATAACTTGATTAATTTACCTTATATCCAGAATGTTTTCCATTTGATCTTTGTTTTTATTAGAATAACTTGTACTTTCCATTGAATCAATATTACATAAGGTACTAGTAAGCATTTCTGTGTAATATGAGTTAGTATTATCTTTTTGTCTATTTTTTCGTACTACCTTTAGAACATCCTTTCTTACTTTAATTAGGTCTGTTTGATTTATAAAAGACAACTTAATATATTTTTGCTTTAATCCTATGAGATGATTTGGCTGAAAATCCAAATTTTATTTTGAAATTAGAAAAATATTTAAAATGTTAAAATTATTATTTTTAAATTTATTTACCAGGTCTAAATCTTCTTTAGAAACAATTTCAACTTTAGCAATTGTTCCTGTATACTTTTTAGTTAAAAATTCAATTAACTCTTGGATTAACTCTTTGTGTGTTAATACATAGAAGTAAGGCATGAATGGATATGATACTTTAAATCTGGAACCATCTTCTTCCATAAAATAATAATCAACAGCAGCACACAATCTTTTGTCTTCATCAAGAATCTCAGTCTGTTAAAAAAATTAGAATTAATAATTTAAAATTAATCAAAATTGCTTTTACATTTTAATTTAAGCAAAAAAATTAGATAAATTGTTTAAATTAATATCTTAATAAATATAAACTATTAATTTTATGCTAAACTAAAACTTTAATTACTATAAGAAAATATTTTGAATGATTAACCATCATGATGAGAGATAGGTAATAATGTCAACAAAAAATAAATTTTGGTTTTTTACACTGTTCTAACCAAAATCGCAGTATTGTTTGTTAATAAAATTATGTTGTGAATAGAAATAATTGAAAACAGTACTCTAAACAAAATACAAACTTTTGCTTTTATTTGTAGCATATCTGTTTTTAAGCATACCTAATTGTGGAATTTCAATGCATAAAGATAGATATTAGCAGGCTGATATTACATATCATTCATTTAATATCTGCCACTTTTACCCAAACATGCACACTATTTGTTTTAGTAAAGTTTATCATTGATCACTACTTCCTGAACTAATTATAAGAAGACAAAACAAATAACTTTGAAACAAAATTTTCAATAAATAAAAAGTTAAATCTTGAATAAAATAGTGGAAGTTCTATTACAAAGTTATTTGTTTGGTGTTCTTAATATGATAAACTTCCAAAATATAAGTAATAAACCTCCTGAACTATTTCACCGTCAACAATATTAGTTTACTTATCAAGTATGTCGATTTCTTATTTCCAGTATCCCAATGTGCATTGGAGTCCATACAAATCACTTTTTTTTTCATTTGGACAAAGCTCAGTTCTTAATTTTAATAACTGATAATTAATGTTTAGAGTTTTGTTCAATAGCTGTAAGTTGATTGTGTGAAGTTGCCTATTAATTTTAAATGTTTTAATCATGTTGTTTTAATTAATTCAAGTATTAATATATTATGATTAATCTACAACTTATGCCAAAACAGACTGCAGAATAAATTTACAAAATGTACATAATTGTGATATACAAATACCAAATAAATAAAAACAATAAATTGTTACTAACAGAATGCATATTAAGCAGGAAACCAGTCCTTTCCTGATGATTCTTAATTCTGTCAAATCCATACTTAAGATCAATAGTTTCATTTTCAATAACTTGACGAACACGGAATTCGGTACTTTCCTCTCTGAAATTATTGTAATTGTTAGTTATTATGAAATAGAGTATTACATTCTTAACTAACTTGTTAGGATTTGCTTTATCATTAGATGTTTCAGACCTATCCGTCCTATATTTACCAGAATTTTGTAAAACCATGGTTAAATATTAAATTAAAACACAAAATTAACACAAAATACAACTAAAAAATTCCATCACCTTAAAAAATTGAAAATAACCTATACAATTTCGCGCTCTTTCAAAACCTTAGAACATAAAAATAATACTATTTTATGTTCTAAGTTCAAAACGAAAAGTAGTTGTTCATTTCTTATTACACAAAACATGCGCGAGTTCTGTCCATAGAGTGTTAATGCAAGAATGATAAACATTTACCAGGATTGCCTAATCGGACTGATTTTTCCGCCAGCTGTGTAACGTCATTGCAGTCCTTCATTATAACGTTTACCATATAAATGCATGAAAATAATAGGAATTAGACAGTATTTTTATGATTTCTGAAATACTAATGTACCACTTTTTGGATTTTTAAGATTAAACACTTATAATTTATAATAAATATACCCATAAAATCGTTTTAATACTTATATTTAATTAATTTATTGAATATTATTTTGGAAATAGGTAGAGTAAAGAAAACACTATTTCAAACATATTTAGCTCTATTTTTATTTTAAAAAACACATTCAAATAAATTTATTATTACACAAAATCATACCTAAAACTAGTGCTTTTTAACAAATAAAGAAACATAATAAACATAACAATTTGCAGCATATTACTAGTACTATAAAGAATTTCTAATTACAAATTTAAAATTAACAAACAATACTACATACCTACTAAAAAAAATAGTAAGTAAAAGTAAGTAAACTATCTCACTAAAAACGTAAAATAAAAAATGTATTCACTATTGAATATTAACGTTGACTCTCAACAATACTAACCTAACCATGTGATAATAATGTTCAAACCAAGAATGATAAACATTTACCAGGATTGCCTAATCGGCCTGATTTGTCCGCCAGCTGTGTGACGTCACTGCAGTCCTTCATTACAACGTTTACCATATAAATTTATGGAAATAATAGGAATTAGACAGTATTTTTATGATTTCTGAAATACTAACGTGCCACTATTTGGATTTTTAAGATTAAACACTTATAATTTATAATAAATATTCCCATAAAATTAATTTATTGAATATTATTTGGGAAATAGGTAGAGTAAAGAAAACACTATTTCAAACATATTTAGTTCTATTTTTATTTTAAAAAATACATTCAAATAAATTTATTATTACACAAAATCATACCTAAAACTAGTGTTTTTTGACAAACAAAGAATCATAATAAACATAACAATTTGCAGCATATTACTAGTACAATCCGTGAATCTTTTATGGAGCGACATAATATGTATTCTATAAAGAATTTTTAATTACAAATTTAAAATTAACAAAAAATACTACATACCAAAAAAAAATTGTAAGTAAACTATCCCACTAAAAACGTAAAATAAAAATGTATTCACTTAGTGTGTTCTTTTTACAGCATTTGCTCGAGCAGATCAGCTGCTCTGTTCATTTAAATATTTTTGCGTATTCTTTTTAAGCGCTCGCTTTGATCGGAACTGAACTATCGCTTCCCCCCTTGCCCCTAACTGCACTACCTCTAGAGGGGGCTCGGTTCGGATTACTTGCTCCGTTCAGTTGATCATAACCTCAATACATAACGAAAACAATCACAATTTGGAATTATTTTGAAGTGGATACAAAATGTGTGAGCACTTATATGCCAATACTAATAACTTATCTTCTACTTGCATCTTTTTTAATATTTTTATAATAAAATAAATAATAAACAATATGCTAACCTAAAATTTTATGATGCACTTTCCTGGCGATTATTTTTGTGCATTCTTTTTAGGATCTCGCTCACTTTGGTCACCCGCTCAATTTGAAAATTATTTCAACAGAGCTGAACAGAATGATGTAAAAAGAACACACTAACTATTGAATGTTAACGTTGACACTCAACGATACTAATCAAGCAATGCCCAGCCAAGCAGTGTAACACATGAAATTTAAAAGTCCGAACTGGAGTTTAAAAGAACAGTTTTTTAAATATTTTTCACAAAAATACAACGTACACTAATGTATCCACAATAAATACCAGTCAAAATTTTGAATATTTTTGCAATAAATCTAAAAACGACGATTGAAAACGACCTAAAATGCATTGTCAAGATAGGAATAATACGGCCGAGGACTGCAGTGACGTCACAGGCCACCACGTGCGATCGATTTTTTGGCGAACGTACGTTGTCTAAGATTGATTCCAATGAGCAGTCCTCTCTCTTTCCTTGTCTAAGGTACGTCTTATGGCAAGAACGATAAACATTTAAAATGTTTAAAATGTAAAATGTTTATCATTCTTGGGATTAAGCAATCCTGGTAAATGTTTATCATTCTTGGTCAGTCGTCACGTCTCGGGAAGTTGAGAAGCCAGAGCAAGTAAATTTGTTCAGTACTTTTGCAGTTCTGTGGTTCTGTGATGTTCGGTAAATATTTCGTAAGGCGGTTACCGTACCTAACGTCGTATTGTAGTGTTTAAGGTTAGTTGCAACAGTTAAGGATAAAAAATATATTATTGTTAAAAATATCTTGCAATAGAATAAAACGTAAACGATGGAAATATCTGATCATAATCTACAAACTCTTGGTAAATACTTACAAGAAACTCTAAATCCAGATATAAATATCAGAAGACCCGGTAAGCAGGAAATATTTTAAATCTTGTTAACGGTCTACATTTTAACGTTCAACTTTATACATTCTTTTACAGCTGAACAGTTCTTAAAAGGAGTTGAAGTAAATCAAAATTATCCATTACTTATTTTAAATCTTGTTCACAAACCTGAAATAGATATGACTATCAGGATTGCAGGAGCTGTGGCTTTTAAAAACTATATAAAAAGGAACTGGTTTGTCGTAAGTACAGAACATTTAATTAATAGAGTTTATTAAATTTTGTATTTTAGGAGGAAGACCAAACAGATCGTATACATGAATCTGATCGTATTGCAATAAAAAATCTTATTGTCACTTTAATGTTAAGTTCTCCTGAAGCCATTCAAAAACAATTAAGTGATGCTATCAGTATCATTGGGAAAACAGATTTTCCTCTAAAATGGCCAGAATTAATTACACAAATGGTTGATAAATTTTCTACAGGTAAAATATATTAAAATGTGTAAAACTTTCAAGCATACTTTTACAAAATATATAGGTACCTAAAACATTTATAGAAAGAATTGATTAACATTTGGTTAATTTGTCCAAATAATGAATTGCCAAAAGTTTTTATTGAGTAGTTGGTAACAAAAAATCATTTATTATTTTGGGTGCTGCTCTCCTATGTGTTTGCAAGCATGTTAATATTGTCATTTTTATCAAGAGCAAATAGTAGGCTATTAGGGGCCACAGGGGTAACTACTTTCTTTACTCCTGTGGTTACTACTGGTAGACAACCTAATCTTTGACTTTAATAGGTGATCTGATGATATTAGTAAGGGAAAAGTATAATGAGGTTACCTCTAAAGTGATTTAACCAAAGGTCAATTTGAGAAAGAACTTGGGTAATCTAATAATCAGATTGACTCCTAGTTAGCTAGGAAATGCCTCATGATGACAATAAAGTAACTTTCCTTTGGGTGCTTAGACATACTAGCAATGAGTGGAATGAAAAAGCAAATCTTTCAGTCAAGAAATGTGTCAAAAGAAAATTTAGTCTCAAATCTGAGCATAACAAATAGCATAGCTGAAAGCAATATAGAATATAGAGTTTTTAATAGACTCAAAGGGATTTGCAAGTAAGCTGAGCAAATGAAACAAACATATGAAAACAATTGAACTGACATGGAGTCAAGATTCTATGAGGCTGGTGACAAAACAGCAAAGCATATTTTTTGAATCTGCACACTATATCCTAGGGGTGATGACCATTCATAAGAAATCACTATGTAGTTTGCACTGCTTTCTCATCTCTTTATCAAGTTCCAGAATTATTTTCTCCTATTGTTGACTATTTTATATTTTTATGGCAATTTTTTCTTTTTATTATAGTTATTTCAGGTGTTATTCACTGAAAATCCTACTTCTCACTAAGTTTTGCTACAGTTTTTCCATCCTATCACAGCAAGACCAGTGACTTACAAGTTAGGTTTTTCTTTAATTCAAAGTAATTTCTTCTATAAAAAACTTTAATCTGTAACCAATCTTCATTCTTAGAATAAATATTTGTATTTTTGTCTTAAGTCCTGACCTGTGGTTCGTTTATTGGCTTATAAATTGTAATCAAATAAGTTGAAATATTATTTATCTTATCAAAGTTTTTTGCTGATGTCAACTTTTGCTAAGCCCCTTTATGTTTATTTGTATTTGCCTGTAGGTTCTTTAATTTTGTTTACTTATAGTTATTGTATTTTTTTGTTTTCTCAATATACAATTTAATTACTTTTTGTTTTGTTATATTTACACGGGCTTTAACCACTTGTATTCTGCTTAATAACCAGAGCTTCATATATGAAAGCAGGTAATTATGTCAGATTTCACATTTGGTGAGTAAGCAAACTTAACAACAAATATTCTAAGAAAAATGTGATATTAAGTACTCACTACTAACATGATTTTGTTACCAACTTCTAATTTCCCAGTTATGGTTCCTCAATTTTGGAATATTCTTATTAGAAATAAATTTCATTACAATTCAGTTATTTATTTTTATTTGATATATTTATTTTTAAGGTGACTTTAATGTTATAAATGGTGTTTTAAGAACAGCACATTCTCTCTTTAAGAAATATAGGTATGAGTTTAAGTCAAATGAATTATGGACAGAAATAAAATATGTTCTTGAAAAATTGGCCCAACCTCTAACTGATCTACTTGTGGTGAGTTAACATTTTTTCATTACTATTTTAATGTTTTATAAATAATAAATTTTTTATATTATATTTTTTTAGGCAACTATAGGTTTAGCTCAAACACACAGCAATGATGTTAATGCTTTAAAAGTTATTTATAGCTCATTGGTACTTATTTGTAAAGTTTTTTATTCTTTAAACTTTCAAGATCTTCCAGAATTTTTTGAAGATAACATACAAATTTGGATGTCCAATTTTCATACACTGCTTACAGTTGAAGTACCAAGTTTACAAAATAATGTATGTAAAACTATGTAAATTTAATGTACTATAAAATAAATTATATTAAATTCCAAAGAGTTGGTAAGAGTTTTATAATAAAACTTTAACATTGCTGTTTTGTTAATTCTAGGAAATTGAAGAAGCTGGTGTTATAGAGCAGCTTAAATCACAAGTATGTGATAATATAGCATTATATGCACAAAAATATGATGAAGAATTCAAACAGTTTTTACCTCAATTTGTAACTGATGTCTGGGGTCTTTTAGTTGCCACTGGATTGCAGCCAAAATATGATTTGGTACTTTATTACTATAGAATTAATCATTCAACATTCTCTTATTATTTATTTTTAGATAGTTTCTAATGCTTTACAATTTTTGTCATCTGTAGCTGAGAGAAGCCAATATAGAAATTTGTTTGAAGATGATAATGTTTTAAGTAGCATTTGTGAGAAAGTAATTATACCAAACATGGAATTTAGAGGTCAGTACATTAATAATAATTTAATTACAAAGTTAGTTATAATAGTAAATAATATTTTGAAATCATTGAAACTGGCTTAACCACATAAATTGATTATATAAATTCTTATTCTTTTGAAAATATATTGCGTACATTTAAGTTATTTAGAAGAGTCTTTTTACAACTTTTCTTCTACTTGTGGATTTTAGTTCCTAAAATCAAGTACAATTTAATAGTGCTGGTTACAAGATATTGTTTGTACAAGTATAAATTAACGTTATACTCATTTTGAAAATTTCGTTAGTATTTTTAACTTCTGAACTGAAATCAGAAATGTGCTTTTAACATTAAAATTAAAAAGATATTTTACAAGTTAAACATGTCTGTGTGTCTGTCCATGTTGCCAAACTTTCTAAAATTTAGTTGGCTGTAGAGATTGAAAAACACACCAACAACCATGAAACTTATATATTACTGTTAAAAATATAAAAATAATTTTAGTGTCAGATGAAGAACTTTTTGAAGATAATCCTGAAGAATACACCAGAAGAGATATTGAAGGATCTGATATTGATACTCGCAGACGAGCTGCGTGCGATCTCGTAAACACACTGAGTCAAAATTTTGAAAAAAGAATAATAGAAATTTTTGGTCAATATTTACAGGTAATCAAAAAAACGAATACATTTTCCTTCTTTTGTCAATTTTTATTCAATAAATCTATTAAATCATCATCTTTTGTAGGTAATGCTTGGAAAATATGCAGAAAATCCAAAACAGTATTGGAGGAGTAAAGATGCTGCATTATATTTAGTAACATCATTAGTTAGTAGAGGGGCTACTCAAAAACATGGTGTTACACAAACAAGTCAATTAGTTGATATTACCCAATTTTGTCAACAACAAATTTTGCCAGAATTAGAAAGGCAAGATGGTAATAAAATTGTTATTTTTAAATTATTATCTGGACTTCTAATTTCATCAAATTTTTAGTAAACGAATTGCCCGTTTTGAAAGCCGATGCGATTAAGTACATTATGACATTTAGATCTGTACTACCAAGCGAAATCGTAGTTTCCACATTACCCCAATTAATTAGACATATGCCTAGTGAGAGTGCTGTCGTTCATACATACGCAGCTTGTACATTAGAAAAAATTCTCATTTTACGAGTCAACAATCAACCAATGTAAGTGTTTACTGTAGATTAGTATAAACGATAAAAGTAATACTGTTGTTACAGAATTACAGGTGCTCAATTAGAACCACTCGCAACAAATGTTTTAACTAACCTCTTTGAAATTCTCGAAAAACCGGTTTCGGAAGAAAACGAATATGTTATGAAGGGTAAGTTCAATTCCAGGTTTAAGAAAGAAAGTTTCAATAGAATTAAATTCTATTTTGGAACTTGAAGGAATTGTAACTAGATTTTCTGATTAAAAATGTTTACTATGTTTTTAGCACTTATGAGAACATTTTATACATTAGAAGAAAGAATTATTCCATTCTTAAACGTTGCATTACCAAAATTAACAGCTAAATTGCAGATGGTCGCGAAGAATCCGTCTAAGCCTCATTTCAATCACTACCTATTTGAAAGTTTCTCATTAGCTATAAAGTAAGAGATCTGTTAAATCAAATGATAACTTTTTACTAAAAATCTAATTATTTTTAGAATCGTTTGTAAGACAAACCCAGGGGCTGTTACCTCATTTGAAGATATATTGTTTCCTATTTTTCAAGGAATTTTACAACAGGATATACAAGGTAAGTTTTTTTGTGTCAATAAATTATATTGTATTGACTAGGAGTCAATCAACCAGACACAAATTAATGTTTTATTTATTTTCCTTAAGAGTTACAAATATTACCTTTTACCTTGAATTACTGTAGCTTTAATGATTAAAGGGGCGATACTAAAGAAAAAAGAAAATGTTCACTTATAATATCACAAGAGCTTATTTCCGGAAATTTTTTGAGGGCATGAATATTTTGAAAATTGTCAATAAACAATAGGTTGTAAAACTAACAACCTCATATACCAAAGTATATATTAAATAATATAAATTTAGTATGTACTTCAGACAATTATTTTAAAAATATATGAATATATAAATATATAAATTTGGGAATTTTAAAATTATCCACTTAAATTATTTTAATTAAAAACAATTAGGAAGGTTTTTTTCTTTTCTGCTTGTACTTTGTAAAATTTCTGGAAAATGACTTATGAAGATGGTTATTATTTGGATTTGAGATATGCATATAAGTTAGGGGCTAGGGTATTTTCTATACATTTACCAATTTAAATTATTGTATTTTTGTTTTCTTTGCACTTTTAAACTGACAAAGTTATCAACAATTACTTATATCAGTTTAATAAATTACATTAAATATTATCTTTATTTATATTTTTAAGATACAACCTTAGTAGTATATTAAACAACGCATTTCATATGGCTTTCTGTTATAACACGAGTCAAGTTTACTAGTTTATAATATTTATAGTCTAAGAGCCCGTGAACCCCAGACCTTCGTTATTTTATAAAAGCTGAAAGTTTGTCAGCGCATGCTCCCAAAAGAGGTAAGAACGATGGACTATTATGAAGTTTGGGTCACCATGGCTTTGGCAGGTAAACGGTACTAAAGGTGTGTAAAATACCGATCTAAATTCATCAAATAATAAAGTGTGATTTTTTGGTATTACCTTCAAAATATTATTAAAAATCACCTTATTGATTGCCAGACACTTAACATCATGGCAACCCCTTGCCAGACACCCCTAATTTTCATGAAATTACAATTCTACTTATGTTATAGTATAAAAGCTGATTTTTATATATAATACTTAGGGTCGCTGTAGGAGCGAGCGCGAGACAGTGGGGTGTGTTCGGGGAGCACGCTTTCGAGCTATGTAGGGCCAAGAGCCATATAACACAAAGGAGGAATAGTACTAGATAGCGCCAAATGGCGCTAATAGCGTGCTCTCCGAACACAGCCAATGATTGAGAGTAGAAGTAGGCCGTTGACAGAAAATCGGGGGGTGCTTATTAATTTTTGGGAGGGTTAAGGATGAAAGAAAAATTCTTAGTACAATTATTTAAAATAGTTTGAGAACGGTGTAGAAATATAATTTTGTAACGCTTACTATTATTTTCACCAATTAAACACTTATTATCACTATTACTTTCTCCAATTGTTAACATAACACGTATAATGGTCTAGTTTAGTGATTTTTTTTACATTTGCATGTTATAAAATAGGTTTTTAGTGGTTCAAATGTACAAATAAAATTTTTATAAAATTAATCCTCTAGCCATAATCGGCTTTTGAAATTTAAATTTAATGGTTACATACGTCATAAGTGGTAAGTGACGTATTTCAATAAGATTGGTAGAAAATTTGCTGTTGTCGATATGCTTTAATATTAACCGAGAAACTTATCTCTCTCTCTTATTTGTTGTCATTAAAAAGAGATAAACATATCGATATTTTTGTTCTCTGATTGACACTTTATCAAATAAGGAGTAAAACACTAAACAAAATATTCTGTCATTTTCGTTAGTTTAATTTGTTGTTTGGTTGTGTTTGGTGTTTGAAAGAAATTACTTCTATACTATTTTTGGTTCGAAAATAAAAATCCCTAACACCTTCTTTTGGTGTTATAGCGGTTCCTTCAAAAATATCCAATAGAAGTAATTGTTCTCTCGGAGAGCAACCCTTCTATCGGTACAGTGAGGGAAGGAATTTCAAGAATACCGTTTTGGCATTTTCAATAGAACCACGCCCACTTTCTATTGGCTGTTCTATTCTATCACCGTCAAGAATAGGGGTCTTGTTTGTTTATTACAGATAAACACGATTTTCTCTCCTGTCATATATTTTCTCAAATGGTACAATCAGTTAGTCACAGAACACGCTGTTTTGTGCCGCCAGTTCTTTGAGAATACTTGAAACGAACGTAGCTAAACTGTGACAACGTTGACTTTTAAACACACTTCATTATTGGTTATTAGTTGGCGCTACGTATAAAACTTACTAATTATTTATTGCTAAATTTTACGAAATGAGAAAAATTACTTGCAAAATGAATACCAATATAAGTAAGTAGGTATCTTATCCTAAATATATATTGCTATCATTTTGATTAATTTGATCCTAATAAACTAGTCGATTCACAAACCAATGATACGCTCGTGCTTGCATTTACCTGCGACGATGTAATGGAAGTTACGGTGAAGTGACAAAGACAGAAATATCGTTGCATACAGCGTTGCCACTAGTTGTAAAAAATACACAACGCTATACAGAAAATTATAAATTTTAACTGATCAGTAATCAGGAAATGTATAAGTATTACTTTTAATCGTACTAGTATTGTGTATTATCTATAATTTGCCACGACCTACAACTCTACTACTTACTATATTCTGATTCTGCTATAAACTGGTAACGTAAAATTTAGATATGACAACGCGCTTTACTCTCAATCATTATTGGTTTTAGTATAGTTGCCACACTAAATTAACTATTTTGCTTCAGGCAAAATGAAAAATAACAAATTTCAAAACGGAATATGTACTATTCATAATTAAAAAAAAAAAATTATGAAATTTATGAGGACATGGCTATAGTTTTTAAATATTTTTCGGTCGAGAAAATTAAATTTTTTGTTTCAATATTTATAGGACTTAGATTTAGGATTTAAAGGACATACTGTCACAAGTACGTACGACATGATTTTAAAATCTGACTGAAATTTTAAGCGTCCCTTTATTATATATTGTTTAAATTATTATTTGGTCTCGTTCAACCAAATATTGATATTGATGTATTAATTAATTTATTTATTAATATTAATTTCCGATCTTAGAGTTTTGACCACAATCATTTTTATTAAATTAAAATAAGTTTTGTCTTTGTTACAGAATTTATTCCATATGTATTCCAAATACTTTCCCTTTTAATGGAAATCACTCCCCAAGGAGCTATTCCAGAACCTTACATGCAACTATTGCCATGCCTTCTGGCTCCCATATTATGGGATAGACCAGCTAATATAAGTCCTTTAGTTAGATTACTAAGTGCATTTGCTACACAAGCTGCTCCACAAGTAATAGCTCAGGATAAAGTGGTAAGTTACTATTTAGATGAGTTCTCCAATATTGCTACTGGTAGCAACAGATTAGCAGTATTATTTGAAATTTTGCTCATAGAGCAAATGTTGTTTAGGTATACTGAACATCAACGTATTGTTACGTTTTTTACTATGGGTTCAAGATAAGCGAATTTCGGAAGAACAAAAATGACAAACTTTGATAACAAGTTGGGCTCTAGAAATTGTTTTACAAAAAGTTGCTTTATTTACAATTACATTGATTATTTTTTGACGTTTCTCGAAACCAATAGACATTTTCAATTTTAATAATTCATATACGTTCTAGCAAATCAAAACATTAGTATAGTGGGAATAATCTACTTACATTATTCCAGCGAGAATAATTCAATGTACATTGTTTTTATTGAATGACAACCAAATGACAACGTATTTTCTTGATCTGACGCGTCTGTCATAAATTTTCAAGAAATTCGTAAAATGAATCCCAAACGTTTCAGTGAATCATCAGTCGATGAAATAAATAATATAATCATTGAAAGTGCATGTAAGAATACCATGATAAGCAGCGCGTCGATTTGGAAACAATTCCAATTATTAGCAAACAGGTTTGTACAAAATCTGTCAAATTATTTTCTAAAAGTAATTTTAATTGTAACGTCAAAAAATAATCTATCGAATACCACACGAGAGTTCGATAAATTAGATAATAATTCTCCAGGCATTTTCTCAAACTTGTTGCCATTTGGCAATAGCCACTCGAGCACTTCGGGCTCTCGTGTCTATTGCCTGGCAACAAGTTTTCTAAAATCTGTCGAATTATTTTCAATTTATTCTCACTCTCTTGTGATATTACTACAGAAAATTTTCTTTCAACAGTTATTTATAATGCACCCTGTATAATTTTACTGTCACTTTTGTATTGCCCCGTATATAGTCACCTTCACTTTCGTATCACCCCGTATATTGTAACGGCATCCTTCGGATCGCCTCTTATATTGTAAAGTACGTTTCACAATAAATCGTTGACTTGGTATTTCTTCGAACATTTACAGAAAGATATTATTTATTTTTGTCCAGGAAGATATATACGTATACGTAAGTTTCAACAGTTTTGTTTAATTTCAATTAATAAATAAACTTAAAATTTGTTTGTTTGTTTTTAAAAAATTTCGTGATTTTTTTACAAAATAAATTTAAGTTTTAGTAAATGTTACTGAGTTTTATTTAAATCTATTTTGAAAACCGGATTACGGATCTGTTAATGTTTACTGTACAGTGAGAAATTTATAACCTTTCATTACTAATCCCCTAAGGTCAGGTACCGGAGTCAACGAATTATTGTGAAACGTACTTTAACTTTTGTACCGTCTAATTCACCACTAAATGTGTAACCGGCTGTTTTTCTTTATATTCGCTTGTTAACTGTATTGCACATAAAGTTAAACTAAACTTCGCCCGCCTTACAACGTTCCTATAAAATCTGATTCACACTGTAGAACATCTACGAATTATTCCAGATTTTTTTCTTAGAAATAATTATACCGTACATCCTGGAACATTTTTTTATAGTTCCAGATATGTCTGCGAATTGTGTGGCTAAAAGTGTGCGTTTACAACAGGGCCGTCTTCAGCCCGACCGTCTACACGGTATCCATAACAGTGTTTAATGACAATACATTTTGTTCGATGCGATTTAAACCGAAATAGAGACGCCGACTTTTACACGACACGTTTTACAGGACAAAGAATTATGCCGAAAATTGCTCCGAAATTTACTCCGATAATTTTCAGTAATAATATCACAAGAGAGTGAGAAATAATTTGACAGATTGTTTGAAAGCTTGTTGCCAGGCAATAGTCACGAGAGTGACACGCAGGGCTCGAGTGGCTATTGCCAAATGGCAACAAGTTTGAACAAAATCTGTCAAATTATTTTTTGATTCACAAATTTTTACAATAAAAAAGATCAATAAAACTATCATAAAATTATTGCATCAGAAAATGTATTAAACCGATGACTCTCACCCACTATAATAATGACATAATTGGTTGAAACTTACCCTTGTGACAAATTAAGAAACGTCAAAAAATAATCGGTATAATTCTTTGCCGATTAAAACGGTTCTTATTTAATATTGTTTAAAGTAATCTTCTAAAAAAAATATAAAATATATTTTAAGATTTAGGAAAAGGTTGTTAGAATTAATACCCCCCAAAAGTTAATGATAGTGCAGGGCTGTAGAGATTTATTAAATATTTACACAATGTTAACGTTTTATTTTACTATTTATTTTTAGAATTTCCATTCTACCATCATGTAATATTAGACATAAATATTATATTGAAGTAGTATATTGTGCAACAAGGTGGAAAAGTGTCTTTTCCACCGTTTTGCACACCATACTTTTTCTACGGCTGCATATTAATAATAGAAATAAAGAAGTGAATTCATAACATTTTATTATTATTATTATTGGTTATAAAATAAACGGCACATACTTAATACAAAAAAAACTAATTTAATTAATATTGTAATTAATTGTTACATTACTGCAATTTTGTATTGAGATTCCTGATTTCCCAGCAGCTATCAACTGTGGGAAAAACTCTACCTCACGGCTGAATTCCCATTTAAATGTACGTGGTGTGGGAAAAGACCCGTGAGGTAGATTTTTTCCCACAGTTCATAGCAATACGTCACTTTGTAGTTCTGTCAAATGTGTCAAAAGCACCACATTCCATAGCAGCCGTAGAAAAACATCTTTATCTACTGTAGAAATTAAAGGAATAGTATATTGATTAATAACTTAGAAATACTTTCGCGGATCTTAAAGCAATATAGAAATTAAAAGTCCACAAGATTTATTTTTATTTGTTTCTTTAATATATTCCTAACTATTAATATCTTAATTATCGTTTTTAGAGCGGATTTCTTGGAGTTTTCCAAAAATTGATCGCTTCAAAGACAAATGATCATGAAGGATTTTATTTAATGCAGAGTCTAATTCAACACTTACCAATGTAAGTAGTTTTATTTTTCTACATTATTTATTGTTAAGTAAATTTTAATTTTTGTTTTAGAGAAGCCCTCACACCTTATCACAAACAAATATTTTTCCTTTTATTCCAAAGGTTATCCTCCAGCAAAACAACAAAATATGTTATAAATCTCATAGTATTTTTTTCCTTATATATCGTCAAGTATTCAGCAAATGAATTAATCTCTATTATTGATGGAATACAAGTGCAGTAAGTAACAAAAAGTTGTATTTTTATTTATATTTATTACACAAATTAGTGTGATATATTAACTAACGGTCCATTAAGTTATAAGCTCTCATAAATAACAAAAAATTTAATTATTCTACTAAACGTTTTTATTATACTAACATTTATGTTCTAAAAATTCACTTACAACCGTTAAATGATCTAGAGCAGTTTTAAAGCTAATAAAACTTGACCAAATTTCCATACGTCAAAGTATCCATGAAAATATTTATAAAACTTTGTCCTAAAAAACTGCTTAACCACAGATAAGTAAACAAATACAACTTGCTTACATATTGCTTTAAATTATTTTATTGACGTACTTAAATGTATTTTTTAATTTATTTATTTTATGTATTTATGTTTTTTTAATTGCTTACAGAATGTTTGGTATGGTTTTGGAAAAATTGTTTCTAAGTGAGCTGCAAAAAGTGGCCGGTAATGTCGACAGAAAAATTGTTGCATGTGGAGTTACGAAATTGTTATGCGAAAGTCCTCAAATGTTTACAGGAACTTATGAGAAATATTGGCCACAACTGTTGCAGGTACAATTTTTAATAATAAGTTTATTATGCAATAAGAAAACTGTAAAATCATGTTTAGTGGTCAAAGTAAAATATTAAAGTCACAAACTTCTAACAAATAATAATATATTTTGTTTTCTTCTGAATTTCTGATATTTCCAAAATGTTTAGTAATAGGTCTGTTCGAATACAACTAAAAACCGTTCATAAATTGGTCATTCCCATTCTACAGCTGTTTAAATTATATATGATTATGCATATTTCTGTTGTATTGAAACAGACCTAATAGTATTAGTTAACTCCTTTTAAAGAGAGGCCACATAAATATGACTTTAAACCAAACCTTGTAATTGACATCCTATTGTTTTACCAATTACACTATTGTATACTGTTTGATCCCGGTAATTCACAACATTTACTATGTATTAAAAAGTTGTAAATATTTAGTTATTATTTACATATATTTCCAATTTTAGGCTCTGTTAACATTTTTTGAGATGCCAGTTGATGAAAGTATACTACCTGATGATCATTTTATAGAAGTTGATGATACGCCATCTTATCAAACAACTAGTGCAAAATTAAATTTTGCCAATAATACTAAAAACGACCCTCTTCAAGGTAATTAGTATTGTAACACCGTTTTTCTAATTAATATTTACTGCAATAAAAAATAGAATTTTAATGTTATTTTTTATATAGCAATCTCGGAACCAAGACAATTCCTCGTACAAAGCTTGGCAAGTCTTGGAAATTCTCAACCAGGACGTTTACCAGTTCTCATTTCAACTATGAATACCCAAGCGCAAACAGTTATTCAAGAATATCTCTCTAAATTTGGAGTGCAGCTTATCTAATTCGTTTAAGTATCATAGACTGATAATTTTATTACTTTTGATTTGTTTGTTATGTTTAAAAACAAGTTTTATATACCTAATGTATTGTAAAGAAATCAATGATTACATGTATTATATTTTGTTTTTGAATAAAACTAAATTCATCAATTATTTATTAATTGTTTAATAATTAGGTTAATTATTTTATAAGCTATTGTTAGTTTTTTTCACCCAAGCTTAACAAACTACAATATAGGGACAATTAATTGATCGTTGTAATTGGGTTAGTTTCTATGTGAGTGGTTAAAGATATATTTATCAAGGTTCTTAGACTCGAGTTAATATAGACCAAATTTATTGATCCTTAGTCTCTTGAGCACATGGCAGTTGCGCAAAATATGCTCCGCCGTTTCATCCTCTGCTTGATAGAATCTGCAGTCCACACTCTCTGCCAATCCAGTTGGGTTCATGTGCCTATTAAGGCGACTGTATCAAGTCAGTAGTCCTATCAGACCATTCATAGATACTATCTGCTCACGTTCAACAGTTCTTGAGATCTCTTATAGAAATTTCTTATCTTCCGATATAAATATTGGCCACAACTGTTGTAGGTATTCCTTTGTTACGCTATTCGCTATGGCCAAGGAATGGCTCTGAACCTATACATATTAGGAATTCGAATTGTGTCCTAATCATATTATAACTAGTTTAGTTTTCTTTTTATAGGTATATTGGTTATATTAAAATAAAAAGGTCGTAACAAACATAATACATACTGGACGAACTAATAATATAAAATGTAATAATTTAAAAAAACATTAATAAAATGGATTAAAATAAGAAACAATTTTTTTAATTATAGGTTGGAACATGCAAAAACGTAATTTCCTTAAGGTTTGGTGCAAAACATTACGATGATTTGATTAAATTATAGATAGGGGTGGGATACGATCTGGATATCTGACCTGTTATTAATGGAATTTGTATCTTTTTTAATATGTAACATTTCCAAGATGCTTCTTTTTGTAAAATCTTTTTCAGTTTCAAGAATTTTTGGGTTTTGGAAATCTAAAGTGTGCATGTTTAGACAATGTTGAAAATTCGGATTTATTATTTTTTATGGAGTTGTTGTGGTTACCAATATATCTATATAAGTATTGTAAAGTCTGACCTATGTCATTTCCAGGGCAATTTTTACATTAAAAATGGCTTAATAGCGTTTTCCATTCGTCGCACTGGGGCAGAACTCGCGCCAGTTTTGTGTTCCATTCGTTGAACTTTTTTCATTTTTTTTTGTTCCATTCATGTGTCACTCAAACTCCGAGCGAGCTAAGGCGAACCGAGGGCAATAATTTGGCACTAGCTATTTGATCAAGGGTTAGGATAGTGCAAAACAATAATGGCGGATAGTGAGTTTCGTAATCATTTGCAAAGTCGAGGGAGAAAATTTCATTGTTAATTTTCATTTTCAATAAATACATTATTATAAATATGTTAACAACCCTAGATAAACAATCATGTTTACAACCAAATGACAAACTACACCTAGTTAAATAAAATGTACACTCTACAAGACAAAAAATTCAAATCTTTCATTATTGTTATCAAATGTCAATAAAAACAAACAGTCCGGTCCGGTTCAAATCAATTTTCGTGTTCCATTGGTTTTGCCCTAGAGCATGCATCAGACAGCACTGGCACTGGCCTTGAATTCTCTAAAAACCCAGTGCCACCCCAGTGCTGCTCGAGTGCGACGAATGGAAAACCGGAAAACGCTATAAGAGTGCGCTTCTCACACTTGCTTCGGGTATCGCTCCAGGGTAGGCTGGAAGGACGCGGTACAAGAGGGTAGAGACTAGTACATCCCTTCTACTCATCAAAATATTATCTCGAGAATAAATTCGGTCTATTAGATGCATGGACCGTATTGGGAATATCTATTTGATTAAATGTACGAGTTTTGATTTTCTCAAATGTGCCAATAAAACTCGAAAAACAAAGAACATTTTTTGGTACAATTGTGAATGTAAATTTACATAGTGTAAAATACCTATATTAAGGAATAATTAACGTTTCTAATCAGCAGCAACATATCTACAACATCTTCAGAAATTTAAGTTGGAATTTAATTATTATTCCAATAAACTGTTATTTTAACTCGTAAAGTGTGTATCTAAATTTAGTGTATTTGATCGTTTTTAATTTGTGAAAAGTGTCTCGAGTGTTTTATGAAGTGTAAATGTATAACAGTATCTAAAAGCAAATTGAAAACGTTATTCTTAAAGAAGAAGTGGAACTCTTAAAACGTGAAAACAAAAAGAACTCAGTTGTTATTTTTGGTTTAGACATTTCACCCCCAATTAAAATTGATTCTGTTTGTACGGAGTTAGGAAATTTGCTGGAAGTCTCTATTGATAAAAACGACATCAACGATTGTTACCTATTGGGAAATAGTATATTACATAACGAGTGTGGAAAGTGAAGTATTACGAAATACACTTTCCAACGCGTTGTGTACACGATTTTTCCTACGACCCCAATATTTCTTATTATAATACCTAAATATTTTAAATTTATTTATAAAATTTATTTTAATTGTTAGTCATGTTAAAAATTAGGATTTAAACGAGTTTATATATTGCATGGAAATATAATTAATTAAAATCAAATAACCACCTTTCTCAGGAATTCACATCAAAATTCTTTATTAGATAAATGACATTTTAATTTCTTTTGTGGGCTCTATAAAAATTAAAAGTAAAATGGTCAGTCGGTGAAATTAATTGAAAAGTAATGTAATAATAATATACACAAAGATAATTGTAAACAGAAACACAAACATAACTTCAAAAATCCACATTCGACACATGCACGGAACGTAACCCAATATAAAAAAGAAGAATAAACTGTTCTTCTTTCTAAAAGTGTTTTTATAAAAATAATAATACTGAATAAAAATTTTTTATTTTTTAAAAATTTAAAACCATATAAGAAACTTTATTCTTTATTCTTACTTTATACAGAAAAATTTGTATTGGCAATTACAATACAATATTTGACACAAGGAAGATTTAAAAAAAAATTAAATGGTCCTTGCTTTGACATTTATGTGTTTTTACTATTGATAAATTAGACGTAAATGTCACAGATCATAGAACTATATTTTTTTATTTTTCAATACGTGTATTGATATTTACTTTTCAATACGTGTATTGATATTAGCTACTTTCTTAAGTACAAATAAGTGTGCAATCTAGCACTTTCATATGTGGTCGTAGGAAAAAGTAATAAGTGTCCTTTAAAAATTGAGTTTTTAACCAATTGGAAGAAAACTGAGATACTAAAAAATTGTTTTAAACTAAAAGGAAAAAAAATATCCATTTCTAACGACCTAACTCTGCAACAAAGGAGCGAAAGCAAGATTTTAAGAAAACACTTAAAACTTGCAAAAGAAGACAACAGAGAGGGCTATATTAAAGGTAAATTTTTTTTTTTTTTTTTTTTTTTGTGAATAAACTCATTAAGAGCGCTAATAACAACCGAAAAATCAATAAACATTTACCTACTAACACTTAATGTGCCAGTGGTGTGCCGAATTTTAATTCTACAAGTTGAAAACTAAACGTGCATAATATCATATATCAAACAAACCAGTACCTACAGTGGCAGTAAACACAACAGGTAAGCTCCACGCTTACCAGTAACAATACAGGGAACATGTTCCCAAATAACCAGCACCATCCACATCATAATTCAGATAACCAACCTACCTCGGGGCAAGCCATACATTCTCCATTAAAACTAACATTAATTAGAAACCCGGTCAACATAAATACAGACGGCGACGAAGCCAATGTAGACGAAGCTCAAAACAAAAACACATGGCAGGTAGTCAAAAAACGCAAATGTACTAAACAGGACAAAGAACCTGAATCGCCTGAATCACCACCAACAAAAACACGAAACCGATTTATCGCTTTGTCTAACACTGATGGCAACGAACAAACAGAAACAAATAAAGAACAGAAACCTCCTAAACCTCCACCAATATTTATATACGGCGTCAAGAAATTTAAAGAGATGATTGACAGCTTTTCCAAAGTAGTGGACAAAGACACCTACTATACAAGAACCCTGCCAAATGATACTGTTAAAATCGCAACAAACACAATAGATACCTATCGAAAGCTGATAAAATACGTGAAAGAAGAAAACATCGTTCACCACACCTATCAAATCAAAGAAGAACGGGCATACAGGGTGGTAATAAGACATATCCACCACTCCATACCCAAAGAAGACATTAAAAAAGAACTGGAAACAAAGGGTCATACAGCTAGAAACATAATAAATGTTCAACATAGGATAACAAAAGAACCTTTGTCCCTGTTCTTCATAGACCTAGAACCGCAAAGAAACAATAAAGATATATTTAACCTGAAATTCCTTTACCATACCAAAGTGGCAATAAAACCTCCTAAGAAAAGAAATTCCATTGTACAATGCATACGATGCCAAGCCTACGGCCACAGCAGAACATACTGCACTAGACCATATAACTGCGTTAAATGCGGCGAACAACACGACACCAAATCCTGTTAGAAACCTCGTAACACTCCGGCTAAATGCGTGTTATGTCAACAGGATCATCCTGCAAACTATAAGCAGTATACAAAGAACTAGTCGAAAGTAAAAGACCATCGCCTAGACAAAACCAACAACAGCAAGCACAAACAAACCCCAATGCACATATACATAGTAATACAAACCAACAAAATAGTTCTACATACAACCAACAACAAACATACGTAAATGCAGTCAAAAATATATCAGAATCCTCAACCACCATAGAATATCAACTAATAACATTTCTAAACGAATTTAAAAATATGTTTGCACAGCTCATGAGTCAAAACAGTATGATACTTAACCTACTTACACAAGTCATCAACAAACAAAATTCATAAATATATTAAGAATAGCCACATGGAACGCTAATGGCTTGCTAAACCACAAGCAGGAAGTAATTACATTTTTAAACTTAAATAAAATCGACATAATGCTTATTTCTGAATCTCACTTCACTAATCTAACATTCAGCATACCACTCTACTCAACGTACAGTACTCCTCACCCTGACGGCACAGCTCATGGTGGCTCAGTGATAATAATCCGCAACTGTATCTCGCACCATAAACTACCGAAATACCAAACAGAAAAAATACAAGCAGTAAGCGTCCAAGTGAATACACCGAAATGGCATTTCAATATAACAGCAATATACAGCCCACCGCGACATTCAATATCGACAGACGAATACAAGGACTTCTTTCTAACACTAGGTACCAGATTTGTAGCTGGTGGAGACTGGAATGCAAAACACACGCATTGGGGATCCAGACTTATAACACCAAAAGGGCGAAATCTTTTGAAAGCCATGACTGACAATAACTACGATTGCCTTACCAACGGAAATCCCACGTACTGGCCGAGTGACCCCAGAAGACTTCCAGACCTATTGGACTACTTCATAACCAAAGGAATATCCAGAAACAATTGTTTAATAGAATCCAACTATGATTTGTCATCCGATCACACACCAGTCATCAATAGTATGTGTACTACAGTAATAACCAAATCTCCCTCTCCTCGATTAGCTTCAAACAACACTAACTGGTCTGCTTTTCAATCCTATCTGGAAGAAAATACTAACCTCAATCTTCGAATTAAATCCCCAGACGAATTGGACACCGCATCCCAATACCTTACTACACTCGTGCAAAAAGCTGCCTGGCAATCTACACCACAAAACAAGTACAATTCAAAGACGACCGTCAACGTGCCTCTCCACATTCGTCAGCTTATTGCTGAAAAACGCAGGGCAAGAAGAATCTGGCAAAGATCAAGAAATATTATAGACCAGCACACTTACAACAGACTAAATGGGTAACTAAAATCAGCAATCAGAGATGTGAACAATGACAGCTTTGAGCAATTCGTCACTAACCTCTCACCAAATGACCATACACTATGGAAGGCAACGAAGACACTCAAGCGATCCTATACCACCGTACCTCCCATTCGTAAACCAAACGGTGAATGGGCTCGCTCTGATAAAGAAAAAGCAGACACTTTTGCTGTACATCTAAGTAGTGTTTTCGAAACAGAACCAGGAGATTCTGATGAAGAAATTGAAGAGCTTATCAACGCACCATGCCAAATGTCTCTTCCTATCAAAAGCTTTACTCCAACAGAAGTTAAAAACGAAATATGCAAGCTCAATGTAAGAAAGACTCCTGGATACGACCTAATCTCCGGCCAAATACTAAAACAACTCCCATGAAAGGTCGTTACACTCTTAACTATAATTTTCAATCGAATGTTATGTTTATCCCACTTCCCCATAGTTTGGAAATTTGCTGTAATTATTATGATTCCCAAACCAGGAAAACAGCACAACGAAACTACATCCTACCGACCCATCAGCCTGCTTCCAACAATAAGCAAAGTCTTTGAAAGATTACTACTGCAGAGGATTCATACAGACCATAATCTCCAAACACTTCTACCAAAACACCAGTTCGGATTCCGCGAAGAACATTCAACTATCCAACAAGTTCATCGAATAGTAAATCAAATATCACAAAGTCTTGAAGAAAAGAAGTATTGCAACGCTGTATTTCTAGATATCTCCCAAGCATTTGACAAAGTCTGGCATAGAGGTTTGCTCTACAAACTAAAAACTGCTTTTTCCAGTAATTATTTCCTTCTGCTTAAATCCTACCTCGACAATAGAAACTTTTCCGTCAAATTCGACAATCAGCAGTCCAGCATATGTCCCATCAAGTCTGGCGTCCCACAAGGCAGTGTTCTAGGTCCACTGCTCTTCCTACTTTATACGGCTGACATACCTGAAACCGACAATACCACAATTGCTTCCTTTGCCGACGATGTAGCGATTCTCTCAGTAGACGAAGACCCTACAACAGCTACTCAAAACATGCAAAACCACCTGAATATACTCAATGTATGGTATACACAATGGCGAACTAATATAAATAAAACAAAATCAGTGCAAGTAACATTTACAACACGTCACAGCACATGCCCGCCTGTAAGAATAGATAACGTACGTATACCCACAGCAACAGAGACAAAATATCTTGGCATCCAAGAAACACATTAAAATGAAAAGACAACAGCTAGACATAAAGTTCCGACAGATGTATTGGCTACTAGGACGACGTTCAAAACTATCTCTAAAAAATAAAATCCTTCTTTATAAAACGATGCTTAAACCTATATGGACTTATGGACTCCATCTTTGGGGATGTGCAAAACCAACTTCACTGAGCATCATTCAAAGATTTCAGTCAAAACTACTAAGATCGATAGTGGATGCACCATGGTATGTTAGTAATCAAACACTGCATAACGACCTACAGATTCCTTTTATCAGAGACGAAATCCATCAAGCCTCGGCGTCATACAAAGAACGCACCATGCATCATACCAATCAGCTAGTAGAAGAACTATTCGACAATAGTCCTACCACAAGAAGACTTGCTAGAACGTGGCCTTCAGATCTGCTGGAAAACTAAAGAGCAATAGAATAAGGTGAAATATCATTGGATATTTCCCTTTCATGTGCAAAACTTAAATCTCATTTACTTAATACTCTTTAATGATGTAGATTGTAAATTAAGCAATAAATGTACAAAAAAAAATTATTTATTTTTTTTACACCATTTATTTACAATATCCCACTTCTGACACCAATGTAACGTTTATTTATTTTTTACTAGTCTTTTTAATTTATTTTTATACTATTTAAATCACTAACACTGTTTAATTTATATAACACAATTTATTTACAATACTTTAATTTATGTAAGACAATATTTCTATTCGCATTTATCTAACAACATACTACTAACTAACTAACTCAAAATATTCGAATCGGTCCTTTATATAGGTAAATATTGTTCCAGTCTATTCTGGGAATCGTCTCGAGTCTAGATACTTCGCTCATCGGACGTCGTATATTCCAGAACGTTCTCGCATCATCTGTCTGCTTCGCGTCTGGGTCATAGCGCCAGGGGCGTACTCGCACAACAATACGTTTCACGTAACGTAACGAAACCCACGTATCGCTTCTGCACATGCGCATTGCGATCCGTATACGGATACGTAGAAATTTTTAGAACTGCTTTAAGGCATATTAAATGCCTATTTTTATTGATGCTTTTGTGAGTTGTATAATCTATATAAGCTCAATATTCTAAATCTTGATAAAACTTATTTAAACAATTATAGTTGATAGTTGGAACTTTTGGAACTATTTGCGATTTTGGCGAATGTAAAATTACCCTACCCGTACAGAAACAACTATTTTCTGATGCGCTTTTCGATAATCAGGCGAGTGAAGGTAAATTGAAGAAATTCTTATAAGAACTTGAAAACATTTTTTAACTTTATAAATTGGGATGTCCATAAGTAGCTCGGCCTCTGAAGAAGATAACATATGGTCGAAACGCGCATCAGGAAGTATTTGTAAGCATAAGTGTAGCGGTAGGATAATCGTATATTCGTTATTAAACAACTATTTTTTTCTAAATTTTTTTTGCACTCCATTATATATAATGGATCCTTGATTGGCATACCACGCGTATGGCGAGGATCGATTATTTCTGGCAAAAGACAAAATAAAATTTTTCCAATTTTGTTAACATTTTGTTATCAAAATAAGATTTATCAATTGGAATGTTAATACAAATCAGTTCTTTTAAAGTCCACACACAAAAATAAACTTTTTTACAAGCAATATTTAATTGCCCTTGAATTAGGTAAAAATAGTTGTGATTTGTTTTTAGTCTATAACCTTCTACTATTTCAAGGTATGTTATAATTTTTTTGTCTGTAGCTTCTCTGATAGTAATATTTCTTGCTTTATATGGACATTTAATTTCAATCAGATATTGCGAATGTTGCTCTATTCCATCTGGTGACGCTCCAAGAAATGGATACTTTTTATTTACAAAAAGGCCACAATCCTCAACGAGAAAACCAAAAGTTGATTTAAGCTCTTCTTTAGCCCTATTTTCATTATTTTTTTCCCAGTTTGTGGCTGTAGAATTAATTTCTCTATATAACATTGTTTTTACAATCGACGCACAACTTGTAGAGGGTTTCATTTTACATATATGACCAATTAATGAGGCGGTAAAAATTTTTTTTTCTATATTGGATCCACTCCGGTGAATCACTTTGTAGTCTAGTTCGTTTTTCAATGTCTTCATATTCTTTTTCTGTTTTATGCAAACCTTTTAGAAATTTTGTCTTAACGTCCTCAAATGTATTCACATCTATGTCAGGTTTCTCACACTGTTCACCATAGGCATCAGTTTCATTCTTCTGAGAAAATAATTTTTTTCTTCTATATGTTAATTTTCTTGTTTTTCTTTCCTCCAACTTTTGAATTGTATTGTCTGGACTATTGCTTGTAAGATATTTGTGTAAATTACAAAGTGGTTTTTTGTATTTTTAGAAACCACAGCTGAAAAGCACCTGGCTTGATAACACCTTCTTTGTAAACTTCGGGAATGTCTGGCCAAAAACCGTAATGCATCCATTATTTTTTCTTCTAGCCCAAAATGTCGGAAGTCGACCATAATAGTATACTGTGCAACAAGGTGGAAAAGTGTCTTTTCCACCGTGTTGCACACCATATTTTTTTCTACGGCTGCATATTAATAATAAAAATAAAGAAGTGAATTCATAACATTTTATTATTATTATTGGTTATAAAATAAACGGCACATACTTAATACAACAAAAACTAATTTAATGTATACTGTAATTAATTGTTACATTACTGCAATTTTGTATTGAGATTCCTGGTGTTTCATTTTTTCGTAAGAGCAGCTATCAACTGTGGGAAAAAATCTACCTCACGGCTGAATTCCCATTTAAATATACGTGGTGTGGGAAAAGACCCGTGAGGTAGATTTTTTCCCACAGTTGATAGCAATACGTCACTTGTAGTTCTGTCAAATGTGTCAAAAGCACCACATTTCATAGCCACCGTAGAAAAAAATTTATTTCACTTACGACTTACTAGTTTATTTGGTTAGGTTAGTGCTATCAGTAAACTCTGTTTATAGCAAATTGTTTTTGTCGTTTTTTTTTTTTCTCTTTATCTCTTTATCTTATCTTTATCTCTTTATGACAGCGTATAAAAAGAAAAAAAATTGTAGGAATTCGATTTCAAAATACTAACATTTTAGTTGCGTAAAAGTGCTTGCAGTGACTTTAACATTGTTACTGTAGTCGTAGTCCATAAATCTGTTTATCTGAAAAAAAATGGCGCTGCGGCGATTAGAATCAGTGCAACTCGATCAATTAGTACGTTGGGTACACGAAGGCTTAATTTGCTACACGGCTAAATGTGTCCCAAAATGTTGTGAGTCGTGCATGGAATCGATATTTGGAAACTGGGTCTGCAGCGTACAGGCATGGAGGAGGACGAGAACGAGCTACAACCTCGGCTACAACTTCTGCTCAAGACTGCAAGAAAAAACCAAACATTTACTGCTTCGAGAATTAACAGCTTCTTTAGGCATGCTACCGGAAGAGTGATATCTAGTCAAACTGTTAGAAGAAGATTGAATGCATGTAATTTAAGCGCCAGAAGGCGTAGTTCACATTCACAGTTGACTGCGGATCAGCGTGCATGCAGATATCAGTGGGCGAGAGAACACAGTTGATGGAATTTTCAAAACTGGAGGAACTGTATGTTTACAGATGAGTTCAGATATCGGCTGAATATGTGTGATGGTCGAATATTGGCGTGGAGAGAAAGATGACAGCGATATAATGAACGTTTGATGGCGCTAACCACTCTTTTCGGTGGTGGCTCAGGTTGCGTGTGGGAGGCATATGTTATGTTGGCCGGACTGATTTACCCTTTGATTACATCAAAGTCCCAACACCATCTTACCAACAATACTTCCAAACGCAGCACAAAATCTATTGCTCACCTTCTATTCCCATTACTTGACAATATCGACCTATCATTGACCACTCCGCTCCCCCAACCTCATATCCCTCCTTGGACTAAATAACTTCCTTTATTCAATACCTCTCTCACCAAGCTCAATACATATGAAACGCCCAGCATACTTATAAAGAAAGCATTTCTGGAAATACTGGAAAAAACGCCATATGATATAGTTCTCTACACAGACGCCACAAAAATTTCTTCTGGTGTTGGCTGCTCCGTCACAACCAACCACAAACTAAGTTCTTAGCGGTTACCCTCAACATGTAGTGTTCACACTGGTGAGTTGTATAGCATTTTCCAAGCTTTTAAGCAAATCTCTTCTCCGTTCTCCGTCTTGGAGGAGAAGTGAGCTAAGCCACACAGTGGTGAAGAAATATATGCCGCTTAAGGAAATTTCACCATTGCAGGAAATATGCGTATTTTCATTTAGCTTCTTTCACACTTTAATGGAATTCAAGGTAACAACTAAAGTATTAGTTAACTATCTTCACCACTGTATTTTTTAACGTTTTTTCATTGACGTGATGTTGTTAACTCAATTTACCCAAAAATATGGCTTAGCTCTTTTCACCACCAAGGCGATGATATACAGGGTGTCCCATAAATAATGGACAATATAAGAACTGTAGCAAGGGGTCGTTTGATACAAACATGCAACAGAAAAATGTTAATAGTAAGCGAGATATGGGGCGTTAAAGTTGACAAAATATTTTTGAAAATTCGTAATATTTAGAAAACAACTGAAAGTATTGGTCTCAAAATTGGTACACTATGGTTTTTAATGGTAATAAGCATGATATTGCCTTAATTTTTAATAATACTTCTAGATGGCGCTGGTTACACAGTTAAAATTTGATAGATCGACGGTATTTTTTTTACCCCCTGTATAATGTGCACTTTATTACAAAATAATAAAAACTGCATCATTTTGAAACAAGAAAGGTATACTTGTTCTATTCCCATATTTTAAGTCGTTTTCAAGATATTGCTATTTTAATATTGCAGTGCATATCATTACACTGCAACTTAATTACAAGAATATTTTAAAGAGGGCTGTGACTATTAAAAGAACTGTCATTAATTTACTAGTTAAAAGCGAAAATTTGTCATTACTGTGTTTTTAACTTCTGAACTAACAATACGGCTTTCATTAAAAATGCCCAGAGGCAATGAATTTACAAATAATGAACTAAGGGATATGATTTGTGTTTATGCACAAGTAAATTATAATGCATGTGGTGCAGTTAGATAATATGTGCAGTTATATCCAAACCGAATTGTACCCAGTCGTAAAAAATTTCAAAGATTGTACTCCAATTTAGGTGAAAGCGGCTCTTTTCGTAAGAAAAATTCTGGTGGTCGACCTAAAATAATTACAGCTGATATGGAAGATGAAATTTTAACAAGAATTATAGAAAATCTTGAATTGAGTACTCGGCGTTTGCAGGCAGCTACTGGTGCCTGTACAAAATTTATTACCCAATGACTTACCAAGGAGACTACAATTTTTTCAATCAATGCTCGGTAAGATCAATCAAGATCCAATATTTTTAAAAAAGGTACTGTTTACGGACGAGGCTACATTCACATGTAGAGGAGTATTTAATTGGAGAAATAACCACTATTACGATTTTGCTAATCCTCATCAATACAAAGAAACTCATTTTCAGCATGAGATTTCAATCAACATCTGGTGTGGAATTATTGGCGATAATTTCATTGGTCCATTTGAACTCCCTAACAGATTAAATGCAGTAAATTATTTAGAATTTTTGCAAAATGATTTAGGCATTTTACTTGATAAAGTTCCTTTAATTGTAAGGCAGGATATGTGGTTTATGCAGGACGGTGCTCCCCCACATTATCCACTTATGGTTTGGGAGTATTTAAATAATTTTCCGCATCGTTGGATTGAACAGGGCAGTGAGTTTCCTTGGCCGCCTCGTTCCCCACAATTTAATCCTTTGGACTTTTATGTATGGGGATATCTAAAATCATTAGTCTACAATAGTGAAATTCATAACCAAAACGAACTATTAGCAAAAATTCATGAAGCCGCAAATACTTTAAAAAATGGCAGCGCGATGTTTTTGTAAGACAACATTTACAAAAAAGTTTACGAAAATGTATTAAAGTAAACGGTGGTCACTTTCAACATTTAATGAAATAAATGTAATTATTGTTTTTTTCTTTTCTTTTTCCAATTAAATTGGATTCTTTGAACAACCAATGTTTTATTTAGGTAATAATTTTTAAATGCCGGCGTAGCAAGCAGTATTAAAATAGCAATATATTGAAAACGACTTAAAATATGGGAATTGAAGAAGTATACCTTTTTTGTTTCAAAATGATGCAGTTTTTATTATTTTGTAGTAAAATGCACATTATACAGGGGGTAAAAAAAATACCGCTGATCTATCAAATTTTAACTGTGTAACCAGCGCCATCTAGAAGTATTATTAAAAATTAAGGCAATATCATGCTTATTACCATGAAAAACCGTAGTGTACCAATTTTGACACCAATACATTCAATTGTTTTCTAAATATTACGAATTTTCAAAAATATTTTGTCAACTTTAACGCCCCATATCTCGCTTACTATTAACATTTTACTGGTGCATGTTTGTATCAAACGACTTATTTTTATCACCCCTTTCTACAGTTCTTATATTGTCCATTAGTTATGGGACACCCTGTATAAGCGCCTAGACCTAAAGCCGAACCTGAAAAAACTTCTAAATTGCACCGCTGAAATTCCAAAGATATTGCAATTCCTCAAATTAACTAACCTCTATCACAAAATATGAACTTGCATGACATTATATTTGTTTTATGTTTAAGATAATGTTTTTATGTATATTTTTTATAGTGCCAATGGCCATAGCTGTCGAGATACAAATTCAAATAAAAAAAAGAGTGGTATGTTTAAAATAAAAATAGCAGTAAATAATTTTATTGCACAAATAAAAAATATATATTATCAAAACTTTAAACTAAAAAGTGTATTAAACCACTAACGGCCATGTAACCAGTAATGGACACCGCTATACCAAAACTAATACCTCTTGCAGGTTGTGTTGGGATAATTACGTAAACGATTGTGTGTACTGTTCTGGCAATAGTATACACCAAGAATAAAGTTTTAGCTATTGAAGGTGTCGGATTTGTCAAGGTGTAAATAATAGCAGCTATGAAAAACAAAGGTATGTTTTCAATGTCGTTTAGATGAGCCCTAAAAATTTTTTATTATTACATTGCACGCCAAAAAAAGATATGTATTACCTTCTAACTCGTTCAACATTATCATCAATCTTGGGTTTTAGATTCAATCTTTTTCCATCTTCTGCATTGGCAAATGCCTAAAACAGAGGTAGGTATATATGCAATTATTAAAATAATATCAATTTATGCATATTTTGGAAATTAACAATTAATTAATTAATTAAATATATTGTCTAGGAATAATATAACATCCCTATAAAGACGCACCACTTTTTGAAACAACTTTTTTGAGCTATGATTATATATGTTATTACCAAAAATCCAACTACCACTAAATTCAAATAAGTTTATTGCAAGCAAAATAATCATCGGCTGTTAATTTTTCTTCAAAATAATTTTAGAAATTAAATTAAATAATAAAGTAAACACCACTTTATTTTGCAGTATAATGCAGAAAAGTACCGTATTCCTTCACATAGATTTTAGACTTTGTATGCGAATAGTTTTTTTGTCAGTTTAAAACAATAATTAAAGAAAGAGTTAAGTGTTATTTTCAGTTACGGGAAGTTGCCTGTTACTTCGTTTTTTTTAATGAGACACCATGTATATTTTTTAATTTTTGAAATATTTACGTTATTCTGAACATTATTTGTCAATATTTCCCTATGCCTATTGTAAAACTATTTTGAATTAAGATGTTTCTTATTTGAAAATTACACTTTTTTACCATGTTCAATATTCTCTAATGTGAATAAAAGAATAAATTTCTTAGGAACTATTTACCACATAACTACCGCTTTATTGTTTACACTGTAAAGTTATTTTTTTATTATACAGGGTGCTGTCAAAATCGGCATCCCAAATCTTCGCTTCTAATTAAGTTTTTTCGAGTGGGAATGTAAGTGATTAGAGAGAGCATTTAATATGGTTCGAGGGTTATTGGAATATAATTTTTTTTGCTAAATAAATCGTGACATTTCGAAATATTAATTTCAATGTAATTTTGTTCTGTTATGTGTTGTTATGGCGACGTGCAATTTTCGAAGTGCAATTACCGCTGTAATTTTTCGATAACTGTATTGCTCTTGAGAGACATTTTATATATGTGGGTAATTTTCAAATAAATTAACTTTATATAATTTTGCCACAAATAATGTATCTATTATGAAGTGTGCTATGGATAAATCGAACAAATGTCAGTTATCGTTTGTGTGTAATATCAACCTTGTTTTTTGCCGTTGGGTGATAAGTATAATAACAATTTTCTTTTTTGTCTAATTTTCTTGAAAAACTAATAATGGCCCATTTAGGATATACAAATGAGGGGTAACCCTGCTATCCTCGGTGTAACCGGAAGTAGCAAATAGATAAAAATATTTTCGTTGAGTAGTTCACTCTTCAAAACCACTTCAATTCAATTTTCATGATTCAATTACCAGTAGTTCACAGGTTATTTTGTTTTAAAATAATTTGAATTAATTTTTTTTTTAAATTCCAAATTAAAGTTAAAATAGTTTTTTATGTTATATTTACCATTTTTTAACACCATTTTTGTTTATACTCGCGCTTATTCCTTGAAAATAAAATAAATATATTTCGAAAGCTTGGAAAACAAGTAAAAGAATTTACTTGAAAACATTGCCGTTTACCCCAATAATTCCGGTATAAATATATATATATCCTTCATTCCAGCCAAACGTGAAGTAGAAGATCAACACCTGCCGTTATTCTTAAGGTTTATATGGACCTCCGGAAAAAGTATCTACAAGTTCAAAAAATTTGAAACAATTTGAGAAGACGTATTCAGCCTTAGGTATTATTTTACCAAAATTTCATTTAGCTTGTATGTTTTGTTTTCAAGAAAAATCGGAAAAACTATTTTTTTGCAAGTATAAAGCAAAGAAACCAGTACATAAAAAGTCGCATTTTTTTTTAAATAAATTAGTTTTGGTTCAGAAACATGTGAATTTTTTAAAAATTTTTGAACTTGCAGAAGTCATGCAATTGCAATATATATATTTTTTATTCCAAAAAAGTATACTTATATCATAAATTTGAATATAATTTTATGGGATATACATTTAGTAGTTATAATTAAATACATTCACTACAAAAAATTAATAATTTTTTAATAGATAAGCTGAAAAAATCAATTAAACAGTTATTGCAATTTGAATTAATTTGGTTTCTGTGAGGTGCTGCCATCTAAGTCTATACTTTTTAGAGTTCGATAGAAAGAAGTACAGTCGCTGTAGAAAGAAGCAGAGGCCGTGGATTCTGAGTAGACCTGTGACGTCAACCGGCGCAGTACACAAATTTGTGTTTGAAAATTGTCCTATTAACTATACTAATAATTGCAGCCCTTACTGATTCATTTTGGTCAGTCCGCCGTTTACGTCATATTTTCTCTTTGAATAGCGCAGTAAATTTTTCTTATTTTTAAATTATATTATTTAGTTTAGTGTATTTTATAGCAGTTATTTAGTTTAAGTAAAGACTAATAAAATTATCCACAGTCAAGCCCGACAAATTATATACAATGTATATCAATTTATGAAGAAGGAAAAAGAAGAGAAGTCCCTAAATATCCCTCTAAGTAATCTACAAGAAATAGTAGCGAAAGCTTGTGATGTTTCTTCAACTTCGGTAAAACGTATTGTTGCTGAAGGCAATATGAAATCTCCTGGGGAACGTTTTAAATCACCTGGAAAAAATGTTAGCAAACCCTCAACTTCCAAAGGATACGTCGATGAGTTTGAGGAAGAAATAATTCGAAGAATTATTTATTCTTATGCTGCAATTCACAATAGAAGGCCTACTATGAAAATAATTTTTGAAGAGGTAAAAAATGAAGAGGGTGACAAAATTGACACATTTAGAAAGTTAGTCAAGAAAATGGGATTCAGGTGGAAAAAAACTCAAGACAACAGAAAACTGTTAATAGAGAAGTACGATATAAAGGCAAAAAGAATGAAATATTTAAGAAATTATATAAGAAATTATATATTGTGATGAAACCTATATCCATAGTTTACATGTAAAAACATGTGTTTAAAATCGCCAGTAGCTAAAGGACAACGCCTTATTATTGTACACGCTGGAGGTGAAGCAGGATTCGTACCTGAGGCATTAAATATTTTTAAGTCTGGAACTAAAACCGGGGATTATCATGATGATAATATGAATAATAAAAATTTTGTTAAATGTTTACGAGAAAAATTCATTACCAATGCTCCGAAAAAAAGCGTATTGGTATTAGACAATGCTTCTTATCACAATGCACTTTTAGAACCGATTCCAAATTTTTCTTGGAAAAAAGAAGCAATGATGAAGTGGCTCGCTAAAGGAAACATTTTTTATCTGGAAAAATCGACTAAAATCTAACTATTCACGTTAATAAAAACGCACAAGCCACCATGTAAAACTTACATAATAGATAAAGTTCTGGCTGAACATGATATTGTAACGTTGCGTCTACCACCCTATCACCCGGAAATAAACCCCATTGAAAAAATATGGGCATTGGTAAAGAACAAAGTAGCTGCTTGCAACGTTACTTTTAAATTAGATGACGTCAAAATATTAACAGAAAAAACATTTAGCCAGGTTACTGTTGACAACTGGAAAAATATTTGCTCTAATGTGTTAAAAGTGAAAAATGAATACCTAGAAAAGGAACACATTATGGATAAAGTAGCGGATTTGGTAATAAACTTAGGAGAAGACAGCGACAGTGAAAGTGAATTTTCAATTGATGAAGACGATGACGACTTAGGTTGCGAGCCACTACAATAAATTTTTATGTATTTTTAATTCTAATAAATTAATGTTTTTATTTATTAAAATGCGTTTTTCATATTTTTCTTAAAAGCAGAAGGTAAAATATGGTATTATTTATTTAAGCTTGAGGGCTTCCAAAGGGTATTTAACTCTTTTTTTGTATTATTTATAAGCTGTCTAGGGCTAATGTTATAGTATAATAGTATGTCATTAAGATATCGTTTAAAAATGTATATCATGTTGGTAAAGACGATTTGATGGGCGCCCTTAAACTGCAAAAATACATTCTATCTAAACTACCTGGAGCAGGTAACCACAATTCCAAATTACCCAAAGTCATTATTTACTCAGGTATAGGTAAATTTATAAAAATATTCCCCAATTATTTAACATAGAACATAGAATAATTATTTAATATATTTTTTAAGTCATTTCGGTAAGTGTATAACATTTTAATTATATTCTGCAATAAAATAATCATGTTGTTATTTTGAACGTACTTTGCCTGTACTATATCAATAGCTTTAAAGGAACCAGCAAACGAGCCCGACTTTATCGGTTTTCATTTCAAGGATCTAATGCACCGCTGCCATTCAGTTGTGCGCAACTATTTACGACGTCACGGGTCTACTCAGAATCTACGGCCTCTAATAAGAATGTTTGAGCAGGGTTGCCAAATATTAAACCAATCGGAATAAAGAATTTTTGACAATTGAAGATAATACAAACAAACGTGATTATTGTTTATTTTTTACGGTTTCTAAAGTGTTTCAGGAGCTATATTTTATTTCATTTCAACATTTAATTCTATTTCATAGCATAATATTTAGTTCTAGTTTTTTATTTAGTATTGTTTTTAGTATTTGTATGTATTTAGTTTAGTATTAATATTGTTTGCCTTTGTGTCACCGGTGTGTTTACAAGGGGAAATCAATATCAGAAGAGAAGTTTTACCCTTGGTAAACCCATTTGATGAATTAACAGATTATAGGTTTACAAGGCTTTTCATATTGAACAAGGAAGTTTGTCGTGACGTTATAGTGTTTCCAATCTTTGGAAGGTATACTGTTCAATAAAGTTGACAACTCTGTCCATAGGGCTTCCATTTTTTCTTTTGTATAAGACTGCGTTAATTTGCCGGAGTCCATTTCTTCTCTTGCAAAGAATCTGCTTTTGTTGGGTGTTCATAGGAGCACTCTTTTGTTTTTTATTTTCTGCCATTTTCACTACACTATATATGTCTTATCTATGTTTACTGTTACTATTAATTAAAAAAAAAAAAATAAAAGGTTGATAACGAACGGACAATTATTTTTGATTATTTAAGCACGAAACGACGAAATACATCATCCAAAAAGCATATAACTACTATGAAAGAAATTACTTCTATCCTTCTATACTATTTTTGGTTCGAAAATAAAAATCCCTAACACCTTCTCTTGGTGTTATAGCGGTTCCTTCAAAAATAACCAATAGAAGTAATTGTTCTCTCGGGGAGTAACCCTTCTATCGGTACAGTGAGAGAACGAATGAACGAATTTCAAGAATACGGTTTTGGCATTTTCAATAGAACCACGCCCACTTTCTATTGGCTGTTCTATTCTATCACCGTCAAGAATAGGGTTCCTGCCCAAGTACAATCGCAAGATCGGTGTACTTTGTAATTTTATCCTTGTACTTATCTATGACGTTATTATTTGTTACAGCGACATCCATCAAAATAATTGTGTTAGCTTTTTTATCCACCACCACGATATCTATTTACGGTTGAATAAAATATTTTAATAAAGTTTAAATATTAGTAAGTAAACAATTACAACTGTCCAAATCTTGCACATCTATTGAAGTTTTTTTTCACCTTTTAAAAAGACTTTTTTTAACCGAGGAAGATAACATTTCACTGCCAAAATACACATGAAGTATTACTTTTTATAGGATTTATTTTTTACAGATTCAATTATTAATTGATTATTTATCATAAATATTTTCATTTCTTGGAATAATAAATGAACAATTCTTTTAACATAAATTCTCGATCAGAAAGGTTAAATATTTCTTAATATATTTTACATAACGTATATGTACTTTTAATTTTGTATTTCGGGATTTAACGGCATATTCCAGAGAATTAATATTATATCAGACGTCATTAAAAAAATCATTTTACGCAGATAATATAAAAAATCTATTACATATTGAGTACGCATTTTCAAGTACGATCCATGCATAAAACAGACCGAATAAACTTTAAAAATTGTTTTTTGTATAACCCCTAAGTAAGAAGAGCTCCACGAAGCTAAACATTTTTTGACCACTAATTTCTTACTTATTTTAAATCCCAAAACAACAATTCATCCCAGCTACTTTTCATTTCTCTAGATACCTTTGTTCATAAAGATATATCAAATAACATTCCATTACAAACGATTTATAATATCAATTTAATTTCGAAATATGGCAACACCTTCAAGTACCTATCCCTTTAAATCTCCTAACGACACTAGTAGCCTCTTTTAGAAAAGATATAAACTATTATTATTACCCAAAATTATTCTGGTGTATAAGGTAGATATCTAAAATTTTAACAAAATTTAACTAGGTGGACAGAGCCACCTCTAGGACCAGAAACGAGTGATGTGATAAGTCCATACAGAGGTCCATATAAACCTTATGCCTACCGCACCATACGAAATAAGTTAGCCGGATCCCGCTTCCAGTTTTATTCCAAGAAAAATTTAATAGGTGGTAAATTGTTGACAGTTGACAAAATCATATATGAATTTTCAGCAGCCAGTAATAAAAAGCAATAATGTCCACTACATCGAGACCTTTTCATATTTTTAAAAGGAAATTAATGTTCTAAGGGATCATTAAAATATATAATTTTTAAAAACATCACCTATAGGACCCTTATCAAGCCCATCAATCGATTTTTCAACTAATGAAGATACTTGATTATTGAAATAAAAAAAATTCCTTTAATATAAAAAAAGTAAATCATAAGAATAAACTTTTTTGCATTACTATGGAAAAAATATGACGATAATTCGTAATGAAATTGATTGTGTTAACCTCTACTTTTTGGAAGTTCATCTTACTAAGAACAATAAATAACTGCACAGTTAAACTAAACTTCCACTATTTATTTGAAAAATTCGCTTTAAAATCAATTACAGCTGTTTCGCTATAACTAGCATCGTCAGATTGACAATCTGATTGTCAATCTGACGATGCTAGTTATAGCGAAACAGCTGTAATTGATTTTAAAGCGAATTTTTCAAATAAATAGTGGAAGTTTAGTTTAACTGTGCAGTTATTTATTGTTCTTAATAATTCGTAATAACAAATTTAAAAATGGCAACAATGGATTACATCATAATTGTTTTAAAAGGCAATTTGAAAAATCCTAAACGTAATCAACAATTTAAGTATCGAGTTATTATCTTTATTTACTTATCAAGCATGAATTTTGCTTATTCATGCAGATTATAGTAGTAAAAGCGAAATATTAATTAATAAAACATCTACTTATAATTTTAGTTGTGTATAAAAAATCAGTACCAGTAGGTACCTAATGTATAAAATATAGTAACAATTATTAATTTTAACATATAGCTAGTACATTTGTTAAATACCTAAGTGTATTAGGTATGGGAGTATATTCTACTCAATATAGGTATCACACATATTTGCAATTATCTTAACTTACCTTGTACTTAATTCTTTTGGAAGCTGTAAAAAATTAAATGAACATCATTTTTAAAATAAGAATGTTGGATTTCATCATATTCTTTAATTGTTTTAAAAGGCAAAAGGCAAAAAATCCTAAACGTACTCAACAATTTAAGTATCGAGTTATTATCTTCATTTATTTATCAAGTATAAATTTTGATTATGCACATTATAGTAGTAAAAGCGAAATATTAATTAATAAAACATCAATTTATAATTTTAGTTGTGTATAAAAAATCAGTACCTAATGTATAATATAGTAATAATTATTAATTTTAACATATAGGTAGTACATTGTTAAATACTTAAGTATGGGGGAATATTCTACCCAATCTATCACACATATTTTATTTTAACTTACCTTGTACTTAATTCTTTTGGAAGCGGTAAAAAATGACATGAAGATCATTTTTAAAATAAGAAGGCTGGAGTAAAATAAATAAGATCTAACCACTTCATTCTCTAAGGATATAAGAGAAGCCATTTTGATGCGATTGAAAACTGAAAGAAACCAAGCTCGGTTAACTACTACTTATATGTACTATCTTGAATGATAATGTTTATCTAATCTAGCAGTTAAATAAATAATAATTAGTTTGCTTAATTCACCTTCGATTTTATAAATTAAATACTAGCAACAGTGTTGCCTTGCCAAACGGGATTGGTTGCCATATAAACAAAATCAGTTTTAGGTGTATGTAGTCTTTTTAAAAAATGCCCATTATCTGTACCAATTGTGATAAGACGCCAATTACCTGCGAACGAAAAATTAAGCTCGAGGCGTTAGCGATAAATCTTGGTTTGGACTTAAACTTTAGGTATCCTCGAAGTGCTGCGTACTATGCTTTTTCTGCGACTGACCCTAGACAATAATATTTGTTACAGATTATGGCTTTAAATAATAAATTCATTCAGTCAGTCAAAACCAAACTTAAATAAACGTGTTTTTTTTTGTTAACCAACAACTCAGTTTCGTCTCACCTACTACTAAACTTGGTTGATCATAGGCGCGTTACAAATATGTGCGACGGACTTGGTGCTACTGATGTTTTTGATGTCGCTGACACAATGTTAGTTACATAAGTGTGTAAGAATCATTTTATTTCTTAGCCAAGCTAGTTGTATATGACAGTCGATTTAAAGTGGCAGGATCATTTTTTCAGGTAGTTAAGCTAAAAAATAACAGAAAAGTAATACAGTTGATGTGTTTCGACGTTTTTTTCTTTTTGAAATAAATTTTCAATACAATGATCCGAGATTTTAGGGACATAGTGAGTGTGTTGCTGACAAAGTGGTTCGAAGAAGCATTTGCTTCTAACTCCTGTCAGTCGCACCGGGTCAGTAACATAAGTGTGTAACGTACCATTTGATAACACAGGTTGGTTTTTAAAAGACATGCAACCAGCACAAAAAAATGTCAGTAGCATCATGTCCGTCGAATATATGTGTAACGCGCCTTAGTATTGTGAAAACAACAAGGTAAAATGAACATAATCAGGTATGCATGTTACTTCTTCGCCCTGTGGATGAGGCAACAATGAGGTAGTGGACGTGGACTGTATGAAAAATAAATAGGGCTAGTTGTTCTTTCGGATTTATTTTAACTTAATATAAATTTGTTGAATAATGTGAATATGAAACATACATGAAAAACGAACGTTATTTCTTTTATTTAACGGCCTGCAAACATCTCAAAGGCCAGACGAATATCATACAACCAGAGAAAATAACCTAACCTTGTCTCTGATACAACTTATACTCTTATGAGTCAATGCATGAAATTTTGGGCGGGAAGCTAAAGGACAGCATATCGACGTGAGCAAGACAACCGAGTAAAACTCTATTCATAAAAAACGCTTGTACACACCAAGTCAAAAGTATGTGTAGGTATGAGAAATTCAGAGTAGTTGCATTATGTAGTCAGTCAGTTGTATAGCGAAGCTTTCTGTTGTGTATACTTAACGTAATACCTTTGTTAGTACAACAGAATTAATTTAGCGGACCACATACAACTCGGTTATGAACGTCACTCACAGCGTATATCTATTCAGCTGACTAGCTCCAACTAGCTGCCGATACGGATTTCGCTATTACTGTAGTGAAACACAAAGTAAGAGATGAAATGTTATCAAAAAAAAATAAAGAGTACATGAAATTTTATATATCGTAGGTAATTGATCTATCCAAGTTTGTAAGATTGTTGTTTGCATTAGTATGGTTAAAAAATGATTGTAGATAATTACGATTTGAACACAACACAGGTACCTATAAAAATTGAAACTTTTTTAGGCAGAAAGCCATTTATTTATGGTAATCGGTATCCGATTTCAGTATTTATCTTTTACTTTGGTCATACATATTTTTTTATTTTATTTTCTAGGTCTGTATTTCACGACATTTGAATGAAATAATATAAAAACAAGTACAATTAAAAAAAAAAAAATAAATTATAATAGTAGGCCTTCGGCTCGTTTGGTATTCCGGTTAATGCTCGTGTATTAATAACCATTACATGAGAGTTGCATGGGTACACTGTTTTTTCTACAAATACACTACTTCAATTTAACATTGTTTTCTTTTTTTTAAATTTTTGTTACATTTTTTGTAAACAATAGCAAATAAAATATGAAAGAAATAATCAAGTAATCACTAAATTTCAGATGGTGTGCATGAAAAACTATCTAGACATCTTTTTTAAAAATAAGTACCTACCTTGATTACTGCAAAAGATCCAAACTGACGCACACAAATCTCTAAGAAACCTTTACACTTTCTACACAAAATATTGGGTCCGTCTACTAGATATTACAAAATGTAGGCTTTAGAGGTCAATTTTTCAGCTCCATAATGAATACCAGTATTATAATGAGTATCATTATGAAACTGAAAATTAGCATTTAATTACCACCAGCTTATAGTATGAATAAAAATATATATATAGTCAGATTCAGATAGGGTTCTGAACGTTAAATCATGGTATATTAAACAACGCATTTCATATGGAATTCTGTTATGACACGAGTTCAAGTTTAAAAAACGAATCGCGAGGCGATGAGTTTTTTAAAGAACGAGTGTCACAACAGCCTTATGAAATAAGTTGTTTATGATATTTTTTATATTTTGTCATTTTATCATTTTTTAAATTAATTTATTTTTATGTAATTACGAAAATTTTGATTGGTAGCACTGTGTAATTTATAACATTTGACAGTTTTGACATTTAAAATATGAAATGTTAATGTTTTCAAATATTTTAAAATTACTAATACACCAATAATAATATATTATATAAGTAAAAAATGATATTCAAATTCACAAATATTTTCTTAAAGAACAAAATAAAGTTAATAAATTGCTATTAGCCACAAATGTCATTGTCAAAAGTCCTGTCATTAGATACTAGTCATATCGCTTGCCGGCATCAGCGGTGGTTGACCTAGTAAAGGAACGCTCCCTTGACAAATTCAGGGAAGATGGAACGAAGAAAAAGGTTGCATACTATCCAAGGACCTTCTGAAATATCTGAATAGCCAAGCAGCCAAGAAATACGTGGCCATGACCAGAAAGGACCTGCGGTTGGTCACAGGTATACTTACTGGCCATTGTCACCTAGGAAAACATCTGAACAGGTTGGGTTTATCTGACAGCCCACTATGTAGAAGATGTGAACAAGAGGATGAGACAGTTGAGCACATCCTTTGTGACTGTCCGGCACTCTCTCTAATAAGACTTTCTGTATTCGGCGAGAACTGGCTAACACATGCCAATTTGAGGGAGCTGCCTACAGGCGACGTTATCACCTACTTTAAACAGGTAGGATGGTTGACGAGCCAATAGGTTAGGCTCAATCTCAGAAGGACGCACAATGGGCCAAATGTGGCCTAAGTGCAGTGGGGCGACCCACCCTTCCAGAATTGCAGATACAGATACAGAAGTAAGTTAGTCAGTTTTAAACAAAGTTACAAATACATTACTGCGACTAATATGTACCTGGTCTATGTTTCTTGGGATAGGCCTTTTTTCATGTTTTAACAGAATTCATTCTTACGTAATTATATGGATATTAGGACAAAAAGCGCTAAATTTGGAGCGAAATGACTCGCAAGTGTTTGTAGTTCTACAAAGAGAAGTTTTGGTTGCCCATATTTTTGGTGGAAATTTAGACTCAGTTTCGATATATGTTTCTACTAAATATTCACAAAACTGAGTAACTCTTTCATCATCTGGTTTCTCGGCCATGAAATGATTCCTCTACTTCTGGTGGAGATAAAAAGGACAGCCCAAATATATTATGTTTCCCAATGGTGGAACCCATATCTTTATATTCTGTACTCAGACCAAGTTTTTGTATTTTACGCCATCTAAAAATGTAATATTTTTTGGGGAAATATTTATCATAAAAAAGAGTATTACTCATCATGATTGTGCAAGATGAAATTTACAACCTATTATTTGCACTTCTGACATGCTCGAATAAACAGCTTGCTCAAAGTCTATTACCAAACATTTTGGTTTCAGGATAAATCCCATGTCATAAACCTTCTTTATAAGTTGGTACACTTTCACATAACTTATTTTACTTTTGTCTTTTAACAAGCAAAAAGCAACAGGAACATACATTTCATTTGCGTATGCGTGGATGGTAAAAAGATGCAAAAAAAATTTTGTGCAGTAATCGAATGTACCATCAACAAACAATACTCCATATCATTAATTAGGAGAAATGGTTTGTCTTTTGTGCTGTTAGTATTCACATTCACAAATGAACTTCATTTATAGATTTAGGTAGCTTTGGCATCAATTTTAATTTGGTGTGATTAATATTATTACGAATGTATCGCATGTTTTTGAGGGTCATACTGTCTAAAGTTTCATTTTGTACCGCCAATTCCCGATGAATTAATTTAGAAGATCTTTCAGCCAATTTATCTACAGCTTTTCGCTTCACCGGAATATTTATCTTTTGCCTTTGTAAGACATCTTCATTTAAAACATGATTATGATCACCACTTTTTTTTGAAAAGACAAGGTCTTCACTAATAGTATAGACTTAAGCTGCACATTTTTTATTGGTACACTACCACACCCATTCACCAGTTTTTTTAATTTCACGAAATTTACGAAATTTGAATTTTTCGTGAATGATTAAAGGTATAGCTGAGGGAGAAATATTAATTAAAGAACCAAGTTACAAATACCTGAAATATTAACAATTGCTAAGAATGAATCCGCAATATGCGAAATAATTAATACAACCAATTGAACAATTTCAATATGTTTAAATAAACCACAAAAATTTCTGTCTTCAAATTTTGAAATACATAATTTTAACTATATTAATAAAGACTCAAACAAATAATAATAATAAAAAACTCTGTTAATTTAAATAATTTATTACGTATAGAACATATGAATTCATAAAAAAAGGTAGTAGGGGAGATAGGGTAAAAATGATCCATCTAAAGTGTAATGCATAACTTCTTCCAGATGATCCCTAAAAATATGGCATCACACTTTGTCAGGTACAACGTATATACTTTATCATATTGAAACACTTGTGAGGACTTTAAACACAATGTATTTACAAAATTTTTGAATACAAGAATTCAGCTGGTTACAAATTACTAACTGTCACTTTTTTCCTTTAAACTTCACAAAAGTTGAACGAACACTAACACCATACTAACACTACTAACGCGAATGACCCGCTTTATATACCAAAATTTTTGACATCTCGGTTTTTCTCGGAACAACTATTTACTAAAATCCAATCATTACTAGAATGTTCTCGAATAACTTCCAACCTAAAATAATTATATATTATGTCAAGTTCCTGTCAAAACCGTCTTCCTTATTCAAGGACTCTACCCTTTATGACAAGCAGCTACATCAAAATACATGCATTCCTCTCGGATCTGTCACAATCATCCGTCACACATCTATCACCCATTGCAATATGTTATTATCTAAAATGTATTTCTAATTCTGTGGTTTAGATCATGGTAAATGAAAAGTACTGCAAAGGGATCATTTTAACCTAGTGGGTGGGGTAAAATGATTACCCCAATAGAGGTAAAATGATCCCCTAATTTCATGCTAGCTTTATTAGTAAAAAATAAAATAATTTCTTTAAAAACAGTTAGCAAGTTTATTTAGTTTAAAATAAAACAGATTTCTAAAAAACTTTCAGAAGACAAAATAAATAGCAAATTTATTTTAAACGACAATCCTGACTACATAAATGGCAAATATAGTTATCTTCATTGTCATCAACTCCAGCGCATTTATCATGTTCCCAGTTCAAGCACATTAGACATTTTATCCAGCCTTCACCAGCAGCAGAATTTGAATACACTTCTCCACAAAATATGCACTCGTCTTCTTGATTGTCCTTGCCATCCTCAAAAGAACTTTGTTCTATCACCGTCTTTTTAAATTTTTGTTTTTCTTTTGATATATTAATTTTTGATTTACCTGACGATTTCCTTCATGACCTTTCTTTTTCTCTAGTTTCCTGCATTTCGCTTCCAGTATCTTTTCCTGCTTTAATTTTTTTCTTCCTCTTCCTCTTTTCTTCCTCTTGTAGGGACTAGAAGATAAAATTGCTGTTGTTCCTTTTTTTCTTTCACTTTTTTTGTAATGAGTTGCTTCTTAGGTAATGGGCAAATATCTTTAGGAAACATTAAAAACGCTTGATGTGTGAGTGGTTTACTGGGTCCGGACAAGGATTGAATGTCTCTTTCATCAGTAAAACTTGATCTTCACTAGCAACTTGCTCTGTTTGGATAGTATCTTGTCCTATTTGACTGTTACCTTCTTTCATTTGGTTTGCCTCTTCTAATTGAATGTTACTCTCAAGAGTAACACTGCCAGGGTGGTTATTTAGCCAGTTCTTCAGAGCGTTATCGAGATTACACAAAATTGAAACGTTGTTCTCTCTAGCTTCTATAATATCTTATACATTTTTTAATGTTCTGTTTAAATTATAATTTTTTGGAATAAAAAATAAGTAATGTCCTAAACATAATAACATAACATACTTACTTAAGTATCCCTGTGTATTAAAGAAAAAGTTTGTGTAGGAGAAATATACCATATTGTAATTTTCGACTTTCTATTATTATTGTGTTTTTTACAACGATACACCAAGAGAAAGAGGTTTCTGTTAATAAAAAAATATTGATTATAATTAAATTAAAAGTCAATTTATTTTATCTAAATTGTAGAAAACTGATAGCTGCCATGTATCCAGTGATTCCAAATCCAATGCCCCAAGATATTCCTCGAGCGGGTTGAGGAAGAGGTACTACAGCATAAACAATTGTGTGTATGATTCTTGAAATTGTGTAAACTAAAAACAATGTTTTGGCAACAAATGCTACGGGATTTGTTAAGATGTAAAGTAAAGCGCTAACGAAAAACAATGGAATATTCTCCATATCATTCAAGTGTGCTCTAAAATAAAATAAAAGTTATTAGAAAGGTTTTACAGATCAATAATTTATCGCCAACCGTCAGTAGAGCTATACGCATTGTCATAGCGATTTCCGGACGTAAATAAATACTTTATGTCAGTACAAAATAGACATTTAAACAAAGCACAGTGTAGTTACTGCTGATTGTTTAATAGTTACTTACATCACCGTCATTCATTTTATTAAATATATGCTGAGTCGTGGAATTGCTAAAATCGCTAAAACCTCAGAGTAATAAGTAAACATAGAGTAGGCATATTCCCTACTACTTGTCGTCGAGACAGATTTGTTTACAAGCAGAGCATTGCCAAACGTTGTGTTTTGTAAGTACAAAGTAGGAAACAAAAACGTAAGAATATAATTTACAACAATTTTATTTTACTTTTAAGAGAAGATTTTTATTCAGAGAAAATATTCTTAAATACATTTTAATATTCACTTTCTTACCTTTCTATAATACTGATAAAAAAGCTCCAGACCAATTGTATCAAATACCAACACCGAAAATTTGGCATCAGTGCCTTTGTTTGTAATTGTTTAGAGGTGATTACTTATTACTCTGAGGCTAAAACCATTTTAGTTTTACGTTACAATGATAATTCTAATAAAGAAGACTTACTCATCGTTAACATGAATAATAATCCTCGAATATTTTCAATTGATACTACTTCAAATTTTCATAATATATGTTGTACCTATGTATGTACCTTCACTTTCAATAAAACAAACACTAAATATATTTGTTCGGTACCTATTTATTTTTATAATAAAATGTGTAAATTTATAATGTCTCATTTTATTTAATTATCAATTGTTACGGTTGGCGATAAAGTGTCTCTTCGAACTCGTCTCTTACTCTTTTTGACGTATTTAAGAATTTAAAAAAATGGTTTTGGCCCTTTACTGAAAAAATATTAGGTTATGTTAAAAATTTATATTAACGAAAGTTGTTTAATAATAATAATAATAAATAATAATCTTTATTGTTCATTGGAATTGATTACAATTCCATAAAAAGAAGTTTGAATTACAATGCATTTTAAAAAACAAACAAAAAAGTCAATGTAATATAAGTAAAAATAAATAATATGTAGTGTTAGGTAACACAAAGACAAAAAGAAAGAAACAAACGAAACAATGTGCCTATAAAAAAGGAATATCTATAAAACTTACAGTTCGTGTATAGGGAAGGTACTAAAAAACTATTCGTTTATAATGAAAAATTTGAGTTTTATAATATTCCATAATATATGGTTACATATAGTTTTAACTTTGAGGGGAATGATATTGTTAAGCGCATTTATAAGTGAATTTACATCTTTGAGACATTCTGCGTTCACAGGTTTCATTGATACATATATTGGGCAGAAAAGTATGTGGTTTTGAGTTTCTAATTAATTTTTATTGCATACTGTGCATATCTCTAGCGCGTTGAAACGATAGGAACATCCGTTTAGTGTGAATTTTATAATATATTTATTACTGAGTCGGAACTGGGCTAGAGTACGAATTTTAAATAGAGAGATTTTAATCCACTTATTCCATTGACGTTATACGCAATCGGTTAGGCTCATGTACATTAGTTAAAAAATAACAGATCACCTTAATAAGCGTTAACGTATCTAGTTACGTCGAAATAAACGAAACGTTATTAGGCGAAAATGTTTTCACATCATTGTGAAGTGCATTATATTTATTTTGTTGAATAAAAAAAAATGTGGAAAACTATTTAAAATATATTGAAACAATCCAACGTCAATAACGTTTAAAGTCGTTCAGAGGTTATGGCTTCCAAAACTAAAACATTTGAAAATGTCATTCGCTATTTTAGAAAAACTGCACTTGTTTAACGTTTAGCGTGTAACGTATGTAAAAATTTTATGTGGCTTAAATTCTTTCTATTATCTACAACGTTTACATTTAACTTTTTTATATAACGAATATTTAAGCAGCAAATTGCAAAAAAATTAAAGACCTCGACAATAATAACTCACTTTTCTACTTTGGTGCATAATTACTATAATGTACTTAGGGAACTATTACTTTTGATAAAATATCAATACCTACAGTTTTTAGTACCAAAAAAATATATATTATTGGTATGCATAAAGTCTTAGATTTAATATGGCGTAAAATATTTAACCTCACATATTACAAGGGGGTTATAAAGAAACCCAATTTCTCTTTAACAGACATCTGTTTCTGGTAAATAAATGAAATTTTATCAAGTACAAAATAGAGAAAATAAGGGATAAGGTTCTAACAAAATTGTTTGGTACAGGTACGCGATTTGAATAGATAAAAATTTTGATTCCATATAAAACATTAAAAAAACACTATAGGACATAATCGATAGTTAATATGAGATACATTATGTTTTATAAAAAAAAACTTGATCAATAAAAAAACAAAATTATACTTTAGGACTAGGACTGTTAAAATTCAAGATAAATTATGTGTCGCAAAAATTGGTTCCACTGCTTAGTCCTATGAAAACAAAGAGCAGATGGTTACAGAAATTTTCTTTTTCTCTTAATTTTAAATATCTCCAATAGTGTTTGAAATATTTAAAAGCTTCTGAACTTTTCGAATTTTACATGGGTCCTTCTTCAGAAATTATTGTAGCCATAAAGGACAGATTTGCGTAAGATTATCAGAACTAACTAAAAACTATATATAGTTATATTTATTATCTTACCTTCTAACGCGTTCCACGTTATCATCTGTTTTAGGTTTCAATTTTAATGCCTTCAGATCTTCTGGATTTACGAATGCCTATAAAAATGATTTTCCATAAATATTTTATAAAGTCTAAAATTTTATTTTTCTGTCAATTTTGATATATTTCTATTTATTTCTTTATTAATTTACAATTTACAATTTGGGAATTTTTAACAGATAAGACATAAAATTAAATAGGTAACAAAACAGGCAGAATCATTATCGATTAGCATTCGATATGTTGGGAGCAGTTGTAATAGTGGAATTTGCACTTAAATTAATTAGTGAATAGGTAATTATTCTACGATTAAATTACTTACACCATGTTTAAATCTTTGCGAAGAAGTCAAAATCGACATAACCATCATCTTTAGTACAAGAATTGAACAATAGAACAAATACGATCTAAGAACGTCGTTTTCTAATGATAAAAGTGCAGGTACCGCTAGTGCCATGTTCGTTACTAAAAAAATATAAACTGACCACTGACGGTATACATGTTACTATGATATAAACATTATTTTCAATGATGAGGTACTTGAACCTTGGATGCGCAGACCTGACCACTCGCGTTTTCGATACGGGCTACGCCCATCTTATATCGTATACAATAAGTATTTTGGTTTTATTCATTTACACCAACAATAAAAAATCAAATGCATCAAATGCCGACCTTACGTCTTCAAGAATTATCCAACTGGAATGGTGGCATAGACGTAACGTCAATATTGTGTATTATTGCCTCTTAAAAAACTTTTTGTTGTAAAAAAATGTTTTTGTAAGATTCAAATGTTAAAATAAATTTTGTTATAATTATAATGTAATCAAAAATTGTAATTCTTCGTTTTAACAAAACTCCCACTATTTATTTAAAAAATTGCCGATAGAATTCTATCGAAACGGCTGTCATTGAGGTTAAAAAAGCAATTTTTTAAATAAATAGTGGAAGTTTTGTTAAAACGAAGAGTTTTTTATTATTCTTAGTAAGATAGACTTCCAAAAAATAAGGGTTAGTACAATCAATGTAATAAGCATCTAAATGAATCGTAAATTCTACACTTTGGAATAAATAAAAAGTATATATTACACAAACAGGTATATGTGTAATCTGCAGAAAAATTTATGATTAATTGATGATAAAATAATTATTTTAAATTTAAAGTTAACGCTTCTCTTTTACCAGGTGCTCCCACCATTACTGATCATCTCACTTTTCATGTTTTAATTAAAACTAGGTGTATTGCAGAGTTTTATATTGACATAGATCGGTATTTTTTTGTTATTGTAAACTATCTTTCATACAATTTTTTATTCTCCACATAGTTATTATCGATGTCTCCATATTTTTATTATTTAAAAAAGTGTGAGATACGCCACTGATCCGCTACAAGTGGTGGAACAGCATACAATCCAGTTTGGTATTTACCGGTACATTATTTAGTATTACATAATATGCTTTAAACAAAGCCGATACGTCATTTAAAGTATAACAAAGCCCATTCTTGTATTTTGACGATACCTTCGGATTTAAGACAAAGAAGAAATGAATACCTACCATGAAAGCTAAATTAATAATGCTGGTAGGTACACTATGAGCATATATAGTGTTTCCGCTGTCTAAATATTATATTCTTTAAAAAACAATTGAAATACGGTTGAATAGGGAATATCTCAGTCTAGCGATAAACGGTAAGGTAAGATAATAAATATAACTATATAGTTTATAGTTTGTGTTGATAATCTTGCGAAAATCTGTCCTTTATCGCTACAATAATTTCTGAAGAAGGACCGATGTAAAATTCGGAAAGTTCAGAAGTTTTTAAATATTTCAAACACTATTGGGAGGTGGATCTGAAAGGGCCGTTTTGTTGAAGTTGTACTTCAACGATTTGATTTGGCCGTTGAGAATTTCATACTTGTTTATAAAATTGAACAGAAGTTTTGGGCTGGCCAGGTTATTTGGGATTTGTCAGAGGTTGTAGGATTTAACGGGTTGGGAAGGTTGGGGTTGTGTTGTTTGGGTGGTAGGGGTTTTGGGTCTGGAGGTGCTTGGAGTCTGGGAAATTTGTTGGGTGGTTGGTGGTTGTTGGGTTTGGTCTGGGCGTGGGATAGTTTCGGGGGGTCGGTTGGATCGATCGGAGAATCCCGATGGGCTTCGATTGCGGACGGGGGAGTATCGGTTCCTTACGGAAGCGGCATAGGAATAGGTGGGGGAGGTGGGACGGGAATTGCGGGTAGCGAGAGCTTGCTCAAGCTCCTGGTTTCTGGATTCGAGGAAGGCGGTTTTTTGGGTGAGTTCCTTAACCTGTCTCGTAAGGTCTTCGACAAGGTAGTTGGTAAAGTTTAGGTTTGGTTGGTTTTCGTCTTGGGATGAAGGAGGGAGGCTAGCTGAATTGGTGTTGGCGGGGCTGGTGAGATGAAGAGGAGGGGCGGCAGTCGTCGGAGGGGATGGGGATTAGTTTTGATTTAGTGGAGCGGGTTTGGATCGGGGATGTCCTGGAGTTTGAGGACATTTGGAAATCAGGAAAGAAGAGGTTGGTTGTTTGGGGTGGGTTGGGGGTTTCTGCCGAGGAGTTGAGGACTCCCCGGCTGGTGGAGGGTGGTGTTGGGTCCGTGTGGATGTGGTTTTTTGCTTTAGGAATAGCAGTAATTGGTTATTTGTGGATTTGAAGGAATTTGAAAAAAATGGTGAAGAAGCCTGGTGGATGCGCCGGGTTGAGAGTGCACGCTAAGAGCGTGAAGGGTTCAAGGGATGCCGAAGATTTGCTTTGATATGATAAGAAGAAGCGTTAATTCGACCGAATCAACAATAAAATTGGGAGGTTTATCGGAAAGGTAAGAAGTTATTAACGAAAAAGTGGATTTTTACCTGTTTTCACTCACTATCACTCGGTTTAAATCGCGATTCGCGCACTTCTATCTGATGTGGCTACTAATAGCAGATCGGTCGCTAAACTAGATGGTGTGACGGGTAATAAGTCCGTCAGGGACCACTATGCGTTCAAACGGCCTTTCTACGATAGATACACAACAGAAGGGACTCCCCGGCCCGGCTGAATTTCGCTGCTATTTATTGTCCGCTCCCTCACGGTTGCTTCGCGCTGATTGGCGGAGACCGTGAAAGTGGGTGCGGCTTCATTTACCGTAGTAATTTTTGACTTAGAAGGATTTAGTAAATTATTAATTACGATGAATTTTTCAGTTTTTTATAATTTTTATAATTAATTGCATTTAAGACTGTGAATATAATCCCGTACTACTAAACAACACTTGAATTTGCCCCATAGTCACCGAACATTAACAAAGACTAGAATTCCAACTCTAGGGCACGCCCATAAACGTTCCTTCCTTACCCCGTCGCCGATTGCGGTGACTGTCGGACCCACATAGCTTATGTACGTAAATAGGAGACACGTGCTTGTTTTCGTACGATAGCGGCTTTACTTTGAAGCATCGACATCAAAGTGCCGAAGGGTGAGTTGTTCTACTAGTCTTGTTTATGTACGGTGCCATAGTCATGTATTTTAGTTAAGCATTATTTACCAATTTTCATGATACCTTACCTGTTTTTATCTACAGGTAAAACTACAGTACCTATATACATTTCCTTATCTGCACATAAAACTGCAGTATATATTCACAAAATTTTATTATTTGCTCACCAATTTAAACATTTATTTTGGCTTAACTAAACCCTCACGTATTATAAATGAATTAAACTACCTATTAAATATACTTACTTCAAACACTTCTTAACACTATAATTAGGTATATAATCTAGCCTATCAAATTAACCACTACAACCATCAACTTCTTATTATACCTGTCCTAATCTTTAAATTGATATCCCCTAACTACTAATTAACCCATGTAATTAATATTTAACTAAATTTATCCTTTCCTAACTTCTCATTAGTCTGTCTAGCCCTAAAACTATTGCATTTACTTTTCTAATTAATACCTAATTAACCTAATTGCTGTTACCTAACATAACTTTGTAGAATAAGTTCATCTAACCTGCCTACCTAATTCATAAATAAAATAGCACTTACCTTTTTTTATTACACTTTTACACGATTAAAACGCAAAAACAATTTTTATTTAATAAAACACAAACAAACTTTATTTACAAACGATAAAATTCTTCTTTTCTTTTAACAATTCAGACATCTATTTACCTTTACATATGTAAAGGTAGCATACACACATCAAAAATGAAAATGCCAGATACCAAAATTAAGGGCTTTTTATGGGCTATTTTTGTGCCCAAATGATAATTTTTGGGCTCCATTATTTAATGAAAAAAAACAAATTTAAACCTCCACCCGCTAGATTAACGTTAAGCTAGCAGAGTACATAACTATATATATCAAAATGAGAATTGTTGATGACACTATATTTATGGACTAATTTTTGGCTTAGTCTAAAAATTTTGTGCTACATTATTTAATGAAAAAAAAAACAAATTTAAACCTCCACCCGCTAGATTAACGTTAAGCTAGCAGAGTACATATCTATATAATATTAAAATGAGAATTTTTGATGACACTATATTTATGGGCTTATTATGGGCTAATTTTGGGCTTATTATGGGCTAATTTTGGGCTTAGTCTAAAATTTTTGTGTTACAGTATTTAATTAAAAAAAAAACAAATTTAAACTTTCACTCGCTGGATTAACGTTAAGCTAGCAGAGTACCTAACTATATATATCAAAATGAGAATTGTTGATTATACTATATTTATGGGCTGATTATGAGCTAATTTTGGGCTCAGTCAAAAAATTTTGTGTTACTTTCGTTGTATGTAAAAAAATATCATCTACTTGATAAATTCCTACGATATCGACAGTTTCATTAAAAGCTGTAACAAAATTTAAAATTCTTAAATTACTGAAATTATGAAGATGGTAAGAATTTAAATTTTTTAATATTTCATTTCACTGTCTGAATGATTTTTTTTTAAATATTTTTGATATTCAAATCATAATTCTTCCATGACTACCATACTTAAATTAAAAGAATAGGTCTTAAGAAGAAATTGTTAAACTTTTTTGTAATAAAATGACAATGTCTGTAATAAATCTAAAACAAAGAAAGAGATATTTATTAATTTTGTGTTGTATAGGTATACATAAATGTATATACATATTATCTTTTCGTGTTTATTTACTGTACATAGTAATTTGAGTTTTTTTTTACTTTTTGTTATATCAACTAATTTATTACCTATATTTAAAAAATTATCATTAAATTTTTCACAGATTTCCTTTTTATCATTAGTAACTATTATTTAAACGTATACTTTCAATTTCTGATTTATTAATAGTTTTCCAAAATATTTGTTATTAATATTTCAAACTTTTTTAATGTAAGGTGCTGCATAATAAGTTGCACTACCCAAATTTAAGTGTAATAAAAAGATTATATTTTAAATAAGTATCTACATTTTATTTGTAACATTTAATTTAATTAAGAGATTTCTTTCCACACTAACCTAACCTAACCTAACCTAGCTTAATTAATTTTAAATTGAATTAATATAATAAGATAAGAAGTAATACTTGACAGCAATATTGGTAATAAAGTCCTATTAATAATTAAAAATCCTGAAACCGTTAAGGCTGGTCTAACTTTCTTGAATAAATTGGATACTTTTCTGATTCTATCTTTATACCAAGGTACCTTTATATTAGTTTGCCAAACTTGAAACATTTGACTGGTCTCCAAAAAGCTTTTTTCTACATTATCACCAGCGATAGTAATCATTATTACAAAAATCTAAAATATAAAAAAAATCCATGAGAAAGAATAAGCAAATATGTAAGCACTTTTTTTAATCCTATAAAATTAAACAATTACAAACATTTTAAATAATGTGTTTAATTTATTTCTTTAAATTAAGCTGAATAACTTATTTTTCTTTCATATTTTATTTCTTTTTGTTTATACGAAACCGTATCGAAAAATTATAAAAAAAAATAAAAGAGATTTCATGTGGAATGCCACAAGGAACAATGTTGGGACCACTGAACTAAAATAGTTAAATGGAACGCTAATATCTAAGCTGCGCGTGGTAGAAATCGGACCCACATGGAGATATATTTGAAAAGTTAACGCGCCGGCGCTCTTAGATTAATTGCATCACAGAACATAACTTTCTGGTTTCTGTTGTGTTTTGTATTACAAAAATTTACAGATCAGGCTTTTCAATAAAATATTTCTTTTATTAGAATTTACTGTTGTGCTATTGTTATTTTTGTGTCCCTGCATGCGATGGCGTAATATACTAATATACACTATTTTCATAAGTAGAAGCCTGTAAAACTTCATTACGAGATATAGTACAGTCTATTTTCCGGACTGAAATCAAGTACGTAAAGGTATGTTTTAGGGTGCAGTATGAAATAAAAATAATTTACAGGAAATATTTATTTACCTTAAAAAAGGTTTTAATCATAAAAATGTATATAAATCTACTTGTAAAAAGCAATGAGATGAGAGTTATAATAACAGGAATAAATAAATATTTATAAAGAAATTGATTGTAGTAACCTTTACTTGTGGAAGCCCATCTTACTAAGAACATTATATAAAAATAGAACTTTACTCACCAAAAATATAGCTGTGTATACACCGTCAGTTATAAGTCTGTTTGTATCTATACTTCTTTTGTTATAAATAATTTCCAATGTAAATATCGTATAATTAACTAAAGATAAACAGAATGCGCAAACGATAAACAAAATATTTAAGCTGAAGCTATTATCGATATGCTTCACTATTGTACATATATTATTATAATTGTTTTCGATCACTTTAAGATCATGCACCACATCCATTTTAGAATTTGTTTCTTCCAAGTTATTTGGTAAATGTGTGTATTTGAAGTGCGTACTTATTAAATTAATATTTAAACCAAGCTTTGCTAAGCCTATATTTCTCAATGTCTTTAAAAGAAGTACTTGCTTTTTTTGTATGAATAAAGAAATTTCCATTAACATAATCGATGTTAAACACATTTGCAGATTCATGATAAACCAACACGCAAAATCAATAGTATCCGAAACCGAAAATGGTATTAGACGACTGTATACGATATAATAAAACATGCCACATAAACAAAATGCTATCAAAAACAAGAGCTTTACGAAAATAATCTTTTTTGATACAAAATATTTTCCCAAACTTTTATTCAGCGATAAAATTAGTTTAAAACATAATTTCCATCTTTTTCTGTTAATAATTAAATCTTTTAATAAAATAACTATATAGACGCGATATAAAACATAAGAAGTTATGTAGAAAATAACAGCATCCAATGTCATCATAGACATTCTAGATACACAAATTATTACCATTATCCATGATATACATATAAATATAGTAAATATTATTGTTTGGTAAAATATTTTACTAGAAAAAAAATTCCAAGGAAACATAGCAAATATAGCACCTATTTTATAACACAAATTGAATACAAACAAATCGTTAGGTCTACTATTTTTCTCGTGTTTTGCAGTCATGGTGAACTGTTTGAATGAATGTTAAAAATTACTATAACACGCAATAATTATACTGAAATAAAATATAACATGTACTCATTATAAATTCTTGCCACGAAGGTTTTGTTTTTGTGTATTTCATTAACCAAAAAAAAACACAAGATGGTTCAAGGAAAACTTGAAAATGTGCAAAATTGCTCGGATATCCTTCAATTTCTGATTCTCTCTTTACATCCCCATTACTTGTGCGTAACCTGTCCGACTTGTATGGAGTTGTTTTTGTCCAAATAGGTATGTCAGTTCTTACTGGTAATACTGACATTTTGTAACTGGTTACTTCTGCGAGCAACTGTGTTTGCAAACAAGCTAATTAAATTAAAAATTTGCTGCTTTTGGGAGCACTACTCTTCAGCAGTGGACTTGATTTGGCAACAGTGGAGAGAGGTTCAACCGGCCACCAACTGACATATGTTTAAATAAAAATCCACACTCAATTTTTGTGTTGTCCCAAATTCTTGATGTTAGAAAATGTTGCCACTCATCTGTAAAAAAGAATTATGCTATACTAATCATATTCATATAGGACGACATCAGAATCAGGAGAAAAAAGCGCTCTAATGCTCTTCGAAGAAAAATATCTAACGTGCGATATATCCTCGTGAAACGATATCCTCTTTCAAGCAAAAAAATTCACAGGGCCTTTTATCTTGAATACAATCATTTAATTTTATGAAAAATTAATATTCATATGAGAGCTTCCATAAACCACGTGGTTATATTTTAGCCTTTCTTAGACCCTTTCCTCCTTCCATGTATCCTAATGTAGCTTTTCCTGTGACACCCCTCCTTCCCCTCTCTGTTGGAATGTGTTTTTTTAACATTATTTTTTGTTTTCTACTACACATTAATTTCAAAAAAGGGGGTTAATTTAAAATGAATAATAATAATTTTTGCTTAATATATTTTAATATGCTCATAATAAGCTTATAAACAGCCTGATTCAAACGATGGCTTTAACCACTCTTGTAAATTATCGAATATTTTCGTTATAGAAAGCCTATAGATCTTTTTCGTTGCGTGGATTCGTTTCTAGCACGTCGACATCTTTCTCGTTCCTAGTTTATCAACTTTTAATGAATATTTGTTAACTAGTAAATGTATTATTTAGCTGTTAATAAATGTACTTCCCTTAAATAAATTAATTTATTAATAATTCAGTATTTGTTTAAACATTTTATTCACTCGGAAATATTAGCATCTAGGCTTCAAATAAAATTAACAATTAAAAATGTAATTAACAAAAAAGTTTTCCTCTGAAGAAAGCTACGTCCCCTCCGTTACGCCCCCCCTTTTCTGACCAGGCTACGCGTGGTTTATGGACACACCCTATAATAGGTATAGATTTTCCTTTCTTACCTTTTTTGAATTTTTTAACATACTGCACAGATCCTTTACGTTTGGCTGTTTTTTTAATTAATTTATTAAAATCTGCAGCCGGTACTTTAATAGAGAAACTAAATGATGCGTCATTATCGTTTATAGACATATCGAGGGTTGAATTATGTATAATTTCAGCAATACTTGAATGGGCATTTCCCAATTCTCGTGGACAGTCAAAGTTAGGACACAAAATCTTTCTTATTTGATTTCTATTGCACGACACATAGGTGTAAATGGATGACGGACTTTTAACGTATTTTAGTAGTTCAGAAATAATGCACCACACTTAGTTTTCGATACAATTGAATATCCATCGTCACAGATAATTTGATTTTTATATTCAATAATTACATTATGGAAATAACTTTCATCACAGATTCGAGGACGTCCACGTTTTCTTGTTATCACAGCAGTTTCCATTTTGCACTTTTTGTCTTTTGTCCTATAAATATTCACAATTTTCCGAGATGTAATTATTCAAGCACGTTCGAACACGTTAAAACTGAACGATGAAATGCGTCACAAAACAACCACAAACGGGGTAACTAAAATTGCTACCAGCATTTTTATAAAAAAAAGTTGAATCCGTCTATTCAAGCTCTAGTGCGCATGCACATATAGATATTTTTATTATTAAAAAAAAAGTTTAAATCTCCAAGATTTATTTATTGATGTTCACGAAATGAATAACTATGTTACTGTGTCTTAGATTTATAAAATTTATTATGTTAAAAAATAAATATTACAGACATTCTCATTTTATTACAAAAAAGTTTAAGAATTTCTTTTTTAAGACCTATTCTTATAATTTAAGAAGAACGCTAAGTATGGTAGTCATGGAAGAATTATGATTTGAATATCAAAAATATTTAAAAAAAATTCATTCAGACAGTGAAATGAAATATTAAAAAATTTAAATTCTTACCATCTTCATAATTTCAGTAATTTAAGAATTTTAAATTTTGCTACAGCTTTAATGAAACCGTCGATATCGCAGGAATTTATCAAGTACCTAGATGATATTTTTTTACATACAACGAAAGTAGCACAAAATTTTTAGACTAAGCCCGAAATTAGCCCATAATAAGCCCATAAATATAGTGTCATCAACAATTCTCATTTTGATATATATAGTTATGTACGCTGCTAGCTTAACGTTAATCTAGCGGGTGGAAGTTTAAATTTGTTTTTTTTTTCATTAAATACTATAGCACAAAATTTTTAGACTAAGCTCAAAATTAGCCCATAATAAGCCCATAAATATAGTGTCATCAAAAATTCTCATTTTGATATATATAGTTATGTACTCTGCTAGCTTAACGTTAATCTAGCGGGTGGAGGTTTAAATTTGTTTATTGTCATTAAATAATGGAGCCCAAAAATTATCATTTGGGCACAAAAATAGCCCATAAAAAGCCCTTAATTTTGGTCTCTGGCATTTTCATTTTTGATGTGTGTATGCTGCTACCTTTACATATTATGTTTTACCTTTCCTTCATTATATGTATACCTACATAAATTTATCTTATCTACAAATAAAAGTAGGTACCTACCTACAGCATATTCATATTTGTATTGTATTCATTCAATCACATTGTTTGGTCTTAAATTGCTCCTTACTTTACCTATTTAAACATTTTATTTTGGCTTTACTAACCTCCGGCGGGTGAATAGTCGACGCATATTTTATCCCAACCCAACTACCTGCTAAAAAGAAAAAGGTTCATAATCCAACATGAATATTCGACACAGAATTTTCAGAAAACGTGTTTCCCTAATCACGGGTGAGAAGTAGGCTCCTAGCTCCAATACGGTAAAATTGATTTGGCAACTCCGCTCCGCTGTATATTCCGTTCAACAGTTACGAGTTATTATATTATTATATATTATATTATAACTTTATACTATTAAGTCTTAGTAGATGAAGATGTCCATGAATGAAATTTTGCACAGAGGTAGAAAAAACAATTCTCTTTCATCTGGCATATTCAAAAATTACTTACAAACGTTCCGAGTGGCCAATAAATGGATTTTAAGGGAAATTTTCACGCAAATTCGGATATATCCTTTGGAGCTGAGGGGTAGATAAAGATGTCCATGAATGAAATTTTGCACAGAGGTAAAAAAAACAATTCTCTTTTATCTGGCATATTCAAAAATTACTTACAAACGTTCCGAGTGGCCAAAAAATGGATTTTAAGGAAAATTTTCACGCAAATTCGGATATATCCTTTGGAGCTGGGGGGTAGATGAAGATGTCCATGAATAAAATTTTGCACAGAGGTAGAAAAAACAATTCTCTTTCATCTGGCATATTCAAAAATTACTTACAAACGTTCCGAGTGGCCAAAAAATGGATTTTAAGGGAATTTTTCGTAGCGTTACGTTAGGTACGTGTGACGGATTGATACGTTTCACGTAACGTAACGAAACCCACGTATCGCTTCTGCACATGCGCTTTGCGATACGTATACGGATAAGTAGTGATTTTTAGAACTGCTTTAAGTCCCTAATACTTAATCCACTTGAAGCAAATGAAGAAAGAGATGTCAAATAATTCCTCACTCCAAATTGACACTATTAAGAGTACCAAATCCTATATCAAGGCTCTCCAAATTTAAATTCCATAAAATCTAAAAAAAATATAAAAGCTGCACTCCTTTCAAAGAAAGATGTTCAATAATAATGATGATGATTCTAGGGAAAATCTGTAAAAGGAAGTGCCAGCAAACAGTATGCAAATTACAGACAATTAAATTCAATAAGGATCTTATGGAAGAAAGAAGAAAGCAAATAATCCAATAGGAGGAAACAAAACTTCTTAAGCAAACCTGGTCATCCAAATAAAGTTGAAAAAGAGTGACATTAGTACCAGCAACATTGAAGAATTGGACTGGAACGTCAGGGAGAGCAATAATCAGACTGGTTGGTTTAGCTCTAGTGGATTGAGATAAACGATTTTACACCAACGTTCAAGACGGAAGTTTCTGCCTCATGAATTGAAGTAGAAATTGTTAAAATGGTGAACAGAAAATCTAAAATGTGAAAAGGGGCTTGGTAAAAAACTACAACTAATCAAAGAGTAAGGAAAGTGGAAGGAAAAAAGAAACCATGTAACCGAGAAAAAAGTGAGCTGTACAGTAGGTATCAGCTTGGCAAAAAATCTCTCATTATGGTATTAGTTCAATCTGTGTTTGAACAATAAAGTGAGTTGTGACCGGACACAAAACTAGCTATAATTGTCATATATAATATAACGCAGCACCAAATTAATCATAATTAATGATTTTTAAATTAGTTTTAGATTGATTTGCTGATACTGATACTATTAGAGAGCACTGGGATTGCTTTGCCAATGGATAAGGACCCATCGAACACGAGTTTCTCATCGAAAGAAAGGTCCATTAAAGACCGAGATACGAGACAGTAAAACACTTTTCTACCGACGCTAATATAGAACATTTTTTTCACTACTGGAATTTTATTTTATTAAATATTAGCTTACAAAACTCCATGCTTCGTCAAATGTAAAACACAATATTTTTTCAATTTATATTTGCATCAGTTAACCTAACATTCTGTCAAATTGAGATTTAATTCCAATAATGTAGGCTCTGTATTTTTTTACCTTGGTTTATAATGAACAACTTTAATACCTGAACAAAAGTCATTAAATATGTTTAGCACTAATAAAATAGCATACACATACAACAAGAATCTTTTATTTAGCTTGGGTCTCTGAAGAAAATAAAGGCTTCTAGTAGTAGTATAATTTAGGTACAGTTTCAAATATCGCTAACGCCTTTTAAATTATTAACTATTTTATAAGTATATACAAATTGTTATTTCCAAATTGCCTAATTATCCGTTTGAATTTAAAATATTTCACTACACTATTTAACTTTTTATATAGTTCTTTAACTAATTTTATAACAATATAGTCCTTCAAAAAATAATATTGTAACAAATAAATGGGGAAAATTGTTTCAACGAAACCGTGGCTGTGATTGACTAAACGAATTATTTACACATTAACCGGTTTATGAACAGTATCTTCTTCGACAATTTTTCGGCTTTCTGCTTTTTCCGAACCACTTTGCCATCCCGAGTCCATAGTCCCATCACTATGACAACCTTGTATTTGAATTTCATCTTCCGTGGTGGCATCTCCGTAAAGAAGTCCAGCAGTATTTCCTCCCAAATTTTGTATCAACGCTGAAATATTTGATCCCAAATTTCGTCTAGTTTGTTGATTTAGATTTAATGTCTTCGGTGGAATATTCCTATTTCCTGAATTATGAGCAAAATTAACTTTTATTTGATTATAATAATGTTGATCATATGATAAACCAGATATTGTGTTGGTCAAATTACTCGTATTTTGATGGTAGTTTTCTTGTTCTGGGACTATTTCGTATTGAGCATCCGGAGCTAGATAATGGTCTAATGAAGAACTGAATGATCCTTTTTGTTTAAGAGTTTGGTCACATGTCTTTTCTTGAAAATAACTACAACATTCATCCGGAGAAATCGTGTCATCTGTTGTCTCCGTTATAGGTGTTTGAACACTGCTACATAAACTGTTTTGGGATATATCTTTAGGTAATAATTGAAGGTCAGAATCAGTATTAAATTCCATTTCATTAGAATCGGGTAGAGGAAAAGGCATTCTGCATCTAACGGACATTTGTCTATTACCCATTCTATGTGCTAAATAATCCTCATCTTCTGTTACCGTCGATGACGAAATATTCTCTTGAAAAGTTTGCAACAACTGATTAGTATTCACATCTTTTCGTTCAGTTTTTTGTAGAGACATAAGTCTCGGTTTTTGGGACTCCAGTGCTTCGTCGTACAATGAGGAGTCCTGGCCATCGTTTCTAACAGATATATTACAACAACTACTCACGTCCGCAAAGTATACTTCAGACTCGCTAAGTTCTGGTTTATGTGGGCTATTTTCTTGTTTTTGAAAAGCGGCATTTTCCACACCCTGTAGTCTTGGTAAAAACCTGCAGTTTTGATTTTCGTTAGATTTATACTCAGCCATACCGGGCTCCTGAAAACTGGGCACGTTTTCTTGTTTCTCTTCTTCTTGATTACTTTGATTAAATACGGTTTGTACACTCGTTCGGGAATTAGATTGAGCGTTTGATTTTATTGAAGCAATATCTGTTCGTTTTTTTACTTTTCTAGTTGGTAATGTGTGAGAAACCCTATCGATACAACTAGACGTATCAGTACTTTCATTGTTGTCATTTACACAATGAATCTCAGGTTCTGTTGTATTTTCATAATTATCTTTGTTACTAACATGGGTTCTTGTCCGTCGACTACTTCTGTTTAATTGACTATTTTCATTCATCTGGCAATGGGATTCATGGCCATGAGAATGATGGTGAACATGATGATATCTGAAAGTATTATACACATAAATAAACTATATTTTTTTAAAGATCTATTTTTATTTGCAGATATACTGGGTGTCCCAGACTAATTTATCCAGGCTATATCTCTTAAACGAATAAAGAATTTCGAATGGAACAAAATCTGATCTATTCCATTTCCAATACACTTTAATATGGTGTGGAAAAAATTATCCCCTAAATATTCATCCCTTAGTTACAACCCCTAACTTTAAATTTCCTAATAGCACCCTGTACATTTTTTTTATAATTTTAGATTTGGTCTTTCATTGTGTATTCAAAAAAGTTTTCAAAAATAAAATAGGTTCATAGGTAATCAAGAAAATATTAGTTTATTTTTTATTTTTGTTAAAGTAATGAAGAAAGCCTTAAAGCTTAAAGAAACAATAAAAATAAATAATTAATATACCAATAACTAATTAATATTATTTACATTAGATGTTCGAATTGTAGTCCATCTGCTGCAACACACATCTCGAATCTTGCCAGAAGATTTCTTGTACATGTGGCTTGAATCATTGCAGGAGTAATTCGGCGACATGCTTGTCTACAAAACCATTTCGATAACCACTGAATAGCAAACAACTCTCCAGAAACTATGTGAGCGGCACGCTCACCTGACTTGTCTTTGTGGGAGCGATAAAAGATAGGGTTTATCAATCAAAAACCGCAAAATGTAGAAGAATTAAAAGAAAACATAAGACAAGCATGTCGCCAAATTACTCCTGCAATGATTCAAGCCACACAAGAAATCTTCTGGCAAGATTCGATATGTGTTTTGCAGCAGATGGACTACAGTTCGAACATCTAATGTGATAATTAATTAGTTAATTGTCATTTTTATGGTTCCTTTAAGCTTTAAGGTTTTCTTGAAAAATAAAAAATAAACTGATATTTTCTTGATTACCTATGAACCCATTTTATTTTTGAAAAATTTTTTGAATAGACGATGGAAAACCAAATCCAAAATTATAAAAAAATGTACAGGGTGCTATTAAAAAATTTAAAGTTAGGGGTTGTAACTAAGGGATGAATATTTAGGGGATAATTTTTTCTCCACCATATTAAAGTGTATTGGAAATGGAATAGATGTTTTTGTCCCATTCGAGAATCTTTATTCGTTTAAGAGATGTAGCCTGGATAAATTAGTCTGGGACACCCGGTATGTACTGTGACAAAAAAATCCGAACACCCAGTTTAAAAATGATTTTATTTTTATAAAATTTTGTTTAAGTACTTACTGAAGTATAATAAGTATAGCCCTTTTACCTTTAATAATATGTGGATATACCCCGATGTGTTACGCATTCTCAATGTCCTCCTGTGGTATCTCATTCCAGGCAACCACCAACTCCTCTCGAAGTTCTTCTAGAGTCTGAGGAGGACGTTGCAAATTGAGCAATCTCCTGCCCATAATATCCCACACATGCTCATTGGGGATAAGCTGGAAAATCTTGGTGGCCAAGGTAACAATGTGACATCATTATATGAAAGAAGGCTATTGTGACTCTTGCGACATATGATCGGGCATTATCTTGTTGGAAAGTTTAATTTGCCAGGGTGTCAAGATAGGGTAAAAGATAGGGTTCTAAAACTTTTTGGATATAACGCTGCGCGTTCATGTTATCTCTGATTAAGATTAAAGGTCATCTCGAACCATAAGCTATAGCACCCCAAACCATAACTCCAACAGTTTGATGTACATGCCTTTCAACAAAAAACCGTGGATTTCTCCTTTCACCACGTCGTCTCCCAACCCTCGCTCGACCATCGTGCATGCCTAAACAAAATCGAGATTCGTCACTAAAGACAATACTGTTCCATTCCTGATCCCAGAGTGACCGTTCTCTGCACCACTCAAGGCGATTACGTCGGTGTTATGGAGTTAAAGGGAGGACACAGTGTGGTCGGTATGAAAACAAGACAAAACGTCGTATTCGTCGGTAAACACTTCGCATGCCAATAGGTTTTCCGTGTTCTGCAAACAATTCAGTTGCAATGGACCTGGTAGTGGAGAAACGGTCCCCTAAGGCCAATAATCTTAGGCGGCGATCTTCACGGTCTGTTCTACGGGGGCGTCCAGAGCTCCTTGCTCTTTGCGTACGGCCTTCTCGAAGCCATGCCTGACAACACCTGACCACGGTGTCTACACTTCTTTGCACTCTAACTACAATTTCCCGAAAAGAAAATCCAACTTCCCGAAATCCCACTATACGACCCCATCAAACTCACTAAGTTGACGAAATCGTACAGGTCTCCGTACTCTAGGCATCTTAACCAATCATAAAGAATGTCAAGAACCAAAATCCGCAAAATTTGGATCTTTACTACGGCTACTATATTCATTTTTGGATTGTTAGTGGATTTCAATTAAAGCAGTATAAAGACCGGAATCTTCAACTGATAAGGCTGAACATTTTATTAATTGTTTATTTCAGTAAAATAAATAAATTCACCAAATTTTATTAAATAAAATCATTTAAACTGGGTGCTCGGATTTTTATATCACTTATTATATATAATTTTAATAAAAAACAAACTATTTTGTAGGTTATTAAGTAGCGGTAAGTGACTTATAAAACTCATGTGTTTTATCTCAATATTTATATGTAATGTTTTAATTTGTTGATGTTATGTTTTGTTTTGATTTTGTAACATGAGTGTAGACTGACTGTGTGTTTGTATTTTTACATGTTGTTGTTGTATCCTTTATGAATGTTTGGGTTTTTTTTATGTTTTTTATTGTTCTTGTAGTTTCTCCTGATGAAGTCACTAAAATATAGGAGGAAATATTGAGATAATACAAATCAGTTTTATTAGTCAGTGACCGCTACATGATAACCTACAAAATAATTTGATTTTTATTATATTTAAGTACGGTCGATATATTATTTCAATTATTTTATAATTTTATTTAGTTTTCTCCAACCATCATAAATATATTATGATTTTTTTTAATTTCTTGGGTATTAGGTTATATTTATTGAAAATGAATTAAAACACTGTGACTTTCATTACTAACGTTTCGATCCTGTGATTGGGAGCTTTCTCAAAGTTTAATATAAAATTAAAATGAAAATACAATGATCTTTTACAATAAAGACAATAAAATTTAAAAACATTTAAAAAAGTGTTTTAATTCATTTTCAATAAATATAACCTAATACCCAAGAAAATATACACTGCAGCGCAAAAAAATTAGGTCACTTTAAATTATTAAAAAAATGCAAACATTTAAAAAAATTAAATGTATCAACTTATATTTGTAAATTGTAAATTTTTTTACTGCATTTTTGTAGCTTTTAAACATGGAATCAGACAACATAATTAATTTTTTTTATTTATTCTTGAAAAACCCTAACTCATCCCAGACATATTCGATGGGGTTCATATCTGGACTACATGCTGGCCAAACAAACCGCCTAATTCCTGAATATCTACACTGACAATCCTGGCAGCGTGTGGCCTTGTATTATCGTATGCCTTGCTCGTCCATAGTGACCATGAAAGGTACAACATGATCTTCCAGGACCTCTGTTACATATCTATGAGCTGTTAGAGAGCCATTCTTTATTAAAACCAACTCTGTACGTGCTTCTGAAGTAATACCTCCCCAAACCATAATAGACCCACCACCAAATTTACGTATATGGTCAATACAAGCGGGGGCATATCTTTCTCCTGGTCTTCTCCATACTCTTCAACGTCCGTCTGGCCCATTGAGGCAAAAACAGGACTGTAAAGAGTACCTTGCTCCAGGTCATCGTTCCATGATAAGTGATTTCGAACAAAATTCAATCTTGCAATTCGATGCTGGCAAGACAATTCACTAGCACGAAGCCTTCTTCGAACTGTACATTCGCTAACATTAACGTTTCTAACCTCTAGAAGCTGATTACGTAGCGAAACTGCAGAAGCTGTTCTATTCCGCAAACTTGACATTAACAAAAATATATCATCTCTTTGACTAGTGGCTCTTTTTCGGCCAGATCCGTGTCGTCTAGTTACAAGACCATTCTCCTGGTAACGTTGGTACACATTTTATGCAGCACAGAGGCTCTTACCAACAATTCTGGCGATTTCAAGTTGTCCTCTACCATCTTATATGAACGCTACAATTCGTGCCACAATAATAGGATCTGAGGCATTTTGGACCAGTAAATAAACAATAAATATCAATGAAACGTTACTTTACACAATAAACCATACAACGGATCGGTTTTAGAGAATAAAATTGAAAAATTATCAGGAGTAATGAATTTTATTAGACTATTTCACGAATAAAGTTTCTTCATTAATATAAATACGAACAATGTATGACAGTCATAATCAAATTATTAAAATCGTCAATAACAGAATGTCATAAATTGTTTCCATATAAAACATTTTTATTTTTGTGTAGACATAGGTACGTTTTCATCTATGTTTTGGTTGATAATTTCATTTGTATTTGTACCGAAGCGACTCATTATGACATAACCAGGTACAATTAATATTGACAGAACTGCCAAACTTGTGTGTGTTGCCATTGTTACGTCGTTGAAAATACCGTAGCTGACTCTCCAATCAGAATTGAAAGACAGCTGGTGTTATCGGTTATAATTGCACAAGTGCATAAAAATTACCGATAATTTTGCAAGAAAGCGTGTTATCTAAAAATTGCACAAGATTTTTTTCATATTTTGGCGAAAGAGCCCGACTCCGAAGGAGGAGGGCTCTTTTACAAAATATGAAAATAACGGAGTGCAATTTTTATACAGGGTGTTTCATTAAGAATTATCCATATAGTAAATGGAGAAACCTCAGCACTAAATATGAAGATTTAGGCCAAAACACTTAAATAAAATATTCCTCCTAACCGAGATATAGGGTGTTTTATTTTAACTATTGTTGTGCGAGTACGCCCCTGGCGCTATGATCAGACGCGAAGGAAACAGACGATACGAGAGTCTTCGAGAATATACGGCGCCCGATGAGCGAAGCATCTAGACTCGATACGATCGAGAATAGACTGGAGTTCTGGAACAATACTTACCTATATATTAAGGACCGATTTGAATATTTTAGTTAGTTAGTCAGTAGTATGTTGTTAGATAAATGCGATTGTAAATATTGTCTTACATAAATTAAAGTATTGTAAATAAATTGTGTTATATAAATTAAACAGTGTTAGTGATTTAAATAGTTTAAAAATAAATTAAAAAAGACTAGTAAAAATAAATAAACGTTACATTGGTGTCAGAAGTGGGATATTGTAAATAAATAAGTTAAAAAAATAAACAAATAAATAAATATGTCGAAAAAACTTTGTGACTTGAAAGTGACAGAATTGCGTCAAGAGCTGGAGGATCGTGAATTGGAAACAACAGGAAGGAAGACTGAGTTGTTGGAGCGACTTAAGCAAGCATTGGAAAATGATGGTTTAGATCCAGAAAATCATATTTTTGTAGACGACTCTTCTGCTACAATTATTTCTTCATTAAATAAAGTTTCTTCCGATATGTCTTCCTTGAAGAGTGATATCTCTTCCGATATGTCTTCCTTGAAGAGTGATATCTCTTCCGATATGTCTTCTTTAAAGAGTGATATTTCTTCTTTGGAAAATAAAGTTTCTTCTGATATTTCTTCTTTGGAAAATAAAGTTTCTTCCGACATGTCTTCTTTGAAGAGTGATATTTCTTCCGAAATGTCTTGTTTAAAAAATGATATTTCTTGCGATATGTCTTCTTTGAAAAATGATATTTCTTCTTTGGAAAACAAAGTTTCCACTGATATGTCTTCTTTAAAAAATGATATTTCGTCTTTGGAAAATAAAGTTTCTGCTGACATTTCTTGTTTGGAAAACAAAGTTTCTTTGGATATTTCTTCTATGGAAAATAAAATGTCTTCATTTGAAAAAAAAATTGAAGAGAAAATAAGAGAAATGGAAAAGCAAATGGAAGAGATGGAAAAAGGAGGTAAAGAAGATATGGAAGAATTAGGAGAGGAAAACAAGGACGAAATGAGAAGCTACAAAGTGGAGCGGAAACCGAAATTGGAAGGTAACGAAAGTTCTGTTCGTGTTAAGGCCCCAACCTTTGACGGAAAGATGTCTTGGGAAAATTATCTCAAACAGTTCGAAACAGCTGCAAGAGCGAACGGATGGTCCCAAAAAGAGAAGGCAATAAACCTCACCATCGCCCTGAGAGGAGACGCTTTGGATGTTCTTCAGACCATACCAGTGGAGGACACAGATGATTTTGAGCAACTGAAGAAAAGCTTAAACATGCGATATGGTCACGAACACCTGGAGAACTTGTACCGATCGCAGTTAAAGACTCGAAAACAGAAGCGAGAGGAGACACTTCAAGAGTACGAAGTAGATATTGCCAGATTGGTAAGATTTGCTTACCCTTCAGCCCCAGAACAAATGATGGAATGTTTAGCTGTTGAAGCATTTCTTGATGGACTTCGTGACCACGAAATGGCAAAGACACTCCGTTTAGCTCGCCACAAAACATTAGTTGACATCTTGTCTGCCGCGCTTGAGTATGAAGCGGCTTCGAAAGCTTGTGGAGGATACAGTAAAGTAAGGTCTGTAACGGAAGAGGAAGATGAAAATAAGATAGACCAATTAGTAAATATGATGAAGAACTTTACTGATAAGAAAAAGAAGAAGACCATCAGGCGCTGGAATTGTGGTGAAATAGGACATGCTCGCAATTCATGTAAACGTCCTGGGGTCACTACGAATCAAGAAACTACTCCACAGGAAAAACTAAAACGGGCCGGCCTAGAGGGGGTAGCTTCGACCCGGAACGTTTCCAGAAGACCGTGTCCAGAAGAGTGTTCTCACTGCAGTAAGACAGAATTAAAAGAAACTGCAATACTACGAACAACTGTAGTTAACGACGACTGGGCACCTATTAGAATTAAAGAAGAACAAGATAATGATCCTGTTTTAAAGAAAATGAGAGAATGGAAGATAGAAAATCGTCGACCTACTTGGCAAGAAGTGTCAAAATTCTCTACAGTCCTTAAATCATATTGGGCCCAGTGGGAGTCTTTCATTTTGGAAGGCGATTTATTAAAGAGAATAATTGAAAATGATGACGGTTCCGTTAACAGAAAGCAATTAGTTATACCAAAGAGTAGAGTAGCCGAAGTACTACGACAGTTACACGACAGTCCATCAGGAGGTCATCTTGGTGTCAAGAAAACCCTGCAGAGAGTTCGTGAAAGGTTTTATTGGATGAATAGTTCCGATGATGTTAAGGACTGGTGTAAGAAGTGTACCATCTGTGCTGCTAGTAATGGACCTCAGAAAAGAGGAAAGGCTCCCATGAAACAATATAACGTTGGTAGCCCATTTGAGAGAATTGCTTTAGATATTGCTGGACCGTTCCCCACTACTGAGAATAAGAACAAATACATGTTGGTGGTAATGGATTATTTTACGAAGTGGGTTGAAATCTACGCCATTCCAAATCAAGAGGCAGCAACTGTCGCAGACGTGCTAGTGAAGGAGTTTATTTGCCGATATGGAGTGCCCTTGGAGATTCACAGTGACCAAGGAAGGAACTTCGAAAGTCAACTCTTTCAAGGAATTTGCGACAATTTAGGAATGAAGAAAACAAGAACTACAGCATTGCACCCACAATCAGATGGAATGGTAGAACGCATGAATAAAACCATTGGCAAATATCTATCAAAAGTAGTATCCAATCACCAAAGAGACTGGGACCAGTATATTTCGCTCTTTGCAATGGCTTATCGATCCGCCGTCAATGAATCAACAGGTCAAACACCAGCAAAAGTCTTGTTTGGACGCGAGATGAGGTTACCATGCGACCTCAAGTTTGGATGCCGACCTGGAGAGGATATAGCTGGAGAAGACTATGTAATCCAGTTACGAAGAAAAATGGACGACATGCATGATTTGGTTCGCTCCCATCTCCAAGTTGCCAGTGACAGGATGAAGAAACGGTATGATACCCAAGCTATAGAAGGATGTTTCCAAGAAGGTGACAAAGTCTGGCTCCATAACCCGAAAAAGACGGAAGGGGTACTCACCAAAGTTACAACAATCTTGGGAGGGTCCATACATCATCAAGAAAAGAATCAATGACGTCATATACCGTATAATAAAGACCCCGAATGGAAAACCTAAGGTAGTACACCGAAACCGACTGGCGAAATTTGAAGGAGATCATGACCAGGAAGAAGAAGTCGTAAATCAAGTCCAAGATACACCCGACCTTGCTTTCGAAGAATTTATGGGTGCATATGGAGGTACTGGGAAAGCTAGATACGGCGTGACTATTGAGAGACAGCAAGACCTGTTCACACTTCCTGATGACTACTCATTAGCCCATAGCGTTTCCGCCACTATCAGCGACGGCCGAGGATTAGCGTCTGTCTTTCGAAGGAAGTTTGGTCGATTGTCAGAACTTCGAAATCAGTTACCAGCCACTGGGAAGGCTTTGATACTTCGAGATGACTCCCGTTGCCTCTTCTATCTGATTACCAAGAATACCTACCAAGACCAGCCCACTTATCGAAATATATGGGAATCATTACTTAACTTGAGAGAGCACATATTGGAGTCCAACGTACAGAAGCTAGCCATGCCAAAAATAGAGTGCAACTCATTGGATTGGAGGGTCATCCGAAATATGGTGGAAGTAATCTTTCAAGATACCGAAGTCCAAGTGTTGGTATGCAGCCATTCGCCCCGTGTCCAGCTGACATCAAAGACCATTCCATGTTATTTCCATGCAACTGGAAATTGTAGACGAGGATTCAGTTGCAAGTATCTCCATCCAGTCTCAATTCCGTAAAAGTTCCAGGAGGAACTATCTCTTAAGGAGGGGGCAATGTTGTGCGAGTACGCCCCTGGCGCTATGATCAGACGCGAAGGAAACAGACGATACGAGAGTCTTCGAGAATATACGGCGCCCGATGAGCGAAGCATCTAGACTCGATACGATCGAGAATAGACTGGAGTTCTGGAACAATACTTACCTATATATTAAGGACCGATTTGAATATTTTAGTTAGTTAGTCAGTAGTATGTTGTTAGATAAATGCGATTGTAAATATTGTCTTACATAAATTAAAGTATTGTAAATAAATTGTGTTATATAAATTAAACAGTGTTAGTGATTTAAATAGTTTAAAAATAAATTAAAAAGACTAGTAAAAATAAATAAACGTTACACTATTCTAAATGATTGTATCCCATATTTTTGACACCTTCCAATATTTTTTGTTCATACTTGGCAAAAAGTTTACACATATTAGGTTACTTTAAACAGTGGTAAATGATATTTTTTCTCGATTACCAGAGGCGTGCGGTAGGGATGGATACATTTTTTTATCCCCCTACAATTTACACCACTGTCGTAATAATTGTTTCTGCATGTCACTTTCTACGTAAATATCATCCTCTTGTCTCAATACGATAGAGTGAGTAGTTTTCGAGTTATTTGCATTTAAAGGTAATGTTTAAAATATCCATTTTTGTTTCATTGCTTATTTAACATGAGTTTCCTTAATAATCTAACCACCTTGACAACAAAATTTGTTAATTGTAATCGTAAATTTACATGAGTCAATAACTATTTCACTGAATAAATAAAATTTATTAGTTTCAAATGATTTTTTCATATTAATATTTATCAAAATTTCAGTTTTAAATTTATAACAAAATAGAACTATGATTTTCATTACGAAATAACATGATGAATACATAAAATAAACGTACTGAAACAATTATTTATTTAGACTACTGTAAAAAAAATTCTAGTTAGTTAACATTACAGTAAATTTTCGAAATGGCCTCCATTGACTTCAATACATTTATTAATCCTTTTGGAAAAATTTCTCCTAACCTTTAAAAATATGTTGGGTTGATTAAATTATTAAGGAATTATTGGAATAAAATGGATATTTTAAACATTACCTTTAAATGCAAATAACTCTAAAACTACTCACTCTATCGTATTGAGACAAAAGGATGATATTTACGTAGAAAGTGACGGAGAATCAAAAAAACATGCAGAAACAATTATTACGACAGTGGCGTAAATTGTAGGGGGATAGAAGAAAGTATCCATCCCTACCGCACGCCTCTGGTAATCGAGAAAAAATATCTTTTGCCACTGTTTAAAGTAACCTAATATGTATAAACTCTTTGTCAAGTATGAACAGAAAATATTTGAAGGTGTCAAAAATATTGGATACAATCATTTAGAATAGTTAAAATAAAACACCCTATATCTCGGTTAGGAGAAATATTTTACTTAAGTGTTTTGGCTTAAATCTTCATATTTAGTGCTAAGGTTTCTCCAGTTGCTATATGGATAATTCTTAATGAAACACCCTGTAGATAACACGCTTGAATGTAAAATTATCTAGTCATTTTTATGCACGAGTGTAATTCAATGGAATATTTCACGAATAAAGAAATAAGTATTGATTTTTTTCTGAGAAAAATCACATACTACTGACAAAGACTATGAATAAAATTATGCTAGACATGCTTTCAAGTATATCTGACATTTATCAGTATTGTCAGTCAGTGTTGTTGTTATTGGTGTCATGCCGACGGGATGTTTTCGCAGTGCAATCATCGCTCCGCAGTGCAATTACCGCTGTAATTTTGCATTCCTCTTATGACATATATTATACATGAGGGAAATATTCGCGATAACACAAGTTGTCTTTGGTTTGCGATTGGTCAGTTTATGTGAGAATTTGAAGATGAGTGAAATAGACAATGCAATATGAATTCGTAATTAGTGCTAAATTTTGTTGTTAACAAGGGTTGCAAATAAGGTGTCAGAATGTGACAGACGCCAACTATGACAAATAGCATCCATAAACAACAATATAAATTTCAACGCGTACTATGCCCATGACTTCCTGATTAGTTTTATTTTTAAGATTATTCGCCATTTCTTAAATTATTTAAAGTGACCTAAATTTTTTCTCGGCAGTGTATACTTATATCAATAAACTACAAAAAGCAGATTATTTCAATTGATATTTAATATTTTCTGTAAGTAATTCTCATATTCTTTTTTATTTATACATTGTAAATATTTACCGTCCAGGTGAATGTATAGGTCTTCTAGCCGGAGAATTTGGATTCGAATATGGAGGTGGAGGACCCCATACATACACTCCACCAATTGGTGGACGAGTATCTAAAATACTGTATGAACCAGAAGAGCTTATCATTTGCTCTGGTAAATGAGTGTCTCCTGTTCTGTTATTAAAACCATACTGGCTGTCGGTACTGCCTGCACCCTCTTGATAAGTCATTGGACTTTCCCTGAAAGATATTATTATAGTAAATTTACTTCTTAATAGTAAATTGAAAAATTTAGTTATGCGAAACATAAAAAAATGGTAAGACAGGTTTAACCAATGGAGCACTATGTAGATTTCTATTTGTTAAAAGTCTGTTAACTCAGATAACCTATGATCTTAATGAGAACGTATATGTAAGTACTTAAGTCCATAATCTGGGCATTCTGTGACTAAAGCAACAGGGTGTCCAGGAACTTAATGCCAAAAATTCGGGAGCAAATAGAAGAGGTCAAAATAATGTTAGAAGTTCAAATAAATTTTTGTCATACGAGCCTTCGTTTCCGAGTTATAGACCTCCAAAGTTTCGAAATAAAAACCTTTGTTTTGTCATAATTTCTAAACTATACATTGGAATACTATAAAATTCCAATGACGGATTGCATACATCCATGTCCTGTGTTTGACGGTATAAATGAATCTACATTACGTAAAGATAAGCAGAGACTGATTGTGCCCATTGGTTAATAATCCGTAATATTTAAATTTCCTCTTATAGGCAACTACAATGGCCTAACACGTACGTTGATTTACTGCGTTTAAATACTATCTTAAGGAATTTTTAATTATAAGTTGTGACAATTATTGATAGTTCTCTTCAGAATGTCTGTCTTTACAAAATATGGCGATCAGATCTAAAAGTTCAAATTTCTCCTAAACCCTTAATTTTATCGAGTTCAAACAAGAGTACATTTTCATTAGTAAATGGATTGGAAAATTTATTTTTGAAATTTAAATATTATTCAGATTAAAATTACGGATTATTAACCAATGGGCACAAGCCATCTCTGCTTATCTGTACGTAATGTAGATTCATTTATACCGTCAAACACAGGACATGGATGTATGCAATCCGTCACTGGAATTTTATAGTATTCCAATGTATAGTTTAGAAATTATGACAAAACAAAGGTTTTTATTTCGAAACTTTAGAGGTCTATAACTCGGAAACGAAGGCTCGTATGACAAAAATTTTTTTTGACCTCTTCTATTTGCTCCCGAATTTTTGGCATTAAGTTCCTGGACACCCTGTATTAAGTATAAAGTGTAATTTGCGTTAGCGAATAAGCCAGTGCATGCGAGAGAACATTCTTGAAACTCAATTGGGGGTTTCCTAAAAAAGAAATAAAAACAGATCTACGTTGGTTCGCAGATATAAGAGAAACAAAATGAATCATTCAGACATTTTTGAACCTCTAAACTTATATGGGGCATTATGGGCCAGTAAACCATGATTTTAGGTTGTTTAGCGATATCTCGATCAGTGTTTGAGCTACAATTATTTTATTTCTTGGGTTAGATTAGGTTAGGTAATATAAATAATTACTTAAAAATGGCTAAGGGACTAATTGGAAACAAGTGGAAAGACAAAATGGCACTGGTAAGTGACGGCTGCTTCTATGAAGAATAATATTTCTGCTGGTATGGAGGAAAAGATTTCTGGTATGAAGAACTATATTCCTGCTGGTATATTATCAATAAAAAACGACATTGCCGCTGAAGTCGAAAATAAAATCCCCCTCTAAAATCAGATATCGAGAAAATGCAGAATAAGATCACTACAATGGACGAATAAATGGAGACCAGGATTACAATAATAGACAACAAGATGGAGATGGAGATGGAGACAAATATGGTAGAGTTAAGAACCCAGGGCACATCAAAAGAAGTAAAGAAGACAGAGCAAATAAAACCCTGCAAGCCAAAAACACACCCGAAGATAGAAGAGTCCGTTCGACGGAAATACGTTGTGGACCAGCTATGTTAAACAGTTCGAAGCAGCCGCTGGAGCAAATAGTTGGTCCAATAAGGAGAAGACAGTGAACTTGACACTTCGGGGAGATGCCTTAGACGTACTTCAGATGATAACCCTTGAAGAAACGAATGACTCCGAGCAGCTGAAGAAGATGTTCGACAAGCGATATGGCCACGAACACCAGGAGTACTTGTACCAATCCGGCAGAAACGTGAAGAAACTCTTCAAGAGTATACATAGGACCATTTGCTTATCCAGCAGCACCAGAAAACATGATAGAATATCTGGTCATCCAGGCTTTTATAGATGAGACCATGACATAGAAGGGGGAGCATAGTGTGTACAATTTATCCCACCCACAAAAACTGTATAAATAAATCAGAAAAACATTACAATAGCAATGCAAAATCATTTCACTCGTATTACTTCCAGAAAAAAATACTGTTAAATTATGATTGATTTTGTCAGTTTTATATTGTTTTTTTTATAATAATGTCAAGAATGTCAAATTAATTAATAAACATTTTTAAAAAGTCAATATAGTTTTTAATAAAAAGGTAATAGATCATTTTGGAAAGCTATCGAAGACGTTTAGAGATAATACAACAATTTGGTCCTTCGTGGAAGAAACAGCGCATTTAAGAAGGTCAAAAACTCGTTCATAAAGTAGAAAAATTCTGGAGAATGGTGAAACAGTTATAGTAAATATGAACAGTATACAATAACCATTTAAGGGATTTTCCAGAAGTGAACAGTTTCTGCACTTCTGCTTCCGAGCAAAAGCAAAATAGAATCGACAAGTAGAACATCATTAAAATGATCATTAGAAGCCAAATTAGGAGCCAAACGAAAAGAAATTGAACTTGAAATAGAATTTGAGAAAAAAGAACTGGAAAGACAAAAGGAGTTAATAGCAATAGAATTGCAGTTAAATCTTAGCCGTTCTTGTACAACTATGTCCGAAAATCAAGAAAAACTTGACACGTTTGAAGATCTTGAATTTGAAGAAGATAACTACACAAGAGTTGACCAGTGGTTAGTTGAAAATGAAAAGAAAGAACAAAAAGAACCAGCAGATCAACACCCAAGTATGACTATCGATGAAAATGTTATATTGAACAAAACAGAAAAATATGACCTGACAGATGATGCATGTCCATGTAAGTCAAAAAGTTTCAATTGTGAGAAATTTACCAGAATTTTCTGGAAATACAAAAGATTGGCAATTTTCTATAATTTAGGTAGGGCTTTACTTTAACGCACGCGATAGATATGATAATGGGACATGCCAATCGATAGTACTCTACGAGCTGAGTCGATCTACACCCCTCATAGTTGGCGCATGCGCAGAATAAAAAAAATCATGAATTTTTTAATTTTCCATTATAAGTCTACGAAGAATGCGAAAAAGACTCAATAACGGCCCTAACCTTTGATTAAAACATCCGTTAAATGTATATTCACTAATCCAAGCAGAAACAATCAAATCAAACCTAACCTAACCTAACCTAACGTAACCTAACCTAACCAAACCTAACCTAACCTAGCCTAGCCTAACCTAACCTAACCTAACCTAACCTAACCTAACCTAACCTAACCTAACCCAACTTAACTTAACCTAACCCAACTTAACCTAACCTAACCCAACTTAACCTAACCTGGCCCAACCTAACCTAACCTAACCTAACCCAACTTAACCTAACCTGGCCTAACCTAACCTAACCTAACCTAACCTAACCTAACCTAACCTAACCTAACCTAACCTAACCTAACCTAACCTAACCTAACCAAACCAAACCAAACCAAACCTAACCAAACCAAACCTAACCAAACCAAACCTAACCCAACCTAACCTAACCTAACCTAACCTAACCCAACCTCACCTAACCTAACTAGGTGTGCACACTCAAACCATCGAAAATCACTGGAAATATCTCAAAGCAAGTGTCAACAATCGTGCCAGAGGTGAAATAGGTCATCACATTTGCGAATATCTATGGCGAGACATGTCAAAATCAATAATTTATCACCATTTGAATATTTTTGGATTCCATAAAAATGTTGTGTAAGGTTTAAATCCTAGTCTTAATTAATTGTGATCACTATTTGAGGCAATAAAGTGAAGTTTTATAGCATTAATATTGAGTTTTTAATTTGGGTACGGCTGCGGAAGAAGAGCCCATGCAAAGATCAAACAGAGCAAGAAAATTTTGAAGTGATAGTACACACTGTAAAACAACCCAAAAATATGATTTATCTAAAAGTAGCTTCCATTGTCTTAAAAACAGATACAACAGAAATAAAAACGTATGCCTTATTCGATGAAGGATCTACAGTCACATTGATAGATGAAGAATTTGCTAAGTAGTTAATTAAATCTAACTGGTGAACGTACTAGTTTAAATTTAAAGTGGGCTGATAAAACTACAGGAAATAGATCAACATCGCGAAAAGTAACATTCATGATTTAAGGAGAGCTAGAAGATGAAAACATCTACTATACCTTGAACGAAGTTTTTATCTTTTAAGACCTGTATTTACCAACCCAAAAAATATATGAAAAGTACATGGAATCACTTAAATGAGGTAGCATTTCCAAATTTAAATGACGCAACACCAAAATTATTGATAGGGCAAAATTACTGGGATCTTATTACTATAAGAAAACTGAGTCACTGAGTCACCTGAAAGGAAGAACCGACTTCAGCTTACACATTACAACAGTAGAAAAACAGAAGAACGATATAGATCTCGAAGAACTCGCCAAGAATTTTTTTACGATTGAATCTCTAAGAATAAAACAAACTGAAGATCAAAATGTTAATGAAGATAAAAAAGAAGAAGAAATCTTTGAAAAAGTATTCTCGAAAAATTGGAGATAGATGGGAGACAAGTTTTTTGTGGAATGATGGAGAAGAAAAATTATCCGATTCAAAAAACTTAGCTACTCAATGTTTTAATTACATAGGAAATAGAATGAACAAGGATGAAAAATTTGCTGAAAAATACAGAAAAAAAGTTAGAGTATACGAAAATAAAGGTTATCCAAGACAAATTAATGAAGAAGAAATAAGAATGACAGAAAAAGTGTAGATGGTATGGTGGTTACCACACTTCGATATCATCAATCCAAATAAACCTGGAAAATTTCGTTTTGTTTTTGATGCAGCAGCTAAAGTGGAAGGCAAGAGTCTAAATGATTTTTTGTTTAAAGGTCCCGATTTATTTAATTGGCCAACGGGAAATATTATCAATGTTTATCCTGGTAAAGATGGCAAAATGAGAATAGTAGATGTAAAAACAAATTCTGGAACTTACAAACGTGCCATTGGAAAAATTTATCCATTTAACTTACTTGAATCGGCCATGTCCTAAATTTCAGCTGGGAGAAATGTTAAATTGTGTTAAATTATTATTGATTTTGTCAGTTTTATATTGTTTTTTTCATAATAATGTCAAGAATGTCAAATGAATTAATATACGTTTTTAAAAAGTAAATATAGTTTTTGATAAAAAGGTAATAGGAGATCATTTTAGAAAGCTATCGAAGGAAATACCTCAGAACCATCTCAACAATTATTTTTTACTGATTTTCACTAGAGTATTTCGCCTTCGTGGTTTGTTCATGTATTAAACTAAAAAATAAAATAGTTACCTTCGAGTATTATTTTGCGTGACATTACTTCTATTCCAAGGCAATCTCCTCCAGCTCCACCCGCTTAAAGGTCTAATTCTTGTATGGTTTGGCACGTTCGGCGTACCGTCTTCTGGATTAGGCGAATAAAAATTACCTACACGACCGGGAGTCCAAAACCTATGAACTTTTGTGTGCAGTTAACAAATAATAATAATTTAAGAACACTAAACAAACAACTGTTTAACAAAAGTTCCCCAATTTAATTGGTAACATTAACTTTTTCTTCAATTACAGATGTTTCGAGAAATAATTTCATCTTTAGTGTTCTCAATTTAATGTATTCCTCCATAGTAAGGTTAGTACCATTATCATAAATATTGATTTGATTAATCAGTATCATAATGTATTTTTTCCTCTTGTTAAAAGTTGATTTTCAAAAAATTTTTGAGTAATGTAACAATTTAAGAATAATACTTTTAAAATTAATATAAGTGCCTACATTTTTCTTTCAGATTTTAAAGGAGAGGACATAAAAATATAGTTGGTGCAAAACAAAATTTGATTCACGTCACTAATTTCGTCTTAATTGCCAAGCATCATTCCCAACTTTCAAATTAAATGTTCCATTCAATAAATCAATATATAATACTTAAATTTGTTTACATAAAGTTGGTAGCCGTGGGCCGTGATTGACAAGTCGCTTCGTTGCCGTTGTCACCGATTAGTATATTTAGTTTTGTATTTGTCATTTTGTTTTCACGATATCCACAGTATATTGTGGAGATCGTGAAAACATTTGTATGTTTATTTAACTTAAATAATATTTTGTCTAATATACTGTTTAAAGCTTTTTACTAACCTCTCGAACAGCAGCAACAGGTATGAAAGGGCCACCATTGTCTCTAACTAACACCGATGTATTAAATACAAGTGGAATTCGAAATGTAATCTACAATATGTATGAAAAAAGTAAGCATTTTTCTTCTGATCACAGCTATTTAAATTCTTTACTTGCTGAATTAAAAGTAAGGCACTTATTTGAAGGTTCTCGAAGGTCTTTATCAAATTTATTAAAGGAAATTGGTTTCAAATGAAAAAAAGAGATTAACCAGACAGGAGCTCATTAAAAGAAGCAGGTCTATATAAATTTGTTTTATTGATGAAACTATTTACATGGTAATTTTAAATGTTTCTGTTCAACAATAAGTTTTATTTTTCGTAGACATATCATACTCCATGCTGTGAATGAAAATGGGATTATTGACGGTGCGAAAACAATTTTTTTTTCAAAATCCAAATTAAGCGATTACCATGGTGTAATGAATCAGGATAATTTTTTAAAGTGGTTTGAGAACCAGCTGTTAATTAATTTCACAGAACCCAGCATAATTGTTATGGACAATGCTTCATATCACAGTGTTTTACTCCATAAAACACTTAATACAAGTTGGAACCATCCACAAATTAAAGAATGGTTGACTAGTCAAAACCTTGATTTCACAGAAAATATGCTAAAAGATGAACTTCTGAACATTGTTAATAGGTAATAAATGAAAGTAATACTTTGAATTTTAAGCTTAACTTTGGAAATTTCCTTGGGATAATCGTTTACCCCCATATCATTGTATTTTCAATCCCATAGAACTGATATGGGGTACATCAAAACAATATTATAACAGACACATTGGCAGAGACGGAACCGCTGAAACAGACTGTTTAAATATGTGGTCTAAAGCTCTTGAAACGATTACACCAGATATTTGGAAAAAAACTATCCATCATACTGAAGAGGAGATTTTTAAATGGTTTGATAGAGAGAGATTATTGAATACACTAGAGATTGCACCTATAATTATAAATCCCAATGAAGAAACTAAAACCAGTAGTGAAGAATCTAATTATAGAGAATAAAAGCAAATATTATTATACTCTTTATTTTATTAAACCCATATACCCAAAAGGAAAAAAAAATATAAAAATTATGTTGGTACTTTGTTTGATGTCACTTCAAATAAGTTTTTTTGGATAGTTTTATTCTTTAAATCTTGTAAACTTATAAAAGTCCGGCAACACTGTCTATACGTTTCGACATAAAATTATGATGACGTGTATTAAATTTTGTTTTGCACCGATTATAGTTGAATCATAAATGCATTTAAATATTTTTAAATAAAGTAATCAAAGTTAGTAAGAATAATAAAAAACTCTTCGTTTCAAGTTCCAAGTTTATTGGAAAAAATATGTTTTAAATCACAATGACGGCCGTTTCGCTAAGAAGTATCGTCATTGTGATTTAAAACATATTTTTCAAATAAACTTGGAAGTTACGTTGAAACGAAGAGTTTTTTATTATTCTTAATTAGATGGACTTCCAAAAAGTAGGAGTTAGTACAATAAATTTAATCAAAGTAAGTAAGTTAAGTCAAAACATAAATAAAATACATACCTGTCTGTATTTAAAGGATTATCCCAAGGATACATTTGGGGTCCTGTAGATGCATATCTACATTCCTCACAACAACTGCAGTAGGTAGAAGAAGAAACCGGAGGACCTCTCACCGAGCTATTATTACTAGAAGGTCCTAAATTATGCTGATAGAATGATCGACATCGCAATTCTAGTTGTTCCCAATACATTTTCTTTTTTTCATGACTAAAATATTGAAATCTATATTGTAAATTAAAATAATTGACATATTTATTTTCAAACTTTATTAACTCATAAGTATAGTATATTAAGTATGGAGAACGGTAAGGGTTTTATACCGATCGAAGACAATTGTTTGTTGTCTGAGATCGATTACCCTTAATGTTCGACATGCTTATAACGTTTTTTGCACGATTGATACCATTATAAATTATAAAATTAAACATTTTCGTTACATTGACTAGTTTCATTCATTTTATCAAGATAGATACTTTGGTTGTTAGGTAGTAACTAAGGTGCATAACAACAATGGAGAATTGAGTTTTTATTTAGTTGTCAATAATTTTAAGTACAATTTTGATTATAAATTAAAATATGAGCGAAAGTGAATTTGAAGAAATTGAACGGGCTTGGGAAGAAGGGTGTTCCGCAATTATTCCCGAAAAATCCAAAATCCGTTATCAAAATACCTACCAAAGTTTTAAAAAATGGTGCAATTGGCATATTTCGTTCAAAGACATATGCAGTTAAAAGCTCTTGGAAGCCTCTTAGGCCAGACAACAGGTGGTTTCAGATAGAAAAAGGTCGGAATTTAATGAAACTTGGAGATGTTGTTCAGGGATGGTTAATTAACATTTTGTCAAGTTTTGGACCTCGAGGACCCTGTGCAAAAAGAGGAGGGGGGGGAGAACTGCAAAAATCTCGACCTTTCGTCAGTTTTTCGTCAATTACCTTTTTTCCTTACATCCATACGACAAAAGCGTTCAGAAACATTTTGTAGTACGTGAAATTATCTACAATTTGAGTACTCACATATGTCTGTATCTCAATTCCTTACTAAGATATGGCGCTTCGCAGAAAATAGTATTTTCCGAAATTCGCTAAAAATACCTTAAAAAAGCAGAAACCAACCTTATTTCTTATTTTAATAATAATAATTGTTGTTATTATGGTCTCTTGTTAGAATAACTAATTTTGAACCCCCCAATCTCCCCTCCCTTCCCCACCTAACCCCAATTCTCAAAAGCTTATTTTCTACTGTAATTTCATACCAACCATTTATCATGTCGGTAATATTTTAGACCGACATTCCCTTTCCCTCTCCTTCCCTCCACTACATAAATGTTCCAGGGTAGGTAAAAAAAGACGTAGTCCTTTCGTAAACAAAATTATATTAACAAAATTAAGGTTTTGACAAAGTATACACTAGAGGCAACAGAGATATTGTTGAAAGGTCTCTCATACATAGTAGGTACGCATTTGTACTCATTACAGTTCCTGGTCGAGATTTTTTAGCCGTTGGTTCTGCTTCTAATTGCTCGTCGTCCTCCTGCACAATCAGGCTGTTAAGGACGTCCTCGCCGTCGTCGTATTCGTCGATTATGTCTGACGAGTCCTCCTCGTTCAAATCAGTTGCAGGGGCGTTTTCGCAGGAGTGGCCTGTGCAGTACTTGCACATAGCTGAGCATCTAAGACCTGCTTTCTTGCAGCTGCAAGCTCCGGTGCTACAGCCTTTGCTGCACTTGCAGGAAACAATTTGGAGGATGTTATCTGGCGCAGCATTTTTCGTTGTGGGGATTGGTAGTACCCCTCGCGTGGTTAGGCTCCAGCCCCAAACTGATGGGCGAAGTTCATTACCTAACCACGCTTGTACTTGCTGGTAAGTGCGGAGGGAGTGGTAATTGGCAGCGTCCCTTGTCGGTGGTAGGCGGGCTAGTTCCAATTTAACCTTCGTCACTGATCGTGTAAATAATCGGTACCGCAAGTCGTCAAGGTTGTCATTGTCAATATTGCCTCCATAAACTACTACCAGGAACTTTTCTCCAGCGTCCTTGATTTGCTGAGGAGTAGCGTTTGATGTAAAAAACGGAGCCACTACTGCAGAGAGGGCGGTATTCTTCATATAGGTGCTGCAAATTTTGTTCTTCCCCAATCCATGCTGACGTGGTATCACACCCACTCACTGCGTGGAGGAAAAGTATATCTTTGGGAGGAAAGGAACAGGAACTTGGTGAGTAGAGGACACTAGAACCACCACCTCTTCCACTTTTCTGAAGATAGATGTTCTTTATGGACATACCCAATGCCGTCAACAGAATAAGTATGTCCACATCTTCAGCAATAATAATGACGCTGTCGAATTCGCTAGCTTTGGATATGGCGGTGTTGACGATCAACACGTCGGCGTCTTCATGTGAATGAATGAATATTACTACTTTTTTTCAATAATTATTTCATGGGGAAGGGGGAAGGGTGAAGGGAATATGAAGGGTGAAGGGATATGAAGGGTGAAGTAAGAAATAAGGTTGGTTTCTGCTTTTTTGAGGTATTTTTACTGAATTTCGGAAAAAAATATTTTCTGCGAAGCGCCATATCTCAGTAAGGAATTGACATACAGACATATGTGAGTACTCAAATTGTAGATAATTTCACGTACTACAAAATGTTTCTGAACGCTTTTGTCGTAGGATGTAAGGAAAAAAGGTAATTGACGAAAAACTGACGAAAGGTCGAGATTTTTGCAGTTCTCCCCCCCTCCTCTTTTTGCACAGGGTCCTCGAGGTCCAAAACTTGACAAAATGTTAATTAACAATCCCTGAACAACATCTCCAAGTTTCATTAAATTCCGACCTTTTTCTACCCAACTCCACTTCTTGCAACTTGTCGACCGGACTATCTGGGCAGAACATTCAATAATTAAATACACCGTTTTTATTTATGATGGCATTGATATTTTCAAGTTTTCAACTTTGATCGCGTATTTAAAGAGAAAAAATGTTGGCATTAGGCCCAAGAAAGCGAGCATTTTTACACGGGAGCAATTTGAAAAATTTCTGATAAAAGCACCGGATGAAGAATTTCTAATTCACAAGGTAATGTAAGCTAGTTTAGGTAAAAGAAATACTCTAATAAAGATTTTTTCATAATTTGTAGGTCGCAATGATATTGCGAATATCTGGTGCCTGTAGAAGAGAAGAATTATATAATATTACTATGAATGACATCCAACAAACCGATGGTTTAATGATTGTAAAAGTACCCTTTTGTGTTTCAATGAAACAATGGTTGTTAATTTCTGCCTTTTTATTAACGTTAACTCACATAAAATAATATGACCGCAATCCGTCCATGATAATTGACAGAACCGTAAACATAAAAAAAAAGAAAACATGAAAGTATAATATGACATAATTGACGTTACGACTGATGGATGACAAGTAGAGTTAGTAAATACATGACACTCCTCCTCCTTTTTATTAAGACTGTCAGGGTGATTACCTAATGGGAGCTCAGTGGGCGCGTTCCGGCCTTCGGACTCTAGTTGGTACCGGATCCCTGGTTTGATCATCTGTCATGGTTGGTGGTGTCTGCCTTACTGCTTGATAATCATCCAACGCCGGTGGTGTAGTCGGTCTAGCTGCTTGATCCTCATCTGTCGGTGTTGGCAAAGCGTCCATGGGTTCGATGATAGCTGATGCCTCGGAAAGATGTATCTGGCGTGGTCTAGGGAGAAAGGGTTCCTGATTCCCTAATGCAGCGTGTGCTCCAGGAAATGACCTGATTTGGGCAATGTGGCGCTTAAAGCGCTTTTCTTTATATACAATCTCATAGAGGAGATCTCCGATGCGAGAGACGATGGTGCCAGGTAACCACTTGGCCATTTTGGGGTTGCCTGATAAAAAATAGACAGATTGGCCTGCTGCAATTGACCGCCATGCTGGATGTCAATTGTTGCTTCTCGCGCATCTTGGTCTGAACATCTTCGGGCCTCACTAGATTGAGGCGAGTTCGGAGTTCTCGCCCCAGAAATAATTATGACGGGGATTGCCCTGTAGTTGAATGTGGCGCCTTCCGAAACTGACGCAAGAACTCGTTTAGATTGTGCTGCAGGGTGCATTTGGTAGTGCTCATAGCCTACAGGGCGTCTTTCACCGTCTGGACATAGCGCTCTGCCTGGCCATTGGTTGATGGATGGTATGGTGCTATGAATTTGTGATATTTCACCCCACTTTTCTGGAGGAAATCCTTGAACTCCTCGGCGATGAACTGCCTACCGTTGTCGCAGACGACCTTGATTTGGGGAACCATACGCTGCGAATAAGCTGTCCAGTAATTCGATTGTTGCGGCTGCTGTCGTGGAAGTCAAGCCACTTACTGTAGGCATCTACAACAATAAGGAGCATGGTGTCGGCTACTGGCCCAGCACAGTCTATATAAATGCGTTCCCATGGTGCTTTTGGGTATTGCCAATGGTGGTCTCTACATTTAGGGGTGCATGCGCATGGAATGCACATGTAGTGCAGGTTTTGGCGATCTTTTCGATGTCGGCATCGATGCCTGGCCAGAAGACGAAGGAGCGTGCCATTCCTTTCATTTTTACGATTCCCAAGTGCGCCGTGTGTAGATCGTTGTGGATAATATCTCGTAAAACGGGTGGGATTACTACTCGGTGTTCGAACATCAGACAATTGGCGGCGAGTGTGTACTTGCACTCTGGTGCTTTCCTTCTTTCCCGTGCAATGCTCACAGCTGTGTGACGACCAGCTGCCGGGTTTGATGGACTGTAAACTGGTCGAAATCGTCAAAGTCATTTACTTCTTCCCTCTACAGCGAATGATTGACTCTGGGTGGCGGTAACACTCTTGAACAATAATCGGCATTTGCATTTTGCTTTGACGTCTTGAAGATGATGTCGTAGTCGAAACGAGCCAGATAGTCAGCATAGTTGACCATTCGACTAATACAAAGCACTGACAGGGACTTCTCTGGGTGCAGAATCTGCGTCAGAGGTTTGTGATCAGTGATTAATGTAAACTGTCGAACATACAGGTAGTTAAAAAACTTCTGCGCCGCCCAGACGATCGCCAGTGCCTCCTTGTCAATCTGAGGGTATCTCTGTTCAGTGGCTGACATCGTTCGGCTAGCTTAAGCGATTGGCCGTTCCTGGCCATTTTTTAGCCGATGTGATAAAACCGCTCCCAGTCCGGTTTTGCTGGCATCCGTTGCAAGCAAAAGTGGCAGAGTCGGGTCGTACTGCATAAGAACCTTTGGGGATGTCAAGGCGCTCTTGATGTCCTGGTATGCTCTGTCACCTTCTGGTGTCCAAACGATTGGATCATTTCGCAGCATATTTCTGAGTGGTCGGTCCCTGGTAGACAGATTATTAATAAAGGCACTATAATAGGTTGCCTTACCGAAGAACAGCTGGAGTTTCTCTGAACTTGACGGTTTCGGCGCGTCTCGTACCACTCTAATATGTGCGTCAGATACCTGTTTCATCGATTTTGTGACCGAGTGCTTCCAGGACAGGTTAGGTTAGGTTAGGTTGAGCTTCAGGCCGTGTTGTCGGAAGCGTTCCAGCGTTGCGTTGAGTGCCCCCATTAAGTTATCAAAGCTCTGCATAAACTATCGTGTCGTCGAAGAAACTCACATTTGGAAGGTCTTTCTATGTCCATTCGCCGCTGCCAGATAGCAGGAATGTTGGCTGCACCATACACAGCCCTAGTCGGCCGGATGAGACCATGAGTAGGGGTGTTTAACGTTAGTGCATGACTGAATTCTTTGTCCACTTCAAGATGTGTATAGGTATCTATAACATCCAGGTGAAAAAACAAAGTGGCTCCGCGCATTCTGTTAAACAGATGGTCTATTTTTGGAATTGGGTGTTCATCGCGGGCTCTTGCAAAGACGGGTGTGGCACCATCTTTGAGGTGCATTTTTGTTGTGGGCCTAACAGTTTTCCGGGGGTGTCGCTAAATACGTTCTCGAAACGATTGATAATTTCGTCTAGTTGTGTCTGCTGAACCGGTGACAAAGACTGCATTGCAGTTAGCAGTGGGTTGACTCCGACTTGCCAAAAAGTTGATTTCACGTGCACTGGTTTAATTGTACGTAGCCTCTTTTGACTAATCAATGAGCAGGGCGCGCCGGTATCCAGTTCCATTTCGACAGATGTGCCCTCTATGTTGACGTTGATTATCTGTTTTCCTGTAGAATGGATAGCTCCGATGACCTCAACCCTGCTAAACTCGTGTACGACGTCAACATTGTCTGTGGCCTTATCATCCTCGGTGACCCTAAGCGTCAAATGTTGCTTGTTCCGGGACCTGCAAACCTTAGTAATGTGGCCTTTCTTGCCGCACGTTCTGCATTCCACATCGAGGAATCTGCATCGATTGCGGGGGTGAAGACTACCGCACCCAGCGCAAGTCGGTTGGTATTGGCAGCCCGCTGACCCATGACTGGTTGGCTGGAAATCTTCTTTAGCTCGAGACTGATTGGACCGAGACCCCTGGTTGATCCTTCTCCGCGTCAACCGTTATCTTGAACCTTGAATTCCCAATATTAGAGGTTGGAATTTCTCAGGTATACCCCAGAATAATGCCGCCAATAACTTCATCTTCTAATGGTTTTCCTATACTTTCTAGTTGTTGTACAATGCTTACAATTCGGTCTATATAATCGTTTAACGTATTAAAATCTTCAAATTTTGTCTTAAAAATCGACCAATACGCCTAACGATACCAGCATCTTCAAATGTTCACTGCAAATTTAACCATGCCTCTCTTGCCGGACTAGATTTCTTTGTTTCACATATGACATTTGGCTTAATAGATAAATTAATTATTGCCAATGCTTTATTATCTAAATCCTTGTCAACTGTCGAACCTTCAGGATATTCTCTGCATCGCCATAAGCCGGAATCAATCAAAAAATTCTCCATCCAAAATTTCCATTCTGAATAATTTTTACCATTTAAATGAATTGATTCTGGTAAACCGCCTATTGAAGTAGTCGCAATACATTCATATGATTTAACAGTTACTTTATCATTTAACTGTTTTTGAAGCGATAATACTTCTGCTTGCAATTTTTTAAAATCTTCTGTTGCCATGTTCCACAAAATACTTATTCTTTGCTATCTTATTGAGGGCCCATAACCTCTTAGCAGAGAAAATTAATATATACGGAAGCGTTAATAGCAACGTTTATTTTTACAATGAAAATATACCTAAGACAGATTTTATAAAAATTATATTGACAACAATATAACAATTTTCATTTTTTTTTAAACAAACCATCATGAACAACTATACCTAATAGTCAACATAAAACATCAAGGTAGTTTCCAACACTGTGTAGAAGATTCTCTTCAAAATAAAAAAGATTTTGCCCAAAAAATATTGTGCAATACTACTAATGTATGCGATTCTGTAGGAGTTTCTGTTAGAAGTGAATCCACAGTCCAAACAAGTGGGATTTCATTAAAAAAATTTAACAAATTGTACCATAAGTTTCAATATTAATAAATAATTCGTTAGTTTTCTTTATTACGGTAAACAGTCAAAAATTATCAATCGTGCAAAAATAATATTCATTTGTGTGTGTTTTCTCTAGGAAGCAACATAACATAAATCCGATACATTGTTCAAAGACGTAAACTATTTTACTCTTATTATCTTACCTAAGTAACTGGTAGACTAGCATACAAGAAAATATACAAACTAAAATTCCACTAACGGACAATCCGAACATCGCTCTAAGACATGAATACAGGGCACCGTGTATCACTTCACAGTCAGGAGTTGAATCGAAAACATACCGCATACCTGAAATAAAAATCTTTTTTATTTTTCTTATTTTTTTTTTATTTTCACAAAGCTTTATGAAGGTGTTCCAACCAAGTTTTTTTACGTGGGAGAAGTGGGCTCCTGGGTCCAAAACGGTAAAATCGATTCGGCAACTCCGCTCCGCTATACAGGATGTCCCAGACTAATTTATCCAGGCTATATCTCTTAAACGAATAAAGAATTTCGAATAGGACAAAATCTGATCTATTCCATTTTCAATACACTTTAATATGGCGTGGAAAAAATTATCCTCTAAATATTCATCCCTTAGTTACAACCCCTCCAAAATTATAAAAAATGTACAGGGTGCTATTAAGAAATTTAAAGTTAGGGGTTGTAACTAAGGGATGAATATTTAGAGGATAATTTTTTCTCCGCCATATTAAAGTGTATAGGACATGGAATAGATCCGTTTTTGTCCCATTCGAGAATCTTTATTCGTTTAAGAGATATAGCCTGGATAAATTAGTCTGGGACACCCGGTAGATTCCGTCCGCCGGTTACGAGGGAGTTATCGTAATATTTAAAATATATACTCTTAGTATTAATATTTACATATTACTAAAAAAGGTCGGAAGTCATAAAAATAATAATAAAAACATTGAAAATCATTGAATTAATAGTAAACAAAAAATATTATTGATTCTTCCATTGGAGCTGGTGGATAAATGAAGTTGTCCATGAATTAAATTTTACACAGAGGTAGAAAAAATAATTCTATTTCATCTGGCATATTCAAAAATTACTTACAAACATTCCGAGTGGCCAAAAAATGGATTTTAAGAGAATTTTTAACGCAAATTCGTATATATCCTTTGGAGTTGGTGGGTAAATGAAGATGTCCATAAATTAAATTTTACACAGAGGTAGAAAAAATAATTCTCTTTCATCTATTTTATTCAAAAGTTACTTACAAATCTTCCAAGTAGGCTAAAAATAGATTGTAAAAGGACGAATAATTTTATTGTTTAAACCTACCGCCCAACCTCAGACCGTTTCCCACTTGTAAGACGCAGAAAGAGAATAATATAAGGTAAAAGCACCATATTCCGACGTATGCTGAATTGAGCCCTAATCCCGCCGTATTTCTTAGGGCAAACTTAGTTCAGTCAATATCTTTAAACTGACCAAAAATATCTAAGCGCAATCAATGTGAGTCTTTACAGTGTAAAATTGAAGAAGTAAACCACGATTATTTGGATCTAGTTTGCATTTAGTTCTAGCCCGAGCCCCGTCAGTCTAGGTATGACATTGAGTGAAAAACGTCGTCATTTTGGTAAGTAGATCGAATGTGATAATTTAAAATATTTTGAAAATTAAAAGTTTCTGTTAATCTGAGCGGGTTTCATTTTTCTTTTATGTGAAAGAAAAGGTGTTAGAAATAATTTCTGATTGGTTTTGGTTTATTATTGTGACTTAAACTTGTTAAAAATACGTATAAATAAATACGTGGAAATAAGGGCTCATTTTTGTTACCAGAGCTAATGTCGCCGTATTACGTCGAAATAAGGATTTTCTTCTGTTGTATTCAAATCAAAATATAAAATCTAAATAAATTGCAATTATACAAAAAATATATGTAAACTTTAAGTTAGGCATTAATAATAGTTATGAGCAAAATACGTTCCATATATTTATCACTAGAACATGGAGATACAACAAACTTTATGTTTGCAATTATACTAAAAAAACTCTTGTATAATAAAAAATACTCTTAAAATAGAAGCAAAGTATATTTGAAATTGCATTATTTGTGTTTTTTTTTAATTAGTAATAATACAAATCTGACAAACCTTTATAAAAATTACGTCGGCATAAGGAGACTTTTTATCTAGTCCAAAAAGTAATTCCGACTCGTATGCTTAGTTACTGTTTTGGTTGTTTTAATAGTAAACAAATAAATATGTACATTTTATAATATTTTATGCCTAGCCATTTTTTTATTTTTTAGCAAAATGGCACCTATATCAATAGCTAAAGCGAAAAATAAGACAAAAAAGGTATTCAAATAATGCAAATAAAGCCTCCCGAATTTACGGAATACCACAGACTACATTGAAGAATAAAAGACAACAGAGAGATATTTTTAAGCCAAGTGAAAAACCACCCATCTTAACAGCCGAAGAAGAAAGCCTAATAGTTGTTTGGATTTGGAATATATTGGAAATGGCCAACCATTGAGTATAATAAAAAAAATGAAATTATTTCTTGCATAAGTGCTCCCAGCCTTATAAATAAGAGGGGATTTTAATCTGTCCCTGAGATAAAAGATTTAGAATAAAAGTGCCATATTTTTTTAATGATATGTATAAATTTAAATTTTAGATACCAAAGTTTTTTTTAATTTAAAGTAAGTTTTTAAATTTGTAAATGTTTTTTTGTACCAATGATAAAGTGCTCTTGTTACAAGAGGAATAACAATTCCTTGTAATTGTTTAAACAATTTCGGTTTAAACAATATGGCACCGGGTTGCGCCATGGCAACATGCATTTATATCATTAGGAGGGCAATTTGAAAAGAATCACATAAAAAAATTCAGATGGAATAGTTTTCGGTACTCATGCGCCGATTCCTCCTGGACTCTCTTTAAAAAATTATATTTCTTGCGATATGTCTTCTTTAAAAAAAGATATTTCTTCTTTGGAACACAAAGTTTCTACTGATATGTCTTCTTTAAAAAATGATATTTCGTCTTTGGAAAATAAAGTATCTTCTGATATTTCTTCTTTGGAAAATAAAGTTTCTTCTGACATTAAGCCCGCGCATATGCGTATGAAGTAACTTCAATATGCCAATCTGACCATGCTAGTTGTAGCTAAACAGCTGTTATTGTTTTTAAAAATCTATGTTTTAATTAAAACGTGACAGTTTTGTTAAAAAGTTTAATTTTTTATGTTCCTAGACATATAGCTCCAATTTATTTTTTATATATAGGAATTTGCGTTAAAAATTCTCTTACAATCCATTTTTAGCCTACTCGGAACGTTTGTAAGTAACTTTTAAATATACCAGATGAAAGAAAATTGTTTTTTCTACCTCTGTGCAAAATGTCATTTATGGATATCTTCATTTACCCACCAGCTTCAAAGGATATATCCGAATTTGCGTTAAAAATTCACTTATACTTCATTTTTAACACACTAGGAACATTTATTAAGTATTTAAATAATATTTTAATTCATTTTATATTTTTGTTTTCATTTAAATTAATTTGTTTTTTATCAACCACTAATTATCATGGTTCCCCCGTATTTGAATGTATTATCATGTGAGAGGGTTCAATTATTGTACATACAACTTGGTGGACGAGTTTGAATGCACAGTGGATTCTTATGCGTTGTTGCCAAATGGGTTGGTTGTCGTAGTTCTACGGTAGGAGCTAGGTACTAGCTTCACCGCGATGTTTTTTTATGCATTTTCACCTACTGAATTCGAATTTCGAGGGAGCTGTAAAATGGGACCCCCAATTGTTAGTAACAATTTAATTGTTTAAACAATCAGAATTTTTTTGTTGATAAAGATAGGGATTAAACAATTTCAAATTTGTATCTAAACATTTAGATTGGTTATAAACTATATAGAATGCACGAAGAATGTGCGATCTTATGGAATCACTTGTTGCTGGTAATTTCTCTAGTATAGCACATTTTCTATTGCGAGTCCATTATACAGGGAGTCTCGAAAATAACGGTCATAAATTATACCACAGATTCTGGGGTCAAAAATATGTTGATTGAACCCCACCTACCTATATACCTACTATAGTGCACACAAAAAAAGTTACAGGGTGCTAAAATTAAAAATTTAAATAGTTTTTTTAACATTACTCTAAAACGATTTAACGTTAATATATGAAAATTTATAGGAAATACTAGTAGAGAATACCCAATAAATTGGAAACAGTTGCATTCAATTATTTTGATTTATTATGTATTTTCAGATGGGATCAACACCGCTTTCACCCCCAACTTTTTTTAGGGCTATAATTTAACAAAATATCAATCAAACGTCTATTCTTAAACTTTTGTGTCTCTCTGTATTTCTTTGTAAATATTTTATTATGGAAGATACAGCGTTACACACCCTTTAAAATACCAATTTCAATATTGAATATTTAAACTACATTTTCACAAATAATAAAAACATATTTATTATTAAATTAGAATTTATAAAATGGTAAATAGGAATAAAATAATAAAAATTTAATGTGATACACTTGTAATACATAATGGGACTGGGAAAGTGTAACGTCAAAATTTGTATTCTATGCTGTTGAACTGGGAAATGTCAACGAAATGATTCCAAACGGCAATATTAAGCGATGCGATAAATTATTTTGTCACGTGACTACAGATCAGAGGGATTAATTGAACTAAACGAACGGTACAGATCACTATTAGTCAAAAGTGTCAAATGTCATACCTATTTATTTTTGTTTTTTGTTGTTGGAGTGTGCGATAATTTGTGGTTAAAAAATAATCAAACTAATTTGTGATTTTTGCATTAAATTTAAATCAAAAGATCAAGTTTTTCCATTATAAAAAAATACAAGTTCTTAAACATAAAACCTAACCTCACAAACTCAGATTAATTTCTTTGATCTGCTAAAATATTCTTAGTTAAAAGATCGTAATCCGATTGCTCCGATTAAAATTGCCGAACGGTCGAGATTTACCTCCCCTACATCTAGATGTAATAAACGAACGATTTTAACAAGTCTGACTGATCGGATGTAAATACCGAACGCAACTATTATAAATCTCCGGAAATAACTATTGTTTGAGTTATTTTCTTATTATTTTACTTTGAAGTATAATGGAAGTATCATAATTAAATACATATAAGCAAAATCTTTCCAAATTCGATTTTTAAAGTACCATTTTTGTAAGTATTCTTAAAATTTATGAAAATGCACAAATTTGAAGGTTATGTTATAATATTTTTAGGGAAATTGTTCGTCTATCTACTTTAGTGATATGTAAATCATATGAATGAACACTTACCAATGGAAACACAGTAATTACCTCCCAAAAATCAAGAAAATACAATAAAATAGTTAATAACACCTATAAAACATACCATAAAAAAGTTGTTCGGAATCATTTGGTTTGACATTTACGTGACTACTTCCTCAGTTCATTTTAATTAATGTTATTTACAAGTTATTTCAAATCTGCTACGTATGTAGAATTAACGTCAGGGTATTTGTTGTTGCTTTTTTGACATAAGTAGAAAAGTTTTTCTAGTTAATAACTCAAAATGAATAATTAGTTTCTCAGAAATGGCTGATATGCACTTAGTATTAGATAAAGATTTCATTATGAAAATAGCGGTTGTATGTATTACTTTCATTTTCTAATTATGTGAATGTGAAGAAAATGATGCGGCGACAGCAAGGCGCTATGCTGACAAGTTCCCTTTTAGAAATGTACCAGATAGGCAAATTTTCCTGACTATTGACCAAAATTTAACAGAAACATAGACACTTTAAAAAACAAGTTCTCGGTAGTAGTGGTCGTCCAAAAGACGTTGCGAATGCAGATGATATAATAGAAATTGTTGACGAACACCCGGACACGAGCATAAGAAAGATAGCACATAAAATGCAATCGATCATAATTACTCAATATTTAACATTTTGGTGGCCGGAAACTGGCTACAATAGGTGCGTTCTTTTTAACTGAGATCTCAGCTCACTTCGGTTGAAGTGATCTGATATAAAGTGATGTGAGTAAGCACCAAAAAGAACGACAAACGCGCGACCTACGATTTCTTGCTCCCCACCACTTGGTGGGGAGCAATTCTAACTGATACCCCCGCATAGCACATTCAGCATCGGTAAAGGGGGAGGAAAAATCTCAGCTCACTTCGAAGTGAGTGAATCGAAAAGAACGCGCACATTACCGATGTGAGCTGAGATTAACTGAGATCTCAGTCAAAAAGAACGCACCTAATATTAACTTCTGTAGAACCGTCATATAACTTTATATTCCAGTTCTCGGCCACCATGGCCGACAAATGGAAAATCGTGATTTTGACATTTATTAAAAACTGAATTGGCGAAATACATTTTTGAAGTGGCAAGATCCGATTTGTTTGATTACGATTGTTTCATTCGATTTTTGGTATCTTTTTTTTTATATTCTATTAGTCATTTTATTATTTTGGATAAAATACAATTCCAAAATCCAGCTCCAAAAATGTAAACAAAAAAAACCATATCTACACAAGCGTGTATGATTCATTTACTACCTTCTTCCTTCTTCGCTGTTGGTGCGCTGTTGCCAACTCGTAAAATACAGTGCGCTTAAAAACACTACTTTATAAAGTAGTAGTAGGAGTTTTATAAATTAAACCTTAGTTTATGAACTATTAGGAATTATTTAAAAGACCAAAAAAAAATAGGAGGCTTCCCCATTGTAATTAAATGATAAAGTATTTCTTAATTTTTTAACAGTGTAGGTATTCAAGTTTCAACTAATACATCGGGTTTTAACTTCGTTTAAAAGAAATGAACCAAAATATATCAGATCTTTACCTTCGTCAGCTACAGGGTGTGCTTCTAACAAAACTGAGTAACACGTACAAGTTCTGGTTTTCTGAGTATAAACACATTCTCTTAAAGTTTGCAATCGATTCATATGAATAACGGTAGTTGTAATGGTGACCAATACACACATTAAGGCACATACTAGACAGCAAAGTCCACAAATTTTTATCTAAAACATAAAAAAGCGTAAAAATGTATTGTTAAGAAAAACATGTTGACATTTCATCTCATCTTTGTAATAGCGTTTTCTTTTGAGACCAGAGCAACGCACTGAGTGCACACTGAGAGCGAGTTGTGTGTTCTATTGAAATGTCATTAGGGAGAGCAATCTGTCACGCATGTTCTTTTGAACAGACGGCTCACTCTCGATGTGACCTGAGGGCACCAAAAACTGTTCCGACTATTCGACTCAGGGCAATACCATGGTACAACAAATTTACAAGACAGGACAATACGAATAGGTTAGGTTCAAGAGTTCAACGCGTTCAACGATCAAGTTCAAGTTGAAATTGGTAACTATGGAGGAGGTAAATAGGTCTTTGTGCAGAATGTATAAAACGTTTCTTTATTGTACTTATTTTATTTTATTTTAGTACGCCTGTAATCTCATATTCATCTTCAGAAGAATATGAAGAAAATACCTTAAGTTCTCCTTCAACTTATATTCGCTTCGGTGATTTCAGAAAAAATTTTCAAGTACTAATAATAACCAAAAAAGTGCACTATATCAAATGTATTCTTTTGAAATGTTAAAAACACGCAGTTCGCCCTGAAAACGTCCGTTGCCAGTGCATAGTAAAAACTGGGGTAGTGCAGGAGCAATTTCTTTCTACTAATCTCAAAAGAAAACGCTATAACACTTATTGTCGTCTAGGGTGATTGCACCAGCAGTAGTCTTCCACTTAAAACTATTTCATAGGTTTGACATGGCCCCATAGTTGGATATTCACACATAAGCAAATAAAAAAATTATGCTGAATAGAACAAGTCATTAGAATCATAAATATCATAAATATTTTGGAAAATCGTGGTTTTGATACACCAAAGCGCCAGCCATTGCTTAATAAAAAGAAAAAATTATTTATTTTCATTGTTCCTGCATCAGAACTGCAGTTTAACATGTTCAGATACCTCCCACATCAAAAGTTTATTGTAGATATGTAACATGTCTATCGCCATGCTACCCTTCCTTAGTTTACCGTCCGAACCCTAAAATCAAGCCCGACCCACTGTACATTAGGCACAACCTTATCATCGTTACCAAACCCACCCCTACAATAGAACGCACCCGAAACAGAACCCTTACCAACACGAACGCAACCGTCCAAGCGGAAACGATTGTCAACACCCTTATAAATTAAGACACATGTCCTGTTTCTTTCTTTTCTTTTGACGAAACCCTTAGTGGCAAGTTGTCTGCAGACTTTAGACAATCCATTTCTCTTGTTGTATCACAGAAGATACAGTCCGCTAGTACGGAGAGATAATCCGCTAGTAGGGAGAGATATACTCGCTAGCAGGGAAAAATATAGTCTCTAGTAGAGAGCTATTATAGTAGCAGTTTCTTTTGACGAAACAGCAAGTTCCAGTACCGTAGCAGTTCTCACAAACCGAGACCACCGGATCACTCTACCAAATAAGATAAGTCAAGTCCATTTACATCTCCTGTGGCAATTTACAATTTTTTATTAATAAACGAATATTCTTTAAATATCAGTTTGACTATAAGTCTTAAGGGTGCGGCGTGTTCCGTTGTCATTAACCTTAGTTTATTAGTGTAATTTCAGTTGTTTAATTGTAAACGTATAAAAAGATAGTAGCGCCCTTAAACCTTATATACCACTAATCCTTTCTATAGTAAGCAGTAACTTGGAGACAAACCACTCCTTGAGAGAGTCTCATAGCCGGATCCCTTTTTGGGAGTGTTATGGTTACAAATTGGCTTCCTGTCTTTTTGGGAACTATTAATGTTACAGATGTAACAAAATTAAGCTGAAACATACCGTTGAAAAAGTTGTTTCCCACTATTTTAGTTCCACGACGCAACGCCCGAGCAACGGTCATTACGACCACCGTTAATTGAAATGAGAGGGTGTAAATAATTGTATTGGCAGTACAGGCAAATCTAGCGGAATATGGAGGGAAAACTGTGGCCGAAAGTTTGGCGGAATTTTCGAAGTTAAAGAGTTATCATTTTGCTTTGAAACTGCAAAAGCAGCCGACAACTGGAAGTGGCCGGCCAACTGGCGCAATTACCCTTGAATTGTGGTCGTGTTGATGGAAAATACGACAAATACTAATATACTAGTGACATAAAAATCCAAACACCCAGTTTAAGTGATTTTATTTTAATAAAATTTGGTGTTAAATATTTTATTTTACTGAAATAAACAATTGATAAAATGTTCAGCCTTATCAGTTAAAGATTACGGTTTTTAAACTGCTTTTTTTGAATGAAATGAAAAATGAATAAATGAATTTTGTAGCCGTAGTAAAGATCCAAATTTTGCGGATTTTTGTTCTTGACATTCTTTACGATTGGTTGCGATGCCTAGGGTACGGAGACCTGTACGATTTCGTCATCTTTGTGGGTTTGATAGGGGTCGTATAGTGGGACTTCGGGAAGCTGGATTTTCTTTTCGGGAAATTGCAGTTAGAGTGCAAAGAAGTGTAGACACCGTGGTTAGGTGTTGTCAGGCATGGCTTTGAGAAGGCCGTACGTAAAGAGCAAGGGGCTCTGGACACCCCCGTACAACAACAGACCGTGAAGATCGCCGCCTAAGATTATTGGCCTCAGGTGACCGTTTCTCCACTATCAGGTCCATTGCAAATGAATGGATTGCAGAACACGGAAGACCTATTGGCATGCGAAGTGTTTACCGACGAATAAGACGTTTTGGCCTGTTTTCATACCGACCACACTGGGTCCCCCTTTAACTCCAGAACACCGACGTAATCGCCTTGAGTGGTACAGAGAACGGTCACTCTAGGATCAGAATGGAACAGGACAGGAATTCTGTGCACTATCGCTTTCGACATGTCGAATTCTACAGTCGCTTTCGACATGTAAAAGCGATATCTCGCGAAAACGGTATTCTGTGTACCTCTCGACAATACTTCAGTATCAACACGATATATAGAAATTCTGGGGAATTTTTAAATTTCTTCAGACATTTTAGGAATTAGTTGGTTTTGAGATGTTTGTTGTTATTTTTCTGGTTTTTATTTAATTATTGGTACTTGCGTTGGCTATTGGATAAATATAATAGGAGTTAAGCTTAACGTAAGTCCTTTCTCAAACATAAAATGCTTAGTTTTTTTTTTGGGACCTTATTATATGGTCTTATATTGATTGCTATAAAAATCGTTTGTCATAAAATATTTCTCTGCTAAACAGTTAAATAAACAATAAAAAAATCTTTTAAAAAGTTTTTATTTTTTCATATGCTTCAAGATAATTTTTTAAATAACATAATCATTCAAAGAGAAGAATTTCTAGAAGATATTCGGACTTTCAATGTTATGAAGAGGCAAATAAGAGATGAAACAAACCCTTTTAAATTAAGGGATGATCTATTTAAAAAGTCTTTTAGATTAACAAAAGAAATGGCTCAATATATCCTTCATATTATTGTTGAAGGTATAGTTTTATAGCAAGACCTGCCGACAAAGCGTTTCCTTCACCTTTTCCTTGGGTCCCATTAAATTTGTTGGTTATTATAAGGCTGTGATTATTTTCAGGGGCATTTAAAAATGCTTCCCAATGCTGGTTTGCCACTCTCATATTAATCAATAAAATCAAAATTTATTTTTAAAAGTATACAATACAACAATGAATAACAATACGGACACAGAACACAACAGATAAAAAATATTTTTTCGACGATCGTTAAAAAAAGTCCACTTTTTTTCACAGTTATTAGTTCATAAAGTCCACTTTTTTTCACAGTTATTAGTTCATAAAGTACCACTTTTTTTCACGTGTTAAAAAAAGTTACTTTTTTTAACATGTTAAAAAAAGTAAAATGACAGCTTACAGTCTAGTTATAAGAAGTTTTGTCATCAATTTAGTGGTCTGTCACGATAGCGTATGAGCAAGCACAAGGTCCTACTAAGCAAGAGGTCGTCGGTTCGAATCCCGCGTCGGAACTATTTTTTTTATTTATTAAATACTTATACCTATCCAGGGATAGGTTATCAAAACTGGGAAGTATTTAAAATTATTCCTGTTAACCAAATTATAGAAAATTTCATTATAAAACACATAGAATCGGCCAATCACGTCACCTATGGAAAACCAAATAAGAGTTGACATTTTAGAAACGCTAAGTAATTTGTTTGTGATTTGACAGTTAGTATTTCGTGTACTGAGTAAAATGGAAGAAAATAATTCGAATTTCGAGGAAGAAACATATATTTGTAGTACTCCCGAAGAAATAATAGAGGCGGCTAACGAAGCTACGCAAAATTTATTACCGGAAAAATCCAAAGAAATTTATAAAAAAGAATATGCTATGTTTATGGAGTGGAAAAGGCAAAAGGAAGTTAACAGCTTTAGCGAACGTGTATTATTGGCATATTTCCAAGAAAAAGCCAAAACATTTAAATCTTCTACCTTATGGTCAAGTTACTCAAAGCCAAAGTCGGTAATTATTTAGAACAGCTACTTCTGGCCTATCTTCAAAATTTTTATAAAAATTGTTTAATTAATAGCTAAAAACAACGAATTGAGTATTTATTTAGTGCGCTCAAGCATATTTTTTTTCAAAATTAATTTTTAAAGTTGGAACTATTTTTTGATCGCGCTGCCATTTTTAGCAGTATGGCGTCTGAAAATCGTATGCAAATAGTAATACGCGACAAATAACAAAGAAAATAAATTATTTTGATATATATTACATTATAAATTTGACCGAAAAAACATTAAAATAGTAATCTTATGATATATAAATATACTCTCATGACTTACTTTTAAAAATGGCTTTCCTAAAAAGATGTATCGACACTCATCATTACACTATTCACATTCTGTATTTTAATTAATTAAAATCTGCACCACACAATATTTATATAATTAAATATAGGTACTCTCTGAAAAACTAAATATACAATAATTATAACTCGTAATCATCTTAACAAAATGTTCTATTTAACAACAAAATTTATTCTGCAATACACAATACTAAAATCAACTTTTTAACAGCGCTATCTGCTGTTCCGAACATAACTTGCGTTATGTCATGTAGGTACCAGCGTTGCCACATCTCTAAATAAAACCTAAATATTACCATCATATTTTTTAACATTATAAATATATAAAAATATTGAAAATAAAATGTGAAATGTAAAGAGAATATTACTAACCAAATCAAATTGGTCTTTTTGCATTTTATAAAAGATAAAACAAAGATAAACAAACACGCAAAATTCAGTGGCGGGTGGCGATGCTATCCTAATCCAACCAAACTTAACCAAACCAAACTTAACTAAACCTAACCAGAACTAACCAAACCTAACCAAACCAAATCTAACCTAACCTAACCTAACCTAACCTAACCTAACCTAACCAAACCTAACCTTACCTAACCTAACCTAACCTAACTTAACCTAACCAAACCTAACCACACCAAACCTAACCAAACCAAACCTAACCAAACTTAACCTAACCTAACCTAACCTAACCAAACTTAACCTAACCTAACCAAACTTAACCTAACCTAACCTAACATAACCAAACCTAACCTAACCCAACCTAACCTAACTTAACCTAACCAAACCTAACCACACCAAACCTAACCAAACCAAACCTAACCAAACTTAATTGGCCAACCTAACCAAACTTAACCAACCTAACCAAACTTAACCTAACCTAACCTAACCTAACCTAACCAAACTTAACCTAACCTAACCTAACCTAACCTAACCTAACCTAACCTAACCTAACCTAACCTAACCTAACCTAACCTAACCTAACCAAACCTAACCCGGTTATGGTCTAACCAAGACCTAACCCGGTTATGGTCTAACCAAGACCTTTGATTAGGTCTGGTTTGGTTAGGTTAGGTTAGGTTAGGTTTGATTAGGTCTGGTTTGGTTAGGTTAGGTTTGATTAGATCTGGTTTGGTTTGGTTAGGTTAGGTTAGATTTGGTTTGGTGAGGTTTGGTTAGTTCTGGTTAGGTTTAGTTAAGTTTGGTTTGGTTAAGTGTGGTTAGGTTGGGATTGGTTAGGTCTGGTTAGGTTAGGTTTTGGTTAGGTTAAGTTTGGTTAGGATTGGTTTGGTTAGGTTAGGTTAGGTTAGGTTAGGTTAGGTTAGGTTAGGTTAGGTCTGGTTTGGTTTGGTTTGGTTTGGTTAAGTTTGGTTAGGTTAGGTTAGGTTAGGTTAGGTAGGTTAGGTTAGGTTAGGTTAGGTTAGGTTAGGTTAGGTTTGGTTAGGTTTGGTTAGGTTAGGTCTGGTTAGGTTTGATTAGGTCTGGTTAGGTTAGGTTAGGTTTGGTTAGGTTAGGTTAGGTTAGGTTAGGTTAGGTTAGGTTAAGTTTGGTTAGGTTTGGTTAGGTTAGGTTAGGTTAGGTTAGATTTGGTTTGGTTAGTTCTGGTTAGGTTTAGTTAAGTTTGGTTTGGTTAAGTTTGGTTGGATTAGGATAGCATCGCTACCCGCCACTGAATTTTGCGTGTTTGTTTATCTTTGTTTTATCTTTTATAAAATGCAAAAAGACCAATTTGATTTGGTTAGTAATATTCTCTTTACATTTCACATTTTATTTTCAATATTTTTATATATTTATAATGTTAAAAAATATGATGGTAATATTTAGGTTTTATTTAGAGATGTGGCAACGCTGGTACCTACATGACATAACGCAAGTTATGTTCGGAACAGCAGATAGCGCTGTTAAAAAGTTGATTTTAGTATTGTGTATTGCAGAATAAATTTTGTTGTTAAATAGAACATTTTGTTAAGATGATTACGAGTTATAATTATTGTATATTTAGTTTTTCAGAGAGTACCTATATTTAAATATATAATTATTGTGTGGTGCAGATTTTAATTAAATAAAACAGAATGTAAACAGTGTAGTGATAAGTGGATAGGTGTCGATACATCTTTTTAGGAAAGTCCGCCTGTTAAAAGTAAGTTGTGAGAGTATATTTATATTATAAGATTACTTTTTTAATGTTTTTTCGGTAAAATTTAAAATGTAATGCATATCAAAATAATTTGTTTTGTTTGTTATTTGTCGCGTATTAATATTTGCATACGATTTTCAGACGCCTTACTGTTAAAAATGGCAGCGCGATCAAAAAGTAGTTCCAAATTTAAAAATTAATTTTGAAAAAAATATGCTTGAGCGCACTAAATGAATACTCAATTCACTATTTGTAGACCATAATTAAAGTATTTTTGTAAAAATTACGGAAATTGGCCAGAAGTAGCTGTTCTAAATAATTACCCCAAAGTCAACACTAATTGCAAATAATCAAATTGATATCAGCAAATATCCAAAGCTTATATCATTTCTGAAGCGGCAATCTGTTGGTTATAAAGCAAAAAAGTCCAAAACATTCTCAAGGAAAGAACTGAATAAATTTTTGCTGGAGGCACCTGATGACATATATCTAATGACCAAGGTAAAACTTTAGTTATTATAAAATACCTACTAGGTAGTTACATTTCAGAAAATAGGTAAGGGGAGAGAAAATTTGAGAATGTAGTTTCTGTTTGTACTATTCATAATTTCGCCTAGATTATTGCAAAAAAATGGGGCAACAATAACTTCCGTAGTTTTGATATTTGCTTTAGGTATTATAGGGATGTATTTATTTTTAGGTAGCTGTTATTTTTGGAATAGCTGGAGCGTGCCGCAGAGAAGAGTTGTACAAGATGTCAATTAATAACATTGAAGACAGAGGATCCGTATTAGTGATAAAAATCCCTGATACTAAAACCCATATAGAAAGAACGTTTACCGTCATCGAAGATTCCGGAGTTACCAATTTGAACCTGTTAAATATTTACAAAAAATATGTTTCACTAAGACCAACAAACGCGAAGAGTACACATTTATTTTTAACTTACAGAAACGGAAAATGTATTAATCAAAGAATTGGTATAAACCAATTTTCTAAAATACCCTTTAAGGTAGCAAAATATTTAAATTTGGCCAAACCAAATGCCTACACGGGCCATTCGTTTAGAAGAACCTCGGCGTCACTGCTCGTTGATGCTGGAGGTGACTTGCTTCAGCTAAAAAAACACGGAGGATGGAAGTCCAGTGCAGTGGCCGAGGGCTATGTTGATGGTTCATTTATGAATAAAATAGACTGTGCTTCCAAGATTTTGAGTGGCGTTAATAAACCAGCATCAGCGCCAACAACTTCGAGTACTTCGACCACTTCAACTAATGTACAAAATGAATTACACCTCCTAGATATGGCCAACAATAGAGGTCACGAATCGATATCAATAAGTCAAATAAATTCCGAAAAAAATTCTTTATCGGAGCCAAAAATTAATATCATGAGCTCAAATAATTGTACTTTCAATATAAATATAATGAAGTAAATAATAATTGTTACACACGATACCTAATTATAATTTGTTATAATAAAAAAATATTTAAAACAGTTCAATAAATAAATTTGTTATATTTGTTCTCTCTGTTTATTTATCTACAAATTAATAGGCTACATTCTGTTACTAATTCTGCAACAAAACGGAAAATAAAGTAAGTATGGGACAAAATTTCTTACGATCGTCGAAAAAATATTGTATGCAACACATGCATAAAGTGCCTTTTTTCACTCTTGGGATTGCGGCACTCACCTTCGGTTCGTGCGCGCAAATTTCCCAATCGTGAAAAAAAGTACCACTTTATGCACTTGTTGCATAAATTACTATTGTTATAAATAGGTTGTTTTATTGAAGCGATACCTCAAAACGTATCCCATTCAAGCGACATGACGTATTGAAATGTGTACACGGAATACCGTTTGTTTGAAACGACATGTCGCTATCGAAAGCGATAGGATACAGAATACCTCTCCAGTATTGTCTTTAGTGACGAGTCTCGATTTTGTTTAGGCATGCACGAGGGTCCAGCGATGGTTATAAGACGACGTGGTGAAAGGAGAAATCCACGGTTTTATGTTGAAAGTAATGTTCATCAAACTGTTGGAATTATGGTTTGGGGTGCTATAGCTTATGGTTCGAGATCACCTTTAATCTTCATCAGAGGTAACATGAACGCGCAGCGTTATACACTGTTAAAAATTTCTTTGGTAATTTTACCAAAAATGTGTAGGAAGTTTTAACGCAAAACAATTTAATAAATTTACTAAATAGAATGCCTTATCTCAATTTAAGAAAATTACAAAATATTTTTGGAAATTTACCAAGCAATTGCAGAAAATTTGATTAGTAATTTTACTATATATTTTTGTAATTTTATTTAATAATTGATCATAAAGATGTTTAGTAAATTTACAAAGTAGTTTTGTAACTATACCACTTAATTCACTTGAATTGGGTTTGATAAAATTACAAAATATTTTTGAAAATTTGCCAAGCAGTTACAGAAAATTTGATCGGTAGTTTTACTATACAGCTTTGTAATTTTATTCAATCATTGATCATGAAAATAAGTTTACTATGCAGTTTTGTAACTATACCACTAGAAATAGGTTTGATAAAATTACAAAATATTTTTGTAAATTTGTCAGGAAGTTACAGGAAATTTGATCAGTATTGTAATTTTAATCAATAATTAGTCATAAAAATGTTTAGTAAATGTACTATGCAGTTTTCTTACTATACTGTAGGAATTTCGATTTATTCGTTTAACAAACCAAAATTCTCGTCGTCGTCTTTGAAGGTGAAATAATGCACATTTCGTTTTTTACTGGATAGATACAATTTATTATTAATACAGATTATTGATCTAGTTTTAGTGAATAAATCTAACAAATGAATATAGTTATGGTTTATTGCTGTTAGGAGCTCTCGATGGATTTTCCTTGCTTTCCTCTTACCACCTCTCTTGTACCATTGGGAGGACAAATTTGTAGGAACAATCTGTAATCAAAATTAAATTTTAAGTAAATCTTAACAAGTAAGAAAAGAAAAGTGCAAATTTGAATAACAGAACTACTACTTTGTGAATATACTGATGAGACAGATATGTGAAAATTTTTTTATGCGGGTCAAAAAGTACGCCCAAAAGTCAAGAATAGTCAGTCGATTAATTAGACAAACTCATCGAAGAAACAATATTATTAATTTACTCAAAATTGTAAACTTGAGTTTGAAACTTTTCATTTAGTTTAACGAAAAATCCTAAACTTTATCATTTAACAATATTCTATTCTTGAAAACTGTAAAACGTTTGTGTAATTCTAGATCTTAACAACTGTATACAAGTGATAATACCTATTACAGAAAAATTAAGATCTTTTATAATATAATATTGTTTTCTAACGAACTTTTCAAATTTATGTATAAAGAATATATTTTTTATTACTCACCGCTGAATTGCTTCGAGTGTTCCATCGATTTCTTGGGGATAAACAATACCAAACACATCTTAACACAAAAATGTCCACTAGAAAACGATTCAGCATGTATTATAATGCCCTTGTTGATTACTATATTATATATACATTTGCTGAGTGATGCAAATCTTCACCTGAAACAAAAATGTATTTAAAAATCAGTTTAATTTATTGAAATTAGTAGTACCTATTAAATGAACATAATTATTCAACTACAAATAATTAACAATATGCAAACGATTTTAACATTAGTCAAATTCATTTTTTTTGTAAATAAAACCATTTCATGAATTTAATAAAAATATATAAAATCTCTATACTCTGATTATTAATACATGATTGACAACAGGAACGTGCTATAAGAGATGTAAGAAAACATAAATATTAAAAAATCATTAATAATATTTTACTTACCGATAACGTATCAATATCTGTAGCACAATTATTACGCACCCTTTCGGATACGTAATAACAAATTTATTTTGTACACACACTTATAATAATAGTCCTCACGAATAAATAAACTTTCTCAATATACTGTCTCAATACCAAACAAATGGTTACTGGTTACTGTATAATAATGAATTTTTCCTAAACCTACACCCTACACATTCGAATTCATCTGAGTAACGTCTAGCGTCGGCGGCCGGCGAGCGAACTCGAGTTACGTGAAATCCGTTGGAACAATCTTTTTCTATGAATATACCTAAGTATATAAAATCCGGTGGAACAACAGCCGTTTCTGTATTTCTTTAACCACCTATCCATTTGCAATATATGTGTTATATAAATGCAGTGTTTGGCTATAGGTACTCTATTTTTTATTTGATCAATTTATTGTTTAATGGTCACCTAGCCACTTGTTTATAGTTACAGGGTGATTAACTTTTGTGATAAAGTCCATTAGTCCTGTTAAAAACAAATATGGAATATAGAATGTAGCTTTTATAGGCTTCACATTTTAAAATTATTAAGATACCTACTATACAGGGTAGGATGATTTTGAATATTTTGAATTCCTAACAGTTATGTTATTATAAATGCTCGCTTACTTTAAGATATAAATTTGGGTCTAAGTTTAAAATTTAGTTTTATTATATTAGTAGGAAATAAAAATCCAAAAATTATTTGCCGGGACAGATTTTTTTTAATATTTACAATAATATTTTCATAGAATTTTTCCGAAGTGTCAGATAGGGGACAAAAAATTTAAAAACTAAATTGTTATTGATAAGGGTAGCTGGAACACTACCGAAACGTTGAAATAAAAGCTTAAAAAAGAATTGTGGTTTAATTTCCCACATAGATTTAAAAAATGAAATGAATACACCACACCGAAGAAATCAAATAGATAATGTTTACAAAGAAAAGAGAATCTAAACAACCGATGATTTTTTTATGCACAATGGGAACTTCTATTCTATAAAACCATTGGAATTCGAACTTAAATATGTTTTCGGAGACTAGGGATTAAATTAAAATAAAATATTGTGTAATTTTACAATAAGAATAGTAAAATACCATTTTTTTTAAATTTTCAATACCTTGATTGTAATTTAAATTACAATATTGTTTTGAAAATGTACAACAAAACTTAAAAATACAAACAATGTTAGTACATTTAAGGAGCTTGATATCAAAAATTGATAACCTGTTTAGTAAAATTTCATATGGCTACAGACAAATAGTATTTTTTGGTAATTTTACAGTACATTGTGTAATTTTACAATAAGAATAGTAAATATACCAATAACTTTTTTGAATTTTCAATACTTTGTTAGTGGCTTAAATTACAATATTGTTTTGTAAATTTACAACCAAAATTTGTAATTCAAAACACAAACAATGTTAGTAAATTTAAGGAGCTTGATATCGAAAATTGATTACCTGTTTAGTAAAATTACACATAACTACGGACAATTAATATTTTTTAGTAATTTTACAGCACATTGTGAAATTTTATAATTAGAATATTAAAAATACCAAAAAAATTGTAAATATCTAAACCCTTCACAATAATTCGAATTATAAAATATTTGGTAATTTTACAAAACAATATAGTAACACAAATTACTAAAAATTTTTGGTAAATCTTCAAAGTTTGTTATTAAAATTTAATAAACAGTTACGTAAAATTACAAAACAAGTAAGATTTATACCCTAAGTTTGTAAAATTACACCGCATCTTGGCAAATTTTCTCATATTTCTTGAAAAATTACTCAAAATATGTTATAATTTGAATTCATATACACTGATTAGTAATTTAGACATCTCATGTTGAGTAAAAATGTGGTAAATTTACAAAAAATTTTTACAGTGTATCCAAGAAGTTTTAGAACCCCATCTTTACCCTATCTTGACACCTTGGCAAATCCAACTTTCCAACAAGATAATGCCCGACCACATGTCGCAAGAGTCACAATAGACTTCTTTCAACATAATGATGTAACATTGTTACCTTGGCCACCAAGATCTCCCGACTTATCCCCAATTGAGCACGTGTGAGATTTGCAACGTCCTCCTCAGACTCTAGAAGAACTTCGAGAGGAGTTGGTGGTTGCCTGGAATGAGAAACCACAGGAGGACATTGACCACCTGATCAGACGCATGCCTAGGCGCGTTGGAGATTGCGTAACACATCGAGGTGCATCCACACATTATTAAAGGTAAAAGGGCTTTAAAGCAATGCAATCATTTTGAAATTTTTCATTTACTTATTATGCTTCAGTAAGTACCTACATAAAATTTTATAAAAATAAAATCATTTAAACTGGGTTTTCGGATTTTTATGTCACTTAGTATAAGAAACAAATAACTTTGTAATTTAAAAATAAAACGTTATATTTTAATTTTTTAATAAAGGAATGGAAGATTTGTTACAAATTTATTTGTTTCCTGGTCATGATATGATCACTTTCCGCAAAGTAAAGGGTTCGTGAAATTACTTACTACAAAATTACTACTACTAGTAGACTACAAACAAATATTATAACTTACCAAATAACTATATCTGTTTTTCCTCCTTGCTAAACTCATAACACAAATTCCTGTTAGTATCAGCTGAAAGAAAAGAAAATCAATACATTTTTAGTAGAAATGCGCTATTCTTTTTTATGCGAAAGCAGGCAAAAATATCTTGATTTTTAAAGTACGAGTATAATCTATAAACCTAAAGTTAGAAATACTCTATATTTGACTCAGAATAGTTATTTACGTACAAGTCCGGGAAGTGACTTGATGTTTATGGACGAGGCGACGAAGGCGCCGAGTCAAGAATATCTAATCGAGTACCGTAATAATCACTTTACGGACGTGTATCGTACTATATTTTTTTCATACTGCCTTTGGTTTTAAACACAATAAAATATGAAACTGAAATGACATATTTGATAATTTCATCAGGAAGTCATGTAGAGTGCTGTGAAAAAATTATGTTACTTGATTTGTTCTTAACATGGTTGATTTGCTTTATAAATAAAAAATGAACGGCGGTTACCAAGTAACAATGTAAATAAAGGCAGACATATTAAATTTTTCTGCTCACACGAAATATCTGCGGAGAAAATGGATCTGAAATTATATGAAATTGCTGAGAAAACTGCGGAAGCAAATCATTCCAGTTAAGTCTGCGGAAAGATATGAAAAAGAATATGCGCTGTTTTGCAACCGGCGTGAACAACACAATTTGAAAAGTAGTACTGATGAAAATATGATGTTGGCTTACTTTTTGGATGTCGTAAGAACAGTTTTTTTAAAGACTATTCTTTTCAACAGTTTAAATTTTCAGTCAAAAACATTCAACCCTTCTTCATTATGGTCCAAATACTCGATGGTAAAATCAATGATAATGGTTAATGAGAATATCAACATATCAAGTTGATAGCTTTTTTGAAAAAACAAAATGTAGACCATCAGCCAAACCAGTTGAAGGTGCTGACAAAGAAACAAATTTAAAGCTTCATGAGGGACGCTCCAGATAAAGAATATCTATTACTCAAAGTAATAGCATTAAGGTACCTTTGCTAAATAAGGCCCGGGCAGTATTATGGCCCACCGCCCGTAATTCGCATACTAAAGCGACATCTATTGATCAGGGTCCGTGTATCTAAAGTTCGTGTTGTATACTAGTACAGGCACTTGTGAATCTGGTTGCATAGATTTGCAGTTTCTAATATTACGCTAACGAAAATTCCTTGGCTGCTTTTTATAACATTCGTACAACAAGAAATTGCCTCAATTTCGTCCCCACTTTGCAATTAAAGGTACGTAAAGGTTTCACTTAATTAATTAGACATTTGGTAATGTATATTTGTGACCAGGCGATTTTCTGTTCACTGCAACAGTTATTCTAACCTCAAAATATTCAAGTTATCTAGGACGGAAATATGGCCCATGGATGGGCCGTATTTCTAATTAATGGGCTGTATTTCCGACTAATGACTATTTTTCTAAATTTTAATTTTCTTTCAGATCATGGAAAAATTGTGCAGGGGTATTAGGGCAAATTGGACAGAAGATATGATGACTGAAGCTATGAACTTGTTGAAACAAGGTAAAAGTCAAAGATATGTAGAGAAATAATGTGGTATTCCAAGAACTACTCTTAGAAACCACTTAAAAACAGGAAGTTCCAAAAGAAAATTAGGGCTGAAGTCCTTGGAACACCCAGGTTTTGGTGAACTGTTGTTTTGGTTAACTTTTCTTGTTATGTCTCCATCTCCATCTGTCATATCTGGTGGACGCGTAGATTCTGAACAAGCCTGAGTTGTTTTTTTAGTAGATTACTTAGAGGGGCGTTATCTTCGGAGTCACTAGCCTGTGATTCGGAGTTCTTATTATTTTTTAAGTCCTTACGAGTAACCGTGGATGGTGCAAATGCCACTTCTGGTATAATTTGTGGATCGAATGGGAATATCCCAGTGGCACGAAATCCGCTTTGGATATTTGACGGGGTTAAACTTTGGTTCCAAACTGGGGAGAAGATTTTTCCAAATCTCTCCTTTTTAAAAGACCTTTGGACAGACAGATTTTCTTCCCAGTATTGCATTAGCTCTATGTCCCAATAATGCTCATATGCTCTGAATACAGCCTTGTCTAAAGGTTGTAACTCATGCGTTGTGTTTGATGGTAAGCAGTATAAAAAAATGTCATATTTTTCTGCTTCAGCAACAATTGAAATATCCAGATGGCAAGAAGCGCCATCAAAAATTAGCAGAACTCGGCCATTCGGTTTAAATTTCGCGAAATGCTTTATCCAAGTTTTACAAAATTCCTTCCGTCATGCTTCCTTTTCCTGCCATAGCTACTGTGGAACCTGGAGGCAAATTATCGTTGTAGGTTTCTTTCATTCTTGATCCCTTAAAAATAATCATTGGTGGAATAGCTTGTCCAAGAGCGTTAACCCAAGCCACTGTCACCAGATCAAGAAAACCAACTGATAAAGAAGATTCTAAGAATGTCAGAGATAGGCTACCCACTAACTCCGAAGTCAGTCAGAAGAAATGTCTACAAATTTTGCGAAGAAAATAACATTCCACATAAATTTACAAATTCAAAAGAAATGGGCGGCTATACTTGGTACAAGTTGTTTTTAAAACGCCATCCCAAGTTATCTCGTAGAAAAGCTCAGTCAATGAACATGGCTAGAGCTCAAAAATTAAACCCATTGATTGTACAAGATCACTTTGCTAAATTGAAGAATGTTTTGGATGAGTTAAATATTAGAACATCGCCAGGTCGAATATATAACATGGACGAAAAGGGTTGTCGGTTAACACTACATCATAGTCAAGTAGTTTTAGCCGCGAAAGGCTCTCGCAGAGTTCACTTGGTATCGAATGAACATGCTGAGAACCTTACTATAGTGGCTTGGGTTAACACTCTTGGACAAGCTATTCCACCAATGATTATTTTTAAGGGATCAAGAATGAAAGAAACCTACAACGATAATTTGCCTCCAGGTTCCACAGTAGCTATGGCAGAAAAAGGAAGCATGACGAAGGAACTTTGTAAAACTTGGATAAAGCATTTCGCGAAATTTAAACCGAATGGCCGAGTTCTGCTAATCTTTGATGGCGCTTCTTGCCATCTGGATATTTCAGTGGTTGCTGAAGCAGAAAAATATGACATTTTTTTATACTGCTTACCATTAAATACAACGCATAAATTACAACCTTTAGACAAGTCTGTATTCAGAGCATATGAGCATTATTGGGACATAGAGCTAATGCGATACTGGGAAGAAAATCCGTCTGCCCAAAGGTCTCTTAAAAAGGAGAGATTTGGAAAAATCTTCTCCCCAGTTTGGAACCAAAGTTTAACCCTGTCAAATATCCAAAGCGGATTTCGTGCCACTGGGATATTCCCATTCGATCCACAAATTATACCAGAAGTGGCATTTGCACCATCCACGGTTACTCGTAAGGACTTAAAAAATAAAAAGAACTCCGAATCACAGGCTAGTGACTCCGAAGATAACGCCCCTCTAACTAATCTACTAAAAAAAACAACTCAGGCTTGTTCAGAATCTACGCGTCCACCAGATATGACAGATGGAGATGGAGACATAACAAGAAAAGTTAACCAAAACAACAGTTCACCAAAACCTGGGTGTTCCAAGGACGTTAGCCCTTCTCCTACTTCTGAAAAGATAAAGGTACTTGATATAAAAATAATAAAGTCATTAGCATCGGTTCAAAAGCAGAAACAAGATAAATCAGACAATAACAATAATAAAGAGAATAGTCAGACATTTTCTAATCTAATACCGACACCTGATTTGACCGTGAAGAAACAATGTGCTCCCAGGAAGAAAGCTATAAACTATAAAGCACAGTTGCTGAAAAGAAATATTTTTAAGCCGCAAACAAAGAAAGAAAAAATGGACAAAAAGAAAAACGAAAAATTAGGCACCACGAAGAAAGAAGACAATTGGATGTGCCCACTGTGCGAAGAAGACGTGGTTGCTGATATGCGTAGATGTGTAACTTGTAACGTATGGGTCCATGAAATGTGCGTAGGCCTTACCAAGGACGATTTGGACGATTTTCAGTGCCCAAACTGCATGCCGTAGAAAGTGGGCCATATTTAGCGAATGTACTTTACTTGGAGTTGCTGGAGGTTGCCGAAGGGAAGAGATCTATAATTTAGAAGTTAGTAATATGGAGGATACGGGTACTCAGCTATTAGTTAAGATTAACTAAATTTATTGTACTAACCCTTACTATGTGAAAGTTCATCTTATTCAGAACAATAAACAACTAAAAGGTTGAATTAACTTTCAACCTTTTAGTTGTTTATTGTTCTGAATAAGATTAACTAGACAAAAACGCATATTCGACGAGCTTTCACTGTGATTAACAGTGATAAGGTTCACTATTTGGATGTGTTTAGAAAATACATGAATTTACGGCAACACGTCTTACTGAAAACTCTTTTGGTGGGTTGTAGACAAGGAAAATGTCTGTCTCAAAGAGCTGGTATACATATTGTTGGGGGAGCACCTAAAAGAACAGCTGAGTTCTTAAAACTAGACCAACCAGAAAAGTATACAGGTCATTGCTTCAGGAGGTCATCCTCAACGTTGTTGGCCAGTGCTGGAGCTGACCTTAAAGTTCTAAAACAGCACGCATGATGGAAGAGTTCTTCAGTTGCAGAAAAGTATATAAATGAATCGATTGAAGGCAAAAACAAGATTGCAAGAATGATCCAAAGGGGCGAAACTTTTGTTGAAGTGCTACATCATAGCCACACGTCATCCGCGATTACAGAAAACACTGTAAATCCATCTCTATTAATACATATTGCTGGCAACAGCAGTTGTACAATTAATGTCAATTTTCAAAAACTAGAATGAAAGCTTAGTTTATGTTGATTCACTTATTATTTGAAACAACATTTGGAGAATTGAAGAGTACTCAAACGAGTCCGGAAAATGGCACTTTACCGTACAGTATGAAAAAAAAATATCTTACCATAGTTGCAGGCACAAAGGTTGGTATCGTTTCAAAATATCCGAGGGTTGAGGTATACGATCTCAGTAAAAAATATACAGCCAAAAATAAAGCTCCAAGAATTGTGGAAAGGCCCCCACAAGCACTGCACCAAAACACATATTTTCTAATACCACCTCCGGCATGGCTAGCTGAAAATCATCGATAAAAAATATTTTAATTAGTAAATAGTATTCAAGAGTGTGTAACTAATTAAATACCATATAACCGTTATAAATGTTTGTAGTTATTAAAAATTCTCATTATTTACATGGGTTTGTTTCAACTAAAAAACAGTCAACTGCACATATTAATGATGTTTAATACTCTTTCAAACAAAAAATAATGATTTACTTAAAGAACATTTATCAAAGTCAACTATTTTTCACTTCACTTTTTATTTTTTATTGGGAAAACTATTATAAATTTAAACAAAAAATAAAATTTAAAAAACTTATTAGATTTTGAATAATTATACACCAAATTTCCATCTTTGTCCCAACCTATAATCTATCTCTTACCTGAATAAGGTAAATGTGCATACCGTTGTAAAGGAGGTGGTATGTGGTATTGTACAACTTGCATCACGGGATATCCGTGCATTTTTAATTTCTATTTACTTATATTTACCACATCAAATCTTAGATACATCGTTTTATTGTTATAATTTCTATTTTCTCAAGCAATAAACTTTATATACCTTGAATAAAATGTCACTTCGCCAAACAAACATTTAGACCTCAACGTTTATAGAGGCTGCAAATCTTATATGAATTTTGATTTTGGAGCGACATCAATTCAAGTATCAGTGCCGGATTGCCAAAAATGTTCAAATTGTTCAAATTTTAGTTTGTATAAGATTTTGAACCGATGTTTATAATTCTTTACTAAGTGTTGCTATCAAGACTAATGGTCTATTATTTTTCCAAATTCAGAACAATTCATTGGTACAACAATTATTTATTATTTATCTAATATTAATTTATGAGTAAATAATTGATAAAGAAACATAAACATTATAACCCCTTTATATTTTAGTGACATAATCCGAACACCCAGTTTAAATGATTTTATTTTTATAAATGTTTGTATAAGTACCTACTTACTGAAGCATAATAAGTAAATGATAAAAATTTTAGAATGATTGCATTGCTTTAAAGCCCTTTTACCTTTAATAATGTGTGGATGCACCCCGATGTGTTACGCATTCTCCAACACGCCTAGGCAGGCTTCTGATCAGGTGGTCAATGTCCTCCTGTGGTATCTCATTCCAGGCAACCACCAACTCCTCTCGAAGTTCATCTACAGTCTGAGGAGGAGTTGCAAATTGAGCAATCTCCTACCCATCATATCCCACACGTGCTCAATTGGGGATAAGTCGAGAGATGTTGGTGACCAAGGTAACAATGTGACATAATTATGTTGAAAGAAGTCTATTGTGACTCTTGCGACATGTGGTCGGGGATTATCTTGTTGGAAAGTTGGATTTGCCAGGGTGTCAAGATAAGGTAAAAGATGGGGTTCTAAAACTTAATGGATATAACGCTGCGCGTTCATGTTATCTCTGATGAAGATTAAAGGTGATCTCGAACCATAAGCTATAGCACCTCAAACCATAACTCTAACAGTTTGATGAACATGCCTTTCCACAAAAAACCGTGGATTTCTCCTTTCACCACGTCGTCTTCTAACCCTCGCTCGACCATCGTGCATGCCTAAACAAAATACTGTTCCATTCCTGATCCCAAAGTGACCGTTCTCTGCACCACTCAAGGCGATTACGTCGGTGTTCTGGAGTTAAAGGGAGGACCCAGTGTGGTCGGTATGAAAACAGGCCAAAACGTCTTATTCGTCGGTAAACACTTCGCATGCCAATAGGTTTTCCGTGTTCTGCAAACCATTCATTTGCAATGGACCTGGTAATGGACAAACGGTTCCCTATAAGGCCAATAATCTTAGACGGCGATCTTCACGGTCAGTTCTACTGGGGCGTCCAGAGCTCCTTGCTCTTTGCGTAGCCTTCTCGAAGCCATGCCTGACAACACCTGACCACGGTGTCTACACTTCTTTGCACTCTATAATATTCATTTTTAGATTGTTAGTGGATTTCAAAAAAAGCAGTATAAAAACCAGAATCTTCAACTGATAAGGCTGAAAATTTTATCAATTGTTTATTTCAGTAAAAAAAATAAATTCACTAAATTTTATTAAAATAAAATCATTTAAACTGGGTGTTCGGATTTTTATGTCATTTAGTACATACAATACTAATCGTAGGTGAAAGATAGCGAAGAAATAGTTTTTAAAAAACTGTAACGTTTGTATTTATTAATTTTTACAAAAAGAAGCGCTTTTGTCTTGAAAGGCTAACGTAAAAATATATTATACAATAACAAATATAAATAAAGTAAACCAGTGAAATTGATTGTATCAACCCTTACTTTATGGAAGTCTATCATACTGAGAACACAGAACAAACAATTAACCAAACTTTCTTTCACAAATTATTTAATTACCTAAAGTAAAAAAAAATTGGACATATATAAAATTAAATGTCCAAAATGTATTGCTGTTGACATAGTTCAAATTTGAAATTAGATAAAATAAACAATAAACACTTAAGAGCATATAGATAGCAATAACCGCGAAACAGCTACATGAACACAAAACAAAAAAATATAAATAATAAATATTTGTGATAAAAAATGTTAGGTTTGTCGAAAAGTAGATAAATCTTGGAAGTTTAAACTGTACCAAAAATACAAATTTATTATAAAGATCAGCACAGTATAGTTTTTCTTTTATACATCCAGGATAGGGTTTTTATATTAAGGCTTTAATATTATTATATCTTATCTTAAAAAACTTTTTAATGGGAGACAACAAATGTTTAAAATCAGAAATACACTTAGTGATCCACTAACAGTAAAAATTGGGGTCCCTCAAGGAACAGTTCTGGGCCCACTCCTATTTATAACATATTTAAATTCTCTTCTAAATTTAAATCTAAAAGGCATGTCTATCTATTATGCAGATGACACAGTTCTATTATTTAAAGATAAATCATGGGATACAGTTAAACAAAAAGTTATTAATAATATAATATAATTAAAGATTGGCTTAATCTGAATAAATTAACCTTAAATACAGAAAAAACCTTTTATATAGCTTTTACATTGAATGATGCTACTAGACCTAGTTTCAGCTCTATCAAATTAACAAATCCTTAGTGGAATCTTTAGTAATATATGGTATCATTGTGTGGGGAGGGGTCTATAGCAATGTTTTAAATCAATTAAATGTAATCCAGAACAATATTTTACGAATTATTCTGTTTAAAAATAGATTGTATTCGACAAAACTTCTTTGTAATACTGATATTTTAAATGTCCGTTCCTTGTATTATCTTAGTAACTGCATTTTTTGTTTTAAATCTAATGTAAAAAAATACGTGAATCATAGATATCAAACAAGGCAAATTATTAACAATATGCTAATGGTACCATATAGAAAATATGATTTTAACGCCAAAAATTTTTAATATAGACAATTTGTAAAACAATGTAAGGCATTCATATTTTGCAAGAGTAATGAAATAGATCGTATCTTGTAAATAAAAACAACAAGCTATGAAGAACAAATAAGGTGGTATTTCTTATTTTAATTCAAAGGGACAATTTTAGTGATTGTGAATGTTCGGTCTTTAGATGATAATTATTATTTTTCTTTCGTCAATATTACTTTTATTAAATTTAATTTATTGCTTAATTGTTATATGTGGTGTATTGCATGTCAATATTTATATGTTGTATTGTATATTGTATATAATAATCCCAAATATACAATTTATAGAACTATATAATAATGTAGGATCAACATTATATTTGTATTATATTTGTATTTAAAAAATACCAATAATAAATCAGTCAGTGAATCTATTTAGATTTTTATATGTATAAAGATTACACTTTATTACATTAATATTTGGCATAGTCTAAATACTACTTAATCAACATCAAATAGTTATTTCATAAACACAAAATTTCACTTTAATATGTCAATCTAATGATTATATAAAAATTAGAAACAGCTTTCATTGAAAAGAAAGTTTATTATTTCAATTAAATTTTGTTTTGTTAAAATGTGTTTTTTATATTTTTCAAAATCAAGAACATTGTTTTTAATAATAAAAGAATATTTTGTTTTGTATATTTTTTAATGTTTTATGCAATGGTTTTAAACAGTTTTAAAATTGTGGTTTTTGTCGTATTTTGACTTTGAAATTGTTTTCAAGCCGAAAGCGCTTACACACTTTAAAACTGATTTTAAAAAATTATTTCTTCCTTTTACATCATATTACTTGAAAGTGGTTGTCTTCAGTCATTACATAAATATTGTGAAAAATAATTTATATTATTCAGCAACTACTAATTGCGGCCCTGTCGTGGAAAGCGTTTCTATAGTTACGTTACTACGTCTTTTCTGTCTAATAGTCAATATTTTCTCCTCTCACTTTAACAGTGTTCGTTCCCCTACCATCACCAAACTCCTTACATACGTATGTATAATGCTGTTAATGCATTTATTATTATAATACATTTTATCTACATTATTGAAGATTTGAATAAAATTAAAAGAAAAATAAAATATTTTCATCAAAATTGACTTCCATTCACAAGTTATCTAGTATAGTGTTTAAAAATATTGTAGAGGGTTATTCATTATAAATGAATAATTGTTATTGCTTTTAGAAAAGTTATATTATAAAGTTGTTTGTTTACAGGTGAATTTTGTTAATAGTAAAAGTTTAGTAGCGTGGAAACTTAAGAGGATATACACAATAATATTTACCTATACGTAACACCGTTGAATCAATAAACAGAAAGATTTTGTAGCCGAAAATCCCTCTTATAATGGGATGGCGTTGCTGATTGCATATTTAAAATCCCTCTTGTTTTTGTCAGTCGACTTCTAGATCTTGTTCTTGTTAGGTACCTACTTCCCTTTTGATTTTTGTGCTTTTGTGTATACCGTTGTTACCGTTGATTGAGTGGGTATTTATTCAATCAAAGATTTTATTTACTAGTTTTTCACTGACAATTCGTATTTTATTTTGCTTACTTATTGACATTTATCATTCATTGAACTTTATTAGAATAATGTCCGGAAAATATTCAATCAAATGCAGTTATATTAACTGTAATGCAAAATGCAAAATATTGAAGATTAAGCGTTTTCATTGGACGAAATCTCAAAACTGTGATATTTTGACAGGTGAAAAAAATCATCGTAGATAAAGTGTAAAGCTCATAACTCAATGAATTACAGCACTCGCCTGCGGCTCGTGATGGAAACTTGATCTGCGTGAATTATGACCGCTAGTTAAATAATATAATATTATGCTCATATATACATAATATAACCAATAATAATAATACTTACATATTCTTGATCTGTATCTCGATCCAAGACTTCCATCGTATCTGGCTCTCGGCGGTGGCCGGGGTGGTAAAGCAGGTGGTAATGGAGAAACTTCTATTCTATCATCGGCTTCAGTCTTACTCTGATTCGTTTCTTGATCTTCTTCTTTTTTATGACAACTACAATCATCTTCCTTAATTCTGGAGAGATGTGATAACTTTGGTGAATGGCCGTGTGCTAAAGTATGTATGTGATTAGATGTGTGGCTTAGATTTAAAATGTGTTGGAGACTTCCTGAACGCACGCTAGTTTCATTTTTAGACAAATCTGAATTTTCGGTACATGTACACGCGTGAATATGTGTTAGGAGTCCCCGATCACTTGTCTCGCTTGACTGGTAATGTATGTCCCCTTTTTGAGGATCAGGGGAAGGAGTGGACATTGTTTTTGAAGAAGGTTACATATCTATACAACTGCAACAGAATAAGATTAGATTAGTAATTATTTATTGAATGATTAACTAAAATTAGTTGATTTTAAGTTTGGTGTTGGATTTAAAATACAATGTGGAAACCACTTATAGAATAAAATTTCCCTCTAAGATCCTCTAAGATCAGTAACATATGTACCTGAAATGCATTACAGCAAGATAGGCAACCGCAATACATAATAGAAATTGAATTTCTATTTTATATTTCAAAATTTTATTTCTTGAATTTTTATTATGTATTTCATAATTTTAATTCTTGAATTTTCATTATGAAAAACCGAGTGAAAAACATAATAGAAATAGTCGAATTAAAATTATGAAATACGTAATAGAAATTAAATTTCTATTATGTATAAATTTCTATGTATAAATATATGTATAAATATGTATATGTATAAATTTCTATTATGTAATAGAAATTAAATTTCTATTATGTATTGCGGTTGTCTATCTTGCTCTGGTGCATTTCAGGTACATAATATGTCACTTAGGTTGAATTTCTTTTATTTCTTTCATAATTTTAATGATTGAATTTCTATTATGTTTTTCATAACGGAAATACGTGTATTAAAATTATGAAATACATAATTTTAATTCTGTAAAAAAATAATTACGAAATTAAAATTTTGAAACTAAACATTATTTTTTATTCTTGCTTTTTAAATGCTGTTATTAAATACCAAAACGGTACGCCATAGATTCATATGTATTAAACAATTGAAATTTCAAAGGAAAAATGAATGCCTACTGTGAGGATTGAACTCACGACCCCTGGTTTACGAGACCAGTGCTCTACCACTGAGCTAAAGAGGCATTTACGAAAAACTGATTAATGATGTATATTAATTTACGCAACATACAACTATCATTAAAATATACCCGTTTCAGTGGCGGCTTTTCTTTATGTGCTGCTGAGCTGCAGAACTACCAAACAACCATAGCAAATCTTAATTATTAAAGAATAATTAATATAGTTTTATTTCAAATCTGCCATATTATCATATTAAACATCAACTGTTAATAATAATTCACCAACAACGATGATTAATATTATTTTTTTTACGTATTTACTCCTCTAGTGAAACCGTATAATTTTTTTACGTATTTGGTGCTCCAGTGAAGCAATCTTTTTACGTATTTGCTACTCAAGTGAAGCCGCGTCGATAACAACCGAAACACTGGCAGCGGTAAAATGCATTTATTAGGCAAACGGCGATCTTAGCCGATGTGCTTCGGCAATCGGCTGGGCCACTGATTAACGGCCTCGGAAATGAGCTGCAATTCACGACAGTTATTCGTGACCGTTGCATCTGTGCCGTGTTTAGAAATTCTTAGGTTACAATTTTGTTTAATTTGTTTTGTTCGAGCGTGTTTAAAACAATGGAGTTTCAATTTAAATTAGGTGTAAATAAATTTGTCGTTATTAGTTACTATTAATTAGTATTAAAGCTAATTTTATTGTTTTTGTTTTCGTATGTTATTCTATTTCTACCTATTATTTTATATTGGCCGTGGTTCATGCAGCACACCCTATAGCAGATGTCACGAGCCGCCACGGCGTTTTATTGATACTATGAACTATATTATTATATTCGATGCAAAAAAAATGCAATTTTATTCATTTATCAAGTATTAGGAAACGCCAATATTAATACAAAATAATGGATATAAATTAAGGAATTAAAGCATTACCAGATCAAACCATTGTCTTACCGACATCAAAAAATGGCATTAATTCTGTTAATAAAGTGATTAAGGAACATAGGCGTAATATTATTTTCGCTGCAAAGGTACACATTTCCTGAAAACAACCACCATATTCTTATTTCGATCAGCATATATGTACCTACCTATTCACTTCATAAAAAAATAATTAATAGTTAGATCATAGGTATAGGGTGTCCCAAAAAGAATGGTCATAAATTATACCACAGATTCTGGGGTCAAAAATATGTTGATTGAAACCCCTAATATACAATAGTGCACACAAAAAAAGTTGCTAAATTTAGAAATTTAAATAATTTTTTTTAACAATACTCTAAAACGGTTTAACGTTAATGTTTGAAAATTTATAGGAAATACTAGTAGAGGATACCCAATAAATTGGAAACAGTAGCATTCAGTTATTTTGATTTATTATGAATTTTCAGAGGGGATCAACACCCCTATCACCCCCAACTTTTTCAGGGCTATAATTTAACAAAATATGGACCGCTACTGGAATCAAACGTCTATTTTTAAACTTTTGTGTCTCTCTGTATTTCTTTGTAAATATTTTATTATGGAAGATACAGCCACCCTTTAAAATGTCAATTTCAATATTGAATATTTAAACTACATTTTCAGAAATATTAAAAACATCATTATTATTAAATTACAATTTATAAACAAACAAGATATTTGCCTGAACTCAACAAGTGTTCAATATGACTTCCTTCTTCCTGTATACAAGTTCTACATCGGTTCAACAAGGAATACCGAATATTTTGAAAAATTAAATGTTTTTGTCGAAACTCGTAAGCAATTTGTAAAATTCGGTGGCTCAGTTGTTCCTCACTGGTTATTTCCACAGAATAAATATTTTCTTTCATATATCCCCAGAAACAAAAATATAATGGATTCAAACATGGACCGAGCGGTGGCCATTTAATTGGTGCATCTGGTCCGCTTCCAATCCAACGTCCTGGATATTCTCGAAATAAAAAAGCTCTAACGGTATTACTAAAATGTGGTGGCGCACCATCTTGCATAAAATATATTTTTCGTTTTATTGCTAATGGAACATTTTCTAAGCAAATTGGTAGATCATTTTGTAAAAATGATAAATAATGTTCCCCGTTTAATTTGTTTGGAAGAAATACTGGCCCTATCAAATAGTTATAGATTATTTCAGCCCAAACGTTTACTCTAAAATTAACCTGATGATAACGCACTTTTTTAACTTTGATATTTACATCAGCCCAGATATTAGTGTTATGGTGAATAAAATATTATTTATAAAATTTATGATGCGTCTATTTTCTTCTAAAAGCCAATCACAAAATCCCATTCGTTTAGGATAGTCTTCGGGAAGTAATTCGTGAACTTCTGTGAAATGGAAGGGGTGAAGTAACTGGTTCTTAACTGTTCTCCATACCTTCATACGAGGTACTCTTAATTCAGCCGCTATCTTTCTCATGCTCGTGTCCGGGTGTTCGTCAACAATTTCTATTATATCATCTGCATTCGCAAGGTCTTTTGGACGACCACTACTACCGAGAACTTGATTTTTAAAGTGCCTGTTTCTCTTAAATTTCGGTCAATAGTCAGGAAAATTAGCCTATCTGGTACATTTCTATTAGGGAACTTATCAGCATAGCGCCTTGCAGCCGCCGTACCATTTCCTTCACATTCACCTAATTAGAAAATGAAAGTAATACAAACCGGCTATTTTCATAATGAAATCTTTACTTAATACTAAGTGCATATCAGCCATTTCTGAGAAACTGTAATTATTCATTTTGAGTTATTAAGTTTTTTACTTATATCAAAAAAGCAACAGATACCCTGACATTAATCAATCGGAGACTACTAAATTATTACATGTAATAATAGGCATGATGACTGATTTTTAAAAACTGATCCACGATGTTTTCACGTACATACTTTATCTAAAATAAATGTTATTTTTGCAAAAAAAGAGTTTTTAAATGAGAAATTTACTTTTTAAAAATGCATTTTAAATTTTACGCCAAAACGCTAGAATAGTAATGGCGTCTATCTATGACATCATCGATTCGTAAATACCATTTATACTACACTGCGACCACAGAAATATATATATTTCTATGACTGCGACCCGTGTCATCTGTGTATTCTGTGGTAAAAACGTCAAACTTCAAACATTTTGCAGGTTAAAAGAGGGTGGTTAAAAAAGTTTATTTTGTTTTTACTTATTTTGTGCGATTATAATAGTTATCATAGTCATGAATCCTGATGTGTATCGATGGTGTGCGGTTCTACAATGTAAGAATATATCAATAAAAACTCCGAACAAGATATTTGTTTACGTTCCAATGTCAATGTCAACAATATTTACGAAAGTACGACGTCACGCTCTTCTGATTGGTGTTTCAGCTAATATGGCGGATTGTTAAATTAAGTGCTTATATTTTTACTCAAATAAATGTAATCACACATGTAATATAAAAATGAGTAAATTCTTTAGAATCTCCGTATCTTATTTAATTATAAAAAATCAATATTTTAGTGATTCTTACTTACTGTCATCATGCCTATTAGTGGGTAGTGTATTCTATATACGTAGCAGATTTGAAATAACTTGTAAATAACAGTAATTAAAACTATGTATTACATTAGATTTTTATAATTTTACTCCTATTTATTATTTTATAAATTGTAATTTAATAATAAAGATGTTTTTAATATTTGTGAAAATGTAGTTTAAATATTCAATATTGAAATTGAATGCAACTTTCCAATTTATTGGGTATTCTCTACTAGTATTTCCTATAAATTTTCAAAGAAATTATAGATATCTACTTAACTACCAGCATAGTTTAACAACTCTTTCAGTGATATTTAGAGTAGGTACTAAATATGTACAACTAAGTTTACACATCGCATTGGTCTAAATTCTTTATTCAAATTTTAGATTAGATCGAGTTAAGAAACCGTCGAGGAAACCGTAAAGGTATTACAGCTAATAAAAAAGATAACCTTATGTGGTTAAAAATTCATTTCTAACCTTTTATTTTTTCGGTAGGTATTTATACAGTGGACCCCTCCCCTTTTTTTCAATTTCCAAATTGCCTTTGCTGAGCTGATTCCAAAAATGTATAATATGTTGCTTCAAATTGGTACAGGGTGGGCAAAAATGCAAAAATTTACTTACAAAGTAATGAAAATAACGAATAAACGTAATAAACACATTAGATGAAATTACGTATTGTTATACAACTACTTTGATGAACTATCATTATTCCGAGGGGGCCGACACGCCCTATTTTGGTGTACATTATTTCAAAAATTTCAAATATATTTCAATTATTTCAAATATTTCAAAAATAAATATTAAATTATTCAGAACGGAAACAATATTGAATTGAAGACGTTCAGAAAGCCAAAAAAATGTAGAAAAGGCTAAGATTACAGTTTACACTCTTTGAGCTTTGACTGTAAGCTAATAAGTAGTTGATTTGAATCTTTTGCAAGATTTATACAGAGTTAGCTGATGAAAACAAATAAAAGTCTTTCATGGGGTGGTAATCAATAGAAAACGCTTTCTAAACATTGGGCGCGTTCAGCCAAGCTAGCGTTACATAAGCGTTGAGTAAGCGGAGGGCGAATTTGACCGCTTAGTGACAGCTGTAGCGGTCGCCATTTTTTCCAGCGAATTTATTTTCCGCTAAGTTGGTGAGCGTTTCGATATGTCAACAACAACAATCAACAATTATAATAACCATTAAGTTAAGTGAAAATTTCTATATTTCATTTTTATTAGTGTATAAAATTTAAATATCCGAGAATACATATGCAACTGTAGAATTTAATGTTGGGGGAAACATAATAGGTAGAAATTAACTTTATATGATGTATCATACAAAGACGTTCAGCCACCTTCAAGCGCCTTCACAGAGCGCCACTGCCAGCGCTAACTTTGTGCCAGAGTGGCTGAACAGTCATTTTCTTTGGAACAAAAACCTACAATAATTTAAAAAGTAAGAAACACAGACATTTTTTTGTAAATTGTGCTTAAGTAAAATATAAAATAAAAAATATTTTTTCTAAAAAAAACAATATTACTTACTAAATCTTTATCGAGATCTTTATAACTTTAACTAATATACTGATAAATAATACTGTAAAAGTAAATCAGGTAATCATAGTAATTATTTTTTCAATGTTTTGTACTTTTTAATTATAACCTTTCCAAATAAAATGGATGTGTACCAATAAGCTGAATTGGCCCATAAAAAATATACTTTCGATCCACCACTTGAATGTCATAATATATTGTAAGAATTTTATTTTGATTCCTTCCTTCATAAGTTCATCATTTTGAATAGCTATCATACGCATCCTAAGTACCAGTTCTTCATGTAATAAACGGCATAATATCTTTGACTTTCTATTTTGATGACTGATTCTCGATCATATTCTGAGTTCTCAGAATTGAACTGTTCTGTGTCAGTATCATCCATTAGAGGTCGAATCAGAACCAGAAGTACTAGGAGAGGTAGCAGCAGTGCTGGAAATACTTTCAATTGTTTGAAAAGCATCCGCTGAAATTGTTATCTTTCCATTAAATGTATACAGCACAAATAAAATTCGATATCCAAAAACGTATACTAGATATTAGCCAGTACTAGCTCCCTCCGTTTTACTTCGTTCTTGTAGCTCGTAAAAAGTGCCTAGACATCCTTACATTCAGAACATTCCTACCGGCAAGCATGGCACAGCTAGACGCTTGTAAAAGTCATGACAATCAAGCTAGCACCCCCACACTGACTAAATTAAAAAAAAAGTAGCCCATAATTAAGTGCTAATTAAAGGCTAATTTGTACCACAAAAATTAAAATTTGTACCACCGCGATAATCGAGAAAAATCGCTTTGAAAATGGGGGGTGCTAGGTTGAGATCAAGGCAGACCACCACTTTGATAGAATTCCAATTTAATTACATCAAAATAAAGGGCATATTAAAGGCTAATTTGTACCACAAAAAGTTAATCCATATTATTATTTATAATGTCAAAAAATAAAATCGAACGCTGTAAATATCGCTGCTCTATAATTTTAGCACCCCCACTTTCGTCTATTCAAAAAGTGAACACACAATATTATAAAACTAATTAAAGGCAAATTTGTACCACACAAGAAATTTTTATACTTATCAATATAAAACCGCCAATTGAATATAACTCATTACGGTCGTATTAAATGGTGGCGGATGCGCTTATATTTGTCAATATTCTAAAGTTAAAAATAGTGTTTTCCGTCACGGTCCCTTTTTAAAAATACCTACGTCCACATTTTCTCTTTATTATAAATATCGATTGTTTATAATATCGGAGAAGTTGGAGTGGCAGTGCGTACATCTATATGGTTTCTATTATATGGTATGACTAAATTAAAAAAAAAGTAGCCCATAATTAAGAGCTAATTAAAGGCTAATTTGTACCACAAAAATTAAAATTTGTACCACCGCGATAATCGAGAAAAATCGCCTTGAAAATTAGGGGTGCTGGGTTGAAGTCAAGACAGCCCGCCACTTTGATAGAATTCCAATTTAATTACATCAAAATAAAGGGCATATTAAAGGCTAATTTGTACCACAAAAAGTTAATCCATATTATTATTTATAATGTCAAAAAATAAAATCGAACGCTGTAAATATCGCTGCTCTATAATTTTAGCACCCCCACTTTCGTCTATTCAAAAAGTGAACACACAATATTATAAAACTAATTAAAGGCAAATTTGTACCACACAAGAAATTTTTATACTTATCAATATAAAACCGCCAATTGAATATAACTCATTACGGTCGTATTAAATGGTGGCGGATGCGCTTATATTTGTCAATATTCTAAAGTTAAAAATAGTGTTTTCCGTCACGGTCCCTTTTTAAAAATACCTACGTCCACATTTTCTCTTTATTATAAATATCGATTGTTTATAATATCGGAGAAGTTGGAGTGGCAGTGCGTACATCTATATGGTTTCTATTATATGGTATGACTAAATTAAAAAAAAAGTAGCCCATAATTAAGAGCTAATTAAAGGCTAATTTGTACCACAAAAATTAAAATTTGTACCACCGCGATAATCGAGAAAAATCGCCTTGAAAATTAGGGGTGCTGGGTTGAAGTCAAGACAGCCCGCCACTTTGATCGAATTCCAATTTAATTACATCAAAATAAAGGGCATATTAAAGGCTAATTTGTTCCACAAAAATTAAAATTTGTACCACCACGATAATCGAGAAAAATCCCCTTGAAAATGGCGGGTGCTAGGTTGAGGTTAAGGCAGCCCGCCACTTTGATCGAATTCCAATTTAATTACATCAAAATAAAGGGCATATTAAAGGCTAATTTGTACCACAAAAAGTTAATCCATATTATTATTTATAATGTCAAAAAATAAAATCGAACGCTGTAAATATCGCTGCTCTACAATTTTAGCACCCCCACTTTCGTCTATTCAAAAAGTGAACACACAATATTATAAAACTAATTAAAGGCAAATTTGTACCACACAAGAAATTTTTATACTTTTCAATATAAAGCCGCCAATAATATAGATTAACTTTTTGTGGTACAAATTATTAATAATATGCCCTTTATTTTGATGTAATTAAATTGGAATTCTATCAAAGTGGGGGTGCTGCCTTGATCTCAACCTAGCACCCCCCATTTTCAAGGCGATTTTTCTCGATTATCGTGGTGATACAAATTTTAATTTTTGTGGTACAAATTAACCTTTAATATGCCCTTTATTTTGATGTAATTAAATTGGAATTCGATCAAAGTGGCGGGCTGTCTTGACTTCAACCCAGCACCCCTAATTACATGTACAACATAATATTTACAGAATCGTCCGTTATATTGTTTTTTTCAGTTTTTAGAATTAATGCCCTATTTTTATATGTTCCGGCAGTAATTCCAGTTTTGCTTGTATTTATTATTAATTCTAGAAATTCACTTCTGTTGGTTGGAAGAAAAGGGCAAGATTTTTCTGCCATAAATAATAAATGAAATAGGGCAATCAAACGCACAAGTATTGCACAAGAGTTAAATTCAATTGGCGGCTTTATATTGAAAAGTATAAAAATTTCTTGTGTGGTACAAATTTGCCTTTAATTAGTTTTATAATATTGTGTGTTCACTTTTTGAATAGACGAAAGTGGGGGTGCTAAAATTATAGAGCAACGATATTTAGAGTATTCGATTTTATTTTTTGACATTATAAATAATAATATGGATTAACTTTTTGTGGTACAAATTAGCCTTTAATATGCCCTTTATTTTGATGTAATTAAATTGGAATTCTATCAAAGTGGGGGTGCTGCCTTGATCTCAACCTAGCACCCCCCATTTTCAAAGCGATTTTTCTCGATTATCGCGGTGGTACAAATTTTAATTTTTGTGGTACAAATTAGCCTTTAATTAGCACTTAATTATGGGCTACTTTTTTTTTAATTTAGTCAGTGTGGGGGTGCTAGCTTGATTGTCATGTAAAAGTCGCGCGCTGTTGTCAAATTATTTATAAAATAAAAAGTAATACAAGAATATTTCAAATATTTCAAATATTTTGAAATAATTTCAAGTGGGGTGTACATTATTTCAACGTATTTCAACCCGTGTCGGCCCCCTCGCATTATTCTTAATAATAATTGTATCTTACAGCTTTTATTAGTGATCCAAGCTCCTGGACTCTAAAAATCTTTTTGTTTGGCATTATTTTTTACCATTCTTTTGACAAGAATGTCAAAAACATTGAAGCACAGTTTCGTATTGTTAACGCTTTAGAGAAGGTACGTTCGTGAACTTTTTTAACCGAAAGTGACAGGATTGAAATATTAATGATGATTGGTATTGGCGATAAGATGCGGACTCAACAAGTCGTATGCCACCAATCTACGGTAAGTAGAATAGAGCGAAAATACAGAGAATTAGGACATGTGAGGGATGCAGCAAAGCAAGGTAGACCAAAAATTGATGAAAATATTTAACAAGACATAATTTTGTCGGCTGAAGAAAATCCACACTGTACAGTGCGAGGATTATCTAGGGATTTTGGTATTGGAAAGTCTTCAGTATCAAGCACTTTCAAAGAGGTAAAATACCATCCTTATAAAGTACATCTCATCCATGAATTGGCTGAAGACGACTGCTTTGATCGAAGAACTGAATTCTGCGAGTATATGATAAACCAAAATAACAATTTCATTGATAACGTTTTATTTTCGGACGAGGCAACGTTTTATTTGAACGGTCGTGTTAACCGGCAATACACCCGTTATTGGTCTGATGAAAATCCATACTGGATGCAAGAGTACCATACGCAAAGACCACAAAAAACTAACGGATGGGTTGGTATTGTGAGAAATACAACTATTGGTCCATATTTTTTTGATGAAAACTTAACAGAAGCATTATATCTGGATTTCCTACAAAATACATTAATTCCTGATCTGATCCAGCTTTTTCCTGATATTCAAATGCCCACTAATGTAGACCGCAGAATCTGGTTTTAACAGGTTGGCGCACCGCCACATTTCGCAGTAGCTGTGCGCGATTTTTTAAACTTTTCCACAAAGGGGGCCAGTGGAATGGCCTGCTAGATCACCTGATCTGGGCCCATTAGACTTCTTTTTATGGGGTTATTTAAAATCTAAAGTCTACTTAAACAGATCTGGAAATATCCCTCAACTACAAGACCGAATCAGACAAGAAATACAGAGCATAACACCCGCTATGCTACAGAATGTTAGAGACGAAAGTATAATGCCCGGTTCAGTCATTGTCTAACGGTCAATGGAGAACAATTTGAATATTTATTGTAAATTTTCGTTTGTTTGTTTGTTTTTGGAAGTGTATCACATTAATTGTATAACTACATAATTCCATTTAATTTGTTTATTACATTCAGTAACGTATTACTTTCCATAAACAATTTTAATATTTTTTTTGCATTTTTGCCCACCAATTTGAAGCAACATATTATACATTTTTGTAATCAGCTCAGCAAAGGCAAGTTGGAAATTGAAAAAAGGGGGGGTTCTATTTAAAAAAATGGTGATGACGTCATTACACGAAAGTGGTTCACCCTGTATATTAGATTATGATTTGAAACTATAGTAAATTGAAATCAAAAATCGACCGGTTTCGGAAGTTTCTAATTTTATTGTTCATTTAGCCAATAATGAATTTATGCGTTACTTTATAAACGCACTGTATGTAAAAACAGGTAAGCCACATAGTCTTTCTTGCTTGGGACTTAGGTACATACATTACAAAACAACCACTTCTCAGAGAGGTAACACTAGCTATGCCTTTTGGATTATATTTCCAGGTAAACTTCCAACATCTACAATTACAACAGATTACAATGACAATTGTCAATGAAAGGACTCCTGAAAGGACAGCAAATAAATTCCCAGATTCCGTTGTAGGTAGGTACTTATCGTTTGTGTAAATTCCTAAATAATTAAAATAATAAATTATGTATTTCTCTATGAATTTTTATGTCCTAATTTTTTTGTTTAAATTATATTAATTATTCAACATTTATCTTAAACGTCAATTATTTATTACAGAAAATGAAGTTTGGTTACTTTGTTATAAAGGACGAAATTTAATATCCATGTTCGTAAAATTAACATACAAACCTTTCAATAACTGTAGCACAAACACTTGTCAAAGTTCACTTTATATACCTCACATATTTTCGAAGTAAACATGTAGAACTCTTATAACTGTTCACTTTGTTTATTATTGTTTTCTACACAAATGCAACATTTGGTTTGCTAAAACAGTCTGCTGTCAAATAATATTATAACTAAATATAAGTCGAAGATGTTTGAATGAAATAAACTGTTGATTATTCTTGAGTTAAATCAGGAACCAAAAACTCTGATTACGTGATAAGATTACCGGTTAAAAACTTTAGTACTTAAAGAAATAATTTGACATAACGGATACAGGTTTATAGGCTGTACTGCAAAATGCTAGATCACAAGAGAGCACAAGGGACCTTGGTAAAAGAATGTTATCCCTCCCCTGTATAAAAGATCAGTTCTTCATTCTAAAAGGTAGGTACCTATCAGTACCAAAAGCGCTGTTGTCAGATAAATTCTACTTTCCCGAAAAAATATTACATTGGATATTACCATTTTTTATTTATATTAGATTATAATATATTAAAATAAAAATGATTGTATATTAAAGTTATATAGCTAAATAATAATTTACCTATTACACAAGATTCAATTAAAGATTGAAACCCTTCATTAAAATTTAAAATAGGTATGTTTATCTAGTATACAGATTTCATAAAAATTAAAATTGGTAAATTTTTGACATTCTTTAGTAATATTTTATTCATTATGAATGTCTCTGTGTCACAAATAGGAGAATTATAATGAATTCAATTAAACCATGATAAAGAAATTAACGAGATAAACTTGGCAACTTAAGCGATATAACGGTCAGAGGCAAATGCACCAGTAGATAGGTACTTGGGTGGGAAAATTTTAATTATTTGTCTTGAAGGTGAAGAATGCGTGCTTGCATCTTCGAAGTTATGGGCGATTCGGAATATGTATAGGATCATATGTAAATACTCATATCGACTAGGTAATTCAAATAAATACCTTACTAGCTTTGAATATTTTCATAACAGCAAAAAAAATATTATTTCTATTTACTTTTATTGTACTAACCCTTACTTTGTGGAAGTCTAGCTTACTAGGAATAATAACAACTAAACGTTTGAACTATACTTCCACGTTTAATTAAAAAATAAGATTTTATAATACAGTAGTTGCGTTCTTTTTGACTGAGATCTCAGCTCACTTCAATTGAAGTGATCTGATATAAAGTGATGTGAGTAAGCACCAAAAAGAACGACAAACGCGCGACCTACGATTTCTTGCTCCCCACCACTTTATTTCCGACTCAATTCTAACTGATACCCCCGCATAGCACATTCAGCATCGGTAAAGGGGGAGGAAAAATCTCAGCTCACTTCGAAGTGAGTGAATCGAAAAGAACGTCAACGTGCACATTAACTGAGATCTCAGTCAAAAAGAACGCAACTAATGACAGCTGTTTCGCTACAAAAGAGCATCGCCATTGTATTATAAAATCTTATTTTTTAATTAAAGTTTAATTCATGCCATATGATTGGAATCGTATAATCGTAAATGCTGTACATACAATTTCAATATTATTTGCAATTTCAATATTATTCTGCAAATTCTACTCTTTTGATAAAATTTCGTTCATTGATATTATGTTGTAAAACAGGAGATCGAGTAGGGATGGAATTTGGTTTTGCAAAATTTTGTGCAATGATGTTTTTGATATGCCCAGTTCTCTTTCTGTATAATTAATTTCTTATTTATAGTATTTTTTACAGTAAATGGTATTGGCTTATTAACTACAATAAACTAACCGATTTAATCTCATTGTGTAGAAAATCATCAGGTAAAAGATGCAAATGTGCTACAGGGTCGACTTAAGAAATTTGAATTTTGCATAATATAGGAGATATACAAGTAATTTATTTAAATGTTACAATTCTATTCCATATTTAGTTCAGTGTCGCTATCGCTATCCTCATCTAAATTAATTATAATTGGCGCAATTGATCTTACAGAAAGGTACGAGTTTTTAACATTTATAAAATGACTAAAATAACTTTTCCAACTTCCACCTCTACAGTATCTACCAAACTACCACTTAAAGTCGGAGAAGTATTTTTTCCGCGCACACTCGATTAAGTTGGTGCCACACAAGCTCTATATGGGATTGAACACGCAGTAGTATGGAGGTAGTCGAAACACTGTATGTCTCAATTCTTTTGCAATTGTATCACAAACATACGTTTTTTTTTAAAGAAAATGACTGCAGCACTTGTAAAAGTTCTTTTTTTGTATAATTTTCCTCAAAATATATGTCATTTACAGCCATGAAGTTTTGAATCTCCAATTTCGTATTCTTTGAGCCAGGAATTTTTTGCAATTGTCGACTATGATAGCTTGCGTTGTCCATTACTATAACGCTGTTTGGCGGAATGTTGGGTAACAGACAATTTTTAAACCAATCTTCAAAAAGCTCTGCTGTCGTATCTTCGTGATAATCAACACAAGAGTCCTTAATGTTTTTGGCAGAAAGCCAACCATTTTCTGATCCTGCGTGTAATATTGTGATAATCTTCCCTTTATTTGATGGTGCTTTTGTTTTACACTTATCAGGGGTGTCATGCGTGTCAAACCACGTCTCGTCGAGGTAGAGTATTGGCCGATTTTCAGACCGGTATTTTCTTATTGACGTTATATTCAGAACGCCAGTTTATTAAACGTGTGGATTCCATTATTACTTGTCTCTTGTCAATTTTGCGATATTTAAAGCCCATTACAGACAGAGCTCGCCAAAGAGTAGTGAGGCCACATTGATGTGAGTTTCGTCATTGATATGAGCCGCTGTTTCAGACTTTTGATTGTAGGGACACGCTGCTCATCGTACATAGTGTAGATTTTTAGCGGTATCAAATCTTTTTCCCAGTCGTCTAGACTTTTTGTGACACCGGAATCTTTACGCTGAAGTAAGAGGCACCTTCGTCAAATTACTGGTTACTCTTGCTGCAGCACCCGCGTTATATCCTTGCTGAAGTAAGGAACTACACATTTTTTACAATGATTTTCGCGTCACAAGATAAGTGATTCTTTTTTAACGAACCACTGGAAGAAGCACTATTACTTTTTATCTACGGACGCCACATACTGCCTATTCTGTACGTTGGGGTATAAAATCTTTGCTATTAATGTCTGTAATAACAAATAAGTGTTATAAAATTATTGCACGCCATAATACAAGTAAACACTTCCAATGAAATACAAAGACTAAAATGAACAAGAAGTGTAAGCTGTAATCCTCTACAATCCCTCTCTGAGAAACAAAATTACCTGAAGCAGGTCCTTTTACATTTATGATGTGCATCTCGGATTTTACAACTTAAGGGTCTAATTGGTTTTATTATAATCCTTCAGTCAATACCATTTATTGTGAAAACTACTATAAACACTATAACTTTATGCCCTTAGGTGCAAAACGATGTAATAATTTTTAAATTTTATCAATTAATTAATTGAAATAATTAACATTTTATGAATCGTCTTTTTGTCAAAAAAACTTAAATTTCTCTAAAATTTAATCGTATAACCAAAAAAAGACAAAAAAAATGTAATTTTCCATTTAAAATAGTGAAGTTGGTGTCAATTTCTGGTATAACCGAAAGTGCTATAAATTTGAAAATATTTTAGTTGAATTCAAAAGTATCGAAAACCCCTGTATACCAAATTTCATCCATCTAGTATTATCCGTTCCCCATAAACTTCTAGGTGAAGGTCGATATAGGACACCCTGTATTTTATGTAAGTATAAGTATTTGTACTTTGAATAAAAATATGAATAGGCACTTACCTGTTTTATTAAGTTTATTCGCAATATCCTCCCATATGTTCTCGCGAATATTATTATCTTTATACAGTTTAAGCCTTAAGGTGCGTTGTCACTGGTGCGGCTGGAACGATAATCGTTGAACTACAATCGTTGGACGATAATCGTAGAGCGTCTGCTCCAGCAGCAGACCCGTACGAATACAGTCAGCGACTCTGGCGACAGTCGCGTCAGTGACAACGGCGCCATTGAAGACAATGCACAGCAGGCGCTCTACGATTATCGTCCAACGACTGTAGTTCAACGATTATCGTTCCAGCCGCACCAGTGACAACGCACCTTTAGACAAGGAAAGAGAGTGGACACGTAACCCGAGTCGTGAAACTGTTACCACTTGCCACATAATCGATGTGGTCAGTGGCGTAACATAATGTTCACAATACATTTTTCCCACATAATAGGTAATAATTGTATGTTTCTTAGATACAAATAATAGGTTGGTATCAAAGGAAGGAAGTGAATAAAATTCAGCAAAGTTACATATAGGCACATTTATTAGGTATGATAAACCAAAAAAAATCATATTTATATTATAAAATACTAACTATATTATATTAATCAAGGAGTATATAAATAACAAATAAAATTTACTAGTAATTATAAAAAATCTTTATTTGTTATGAAAATATTAACATAATTAATCTATAACTACCTTAATATTAAATAAATACTTAAATTAAAACTGTTTATTTGCTGATATTAATGGTGATGTTTGACTATAGAACCTTTTGTGTTCACCATTTAAACCATTAGACAAAAAATAGCCAAGTGGAAGCTTCCATGTGTCATTAATTGCAACTATCATTAAAACAACAGCTTCTTTGGCTAATTCATTTGAATCATCATCCAAATCAACCCCAAAATTGACTAACCGTGGAAACTTTTACCATTCCATACCAAGTGCTGCCGCATTGACATCTCATCAATGATAAGAGAACAAAGTAATGGTTTATTTGAATTTTCTATAAGTTTACTCAGAGTATTGAATTATTCAATTGTGAAACCAGGAGCTGCATAGTTTGCAGCCATTTCCCAATAGTGCTTCTATGGGGCAAACACGTTTCAAATACTGTCCTGATATACTTGTAAGCTTTATAGGAGAGAAGAATTTGAAGTCAATGCAAATTTTCGTAATTCAGGTGGGTATTTTTTATTTTTAGACATTGCATTCTTTGTAACAATCGCTTATTTACACTACTCACATTTTCTAATAAAATGGCTTTTTCATTATCAATCAAGTTTTTATTTTTCAAACTGGTTATTAATTGTTTAAGGGAAACAACTTTTCTTTTTAGCCTGTTAATAGATTGTTTTAATACCCTAATTATTCTAGTCTTCTCTTAACTTCTAATAGTTTCTAGAAGTAACTTCCATTTCAGTATTTTTAACCAGGACAGTCAGCTGTTGGGTTTAATGACTGTGTTGAGGAAGTAGAAGGACCAGGTTCTGTACTCTGAATATATTCGAATAGTGCTCTCTATTTGGCCTAGAAAAAACAATAATTTTATATAAATATTTCCAATTCACAAAAAATTTAAATTATGTTTTACTTAGAACTGCCAAGGTGTTTTATTGTTATTAGTTATGTAGGTACACATAGGTACCTTCCTGGGTTGCAGGTATGTGGGCAACTGATGAAAAATTATTGGAACAGCTTTATGGAGCAAATGTAGTCTTGAATTTACATCAGTTTTCTATAACCAACATTCCTCAAAGTGTTTTGACCAAAGCCTATCATTTTTAGTTGGCTCCCAAATCCATAATTTGCGTTTTTCTACGTCTGTAGGAAGGCTGTAACAAAAAATAAAAAGTCCATAAAATACCTACATGTTTTTCTAGTGAAAATTCTCCTATTTTACAGTGAATAATTCTTTTGTCGTTTTGAGTTAGTCCTTTTTGCATTAATCTCTTATTGAAATGAATAGCTAGATTTATTTGGAGAAACTTTTTGCTTACCTACGCCATTGGTATAATGGCTGTTTTGAAGCAAGAAAATATATTATTTATGCAGATTTAGAATGAATATTACTCATCCGCGTTATCCAAACACTATAATTAGATGAATTAAAGACTGAATAATTACATACTTAAATATAATTACTCAGAGGTAACTCTTTTAATCATTTAAAATAAGAAAAATCTACAAAGGTCATTGTATACAATCGTTTGTTTACCTGTAAAATGAAATTCCTATCTCCTTTTCTCGCTGCGACTTCGGCATCCGTAAGCACAACAATTCACCATTATTCAGTTCAAAAATAATTCACAATCTCAATAATTTTCACTTAACAATTCACAAATGAAGGGCACGTTGTATTTGCTTTGTTCATCAGTTTGGTCAAATATATAGGTCAATATATAGGTCAAACACAAAGTGTTTGACCTATATATACAGCATTACATTTTGATCAATTTTTGTAAGGTAATTTTGTTCAACGGCGAAATTTTTTTTTTAGGAAAAATGCTATGCAAGCTTATAATTCCTAATTATTATGTACAAGTAGGCTGTTTTAACAACATTTCAATATATTTTTCATTTAGTTTCGCGATATAAGTGTCGTTACCATACTAGCTGTTAATGATGTACAAAATAATAGAAATTCAAATATCTGTGGCAAACTGTCAAAAATCTTTATTTAGTTGATTTAGTGTCAAAAATGTAGTTACAGTTTATACATGATATACCAACATTACATTTACAACACATTGTTCGGATACTTGAAGAGCAACCTTCACCGGCAAAACGTTTTCTCTTTTTATCCCTAGTTGAAACCAATAAATGGTCAACCTGATCATATCTGATATCATCAGTGTTGTAAATTATATAATAAATATTAAGAGTATTTACTAATTTTATTTATATTGAATAATATACATTTACTATAATATACATTGACTTTACACAGTGACATTGACAGTTTGTCTCTAGATACTATCAACAACACGCCCCCTTAATCGTTAAATGTTAATAAATCAAAATGAAATAGTTTATAAAACATTAAACGATTACAAACAAAAAATAAAGAGTAAAGATTGGAATAACATGGTGATAAATAAGTAAAATTAATACAATAATAAATTATGATGAAAGTCCCATATTATCTACACATGTCTTAAACTTTGTGGGTCCTAAGGCTTTAGTTAGAGTATCTGCCCACATATTTTCAGTAGGTACATAATTGAGATTTATTAGGTACCTCGTTTTCAACTTGCTCCCTAATAAAATGAAACCTAGTATCAATATGCTTGGTTCGACTGTGGTGTACCGGGTTTTGAGATAATTTTATTGCGGACTGACTATCACTATAGATGGTTATGCAATGCAATTCACCAGTAATTTCAGAAATAAACCGCCTTAAATAACACGCCTCCCTAGTTGCCTCCGTGAGTGCCATATACTCAGCTTCAGCTAATGATAAAGCTACAGTATGTTGTTTTCTACTCTCCCAAGATACTAAACCATTCGATAACCTCATATAAAATCCTGTATATGACCGTCTTGTCTGCATACAGTTTGCCCAATCAGCATCTGCATAACCATACAACGATTTGTTATCATTTCTAAAAGTAATGCAATAATCAATAGTACCTTTCAAATACTGTAACGTTTAGCTGCTAACCAATGTGATTTATTATAGTTACTGTTGAACTGTCCTAAGTAACTAGTAACGAAGGCTATATCAGGTAGGGTATTCATTGCTAAAAATATGAAAGAGCCAATAAGTTCTTGATAGGGATACGAACACTTTTCCCGTCCACCATCTATATTGGATTCGAACTTTGTACACTGTAACGGAGTACTTGCCACTTTACAGTTTTCCATCCCAAATTTATTCAAAAGTTTCTCAATATAGGTACGTTGACATATTTTTATCGTGTCATTATCCTGAGTAATATTTATACCTAAGAAATATAGTCTATCATTTCCCAAGTGTGATCATTTTTATAAAAAACCATAATGTCGTCAGCAAACACAGACAAAATAATTAGTTCTTCGCCATAAAATTTTGTATAAACGCAGTCGAGCCTTGTACTTCACTATAGCTCCATCAGCATCTTTTTTCAATTTATAGATCCACTTACATAGTACTACTTTATTTCCCTTACGATCCACTAACTTCCAAGTTTTAAATTTCTGTAATGAATCAAACTCATTTTCCATTACCTCTTGCCACTTATCAGCATCTACAGCATTCATAGCCTCCGTGTAAGTGCTAGGTTCATCAGGTTCATCCTGTAATACATTAACCTTATAGGATAAAAAATCAGGTGGCTTTCTATTTCTTATGGGATACCGCTTTATTTCCATATTATTCGGGTCATCTTGTGCATTAATATCTGCAGGTGTAGATTCCAAAATGGATTCTGATGCCTCTACCTCATCTTCATGATTAATAGGTATGCTATGTTCGTACATTTCTTGAATAGGAATATCACAGTCAAAAGTATCAGAAAGTGGAAGAGCCAGGCCTGTAGAAACATCATTATTCTTAAATTTAGATATATCACTCTTAAAAAAACAATTTTCAAAAAATGTAACATCACGTGATTTTATAAGTTTTCTAGGACACAGAATATTTCTAAAATAATACACATTAGGATCTTCAGTATATCCTACAAAATACAGCTCTTCAGCGTTAACGTCTAATTTTTTCCTATTGTATGAAGGAATTTGGACCATAGCCTTGCAGCCAAACACTTTCAAGTGTTTCAAGTCTAGCTACTTACCATACTATTTCTCATAAGGAGTTATATTACCTAGAGCACGGTGGGTACATCTATTTTTTAAATAAACAGCGGTTTCAAAAGCCTTTGGATTTTAGACTACCTGCTAATAAGGCTCTGGTCTTTTCAATAATCGATCTGTTAGTGCGCTCAGCAACGCCGCGCCGTTGGACTGTTGACTATTAGGCGCAGTAGTTTGATGCTCTATACCATGTGAAGATAAAAACTTTATAAAATTAACATATTCCGTCCCATTATCAGTACGTAATGCCTTAATTTTCTTACCTGACTGATTTTCTACGAAATATTTAAAATGTACAAACTTTGTTTTCACCTCTGTCTTAGATGTAGAATGTATAAGCTGTAGCGGCTCTGTGGCTCTAGTGAAAGCAGTCTTTTTAAAAGATTTTCTCGTCTGCTTTACTTCGACACATGTTACGCAAGATTCCTTATCTACCTTACTAAAATTTATAATTGACTGATTTTTAAGTGATTGCATTGCATACCGACATAAATGTCCTAATCTTTCATGCCATAATCTATATTGAGATGTTCCTCCTTCAGTTAGAAGTGATGCATCTGTTTGAGGAGTATTAACAGTACAATCTAAAGTGTACAGTCCACCACAAGCCGATCCATGCAGTATTGGTACATCTGAAATATAAGAAGACATATCAAAAATAGTATTATAGATATTACAACCTCTTTTATCAAAAATTATAGAAAAACCATTTTCAACTAATTTCTTGACTGAAATTAGATTGGTTTTCAAATTAGGAACATAAGCCACGTCTCCTATTTTATTTATAATCTTCTTTTGAGTAGAAATGGAAATATCACCAACACCTGTACAATCTAGTTCTTCACCATTAGCAACCATAACTTTACCAGCAATGTTGGATTCAAGTGACAGCATCCAATCTGACCTACATGTCATATGTCTTGTAGCACCTGAATCAATTACCCACTTATTTATATGCGAAGCATAAGTTTGACTAAGAGCTTGTTCACTGATCAATGTAGCATCTTTCGATTTTTTGCTTCCATCTTTTGACTTTTTACGTGGACAATCCGGGCGTTTATGACCTGGTTCTTGACAATTATAACAGATTACAGGTTTTTTATTGTTAGATTTATTAGAAAAATGTATCTTTAAAACTGTCTCAACTTCTCTTTGTCCCATTAATTCATTTAACAGTTTTGATTTCACAAGATTACTAGTAGTCATATTTTTCAGTTAAACCTCCAAGCAGAATTGCTGCCACTGAAGCATCGTTAATCTTCTTCCCAATGTCATCAAGATCTTGTACAATATTCAGTACAGCATTTATGTATGACTCCATATTTTCAAAGTCCTCTAAATTCAATCTGTACAATCTACGTTCTAAGTTTAATCGTCTGTCCATTCCTCTATCTTCATATGCAATTTTTAAAGCATTCCAAGCATCTTTCGCTGAAGTACAACTACGTACATGAGTTATCGCAGGGCCATCTAATGTTAAACACATTTTTGACAAAGCTTTTCGATCATTGCGCATTTCCAGCGTTCGTACTGATAACGTGTTGTAAATTATATAATAAATATTAAGAGTATTTATTAATTTTATTTATATTGAATAATTGACTTTACACAGTGACATTGACAGTTTGTCTCTAGATACTATCAACAACAATGAGACACCCGGTTTAGAGTAACGCTGTTTTTAGATGTAGATGGCCTCCCCGGTCCTTTTGAAACTGTTTATGTGTATTTCTCAAGATAATGTAAAATTATTTGTGTTCTGTAATTCAGCTGAGTTATTAAATTCATGATACCCACTTTGAATGATGATGGCAGTTCATCTCCCCAGAAGTAATTTTAGGATTTGAATGATTTAAAAAAAACAGCATATTTTGTAGACTGCTCAAAAAGTAAGTCAACAATTTCTTGATTAATAAACTGCTCAAAATAATTAGATCCATATTTTTAAATAGTCGATTTTTGATAAAAATTTTGTAAAAATCTGGTCAGCCGTTCTTCCTAAACCGTTAGCGAAAATTTTTACCACACATCAGCTTAGGTAAACACACACAGATACTTTTTCTAATAACATGTCTTTCTGACTTAGGTATCTATTCCCAAAATTTGAAAATAAATAAAAATCTCCAAAATTTACTAACGTAAAAATGATTCTAAAAATAGTTTAAGTATTATGATTATTTTGTCATTTCTTCAAAAAATATTTTATTGAAAACTTTTGTATACATTGCTGACACATCTATCGCCATCTCTTTCTGCCTATCTCTTTCTATTATGAATAAGATTTATTTTGATGTTTGCCGACAATTAAACCTCGGAAAAAGTATCTGGCTTTTTGTAAATAATTTTTTTTATATTTAATTAAGACGCTGTCAAAATTGCAGCGTGAATCAAACACTTCAAATGGTATTTTAAAAAAATCAACTTTGGGGTGGATTTATTAAATATAAACCCCCTAAAAATTATCTGCCCAAATAGTTGTATTTGTAAAATTACCTAAACTTTCAATTACTGGTTGTTGGCTGAAGAATCAAGCACTTTTTTTGGGTCATATTTTTTTATACCTTTTTAGGATGCGCACTGGTGTCCCAAGGTGGGTCAAGCCAACACAGGTATATCGGTTTTTCAATCCAATAGATTTTAAATGAAAAAATTTCAAGGTGCATCAAACACTTCATGAAACGTGCGTTACTCTCCGACTATAACCATAATATGGTCTAGGCTGGAATTTGTGTGAACTAAATTTTTGGTCTAAACTAACAAAAAAATCATTTAAACTTACAAAAATAATTTATTTATTTTAAAAATTAATTACACACAAAACTCACACATATAAACTAAACAAAGAAAGATATAAAATCAATAATAGATACAATGGAAATCAAAATAATAAAAGTAAATACAAAACATGCAAAAATACTTTGACAAAAGTAATTGCATTACACATGTTTGTTTTATAAAAAGAAATAAAAAGAAGTAAAAGTAAACCAATTATTTATCAGTATCACTATAAATTGATTTCACCAACCAAAATATTTAGCATTTACAACTATGTTGAAAATATAAATTTCTGTAGAATAGTAACAAACCAAGGGAATTTTAATTACTAAGATTAAGTGAAACAATTTGGTTTTGAAGTAAAAATTTTAAATGTATCTTTATAAACCAGATCGAAAAAATTATAAAAAACTCGATTTCCTACTATAAGAGGAGATCCTACTATAAAAAGATTTTATAAAATTCCCAAGGCGATTTCTTTAAACCGTCATTAAACAGTACGGTTAACATTTTATGTATTAGGTATTTTACTATTAAAGTAGATCATGCAAAAACCTTCACCAAAACACAGTATCTTGTAGGTATCTTTCTTTTAGTTACATCAACGATTTCCACAGTGTAAAAAGACTTTTAGTAAATTATGTGTTTAAGGGTTCCTCAGTAAAAAATGAATGAGATAAAGCTTCCAGCGCCGAAACTCTTTTTTTCGGATTAAAGGTAAGCATACTCTGCAAAAGAATCATTTAATTAATAAATGCACTTTCAAATAAATGAGACATATACAGAGTTTCATTGGTACAGGCCATAAATAAAATTATATTATATTTCTCTATGTAGTGCAGTCATTGAAGCATTATTGCTCTGAATTTTTTTACTGTGAACCGGAATTAGGTTCATCTTCAAAAGTGAAAATAATTTGAACTCCGAACCATCTCTCTAGAGGGTTAATTTTTTTTTTAAATAACTAATTTTAAGCAAAAAATCATCTATAAAGTTTTTCGAAATATCCAATACTTTTCAAGGTATTGGCAATTGAAAATTCGCAATTTTTTCACGTTTTTTATCGGTTTTTGGCAAATATCTCCAAAAATATAGGTTTTACCGAAAATTTTATCAAGAACAAAATTGTAGCAAGTAAAAAATGTACAATTTTTTATTTTAATAAAGTATTCTGAGTGCAATTTTAAGCTAGATATTAAAGATCAAAGCCGTTTTTATTTTGTCTCAAATTTAATCGATGTGGTCAATGCCATCTAGCGGCGAGTAGATGCATTTTTTGCATTCTAATAAAAAAAGCTTTTGAAGCGCTTGAAATAAGCTTTAAAATGAGCACTATTAAAAGGCTTTTGCACGTTAAATAAGTGAGTTGTATTGCAAATAAGAGGAGCATCTAATGTTTTTTCTTTTAAATCAATGGGTTTCATAAGTGCCATTTCCACCAAAATTAAGATTAATCGTATTCTGCCTAGAATTAACTTTATTATGATAAGTATCAGTTTGGCTGCTTCAGGTCACATATTTTTCAAAAAAGTCACGATTAAAAAAAATAAAAAATTCAAAATTTTAAAATAACCACCTCTTTTATATCTCAAAAATGACGACAAATACGTATAAAAGTGTGGGAATAAAAAATTTCGGTATTTTTCTGAAAAATAATTTGTTTTTTTGTGTTTTTTCTGTCAAACAAAAATTGACGGAGATATAATTGTTTAAAGAGCGCGTGGCAGCGCAATCACAGCCTCTCTTAAGCCCTTTAACCCTTCATCGTTTTAGAAAAAGGTTTTGTACTATATATTGCAATGAAGGATGTTGTAGCTCTCTTAATAACCTTTACAATAGTTTTTTATAAATTGTGATAGCATGAAAATTGAAGAAGTTATGGTCCAAAAACTTATCATATATTATAGTCATAATATATATTTACTGTTTTAATTTAGGGATAGTTTTAGGGGTAGAAAAGCTTAAGAATATGATAATCATTTTCGAGAGGGTGGAATAATATTTAAATCCTTTTCATTTTAGCAAAAAAATATTGTTTTTTTTTCAAAGGGGTTGAAAGGGGGTTAAAAATTGATAATTATTATAGAGAATATAAAATATTACTTACTCTATACTTACATCTTAATGTCATGCCAAAGTATTTTTTTGTGATTTTTTTCAATGTAGGGGTTGTTTGCAAGGGTTGTAAGATTTTCAAGTGTTAGAAAACACTTTACAATTTCACCACTTACTATTAGACATGTTTTCCAGCGATAAAATGGCTCAATGTCAATTTTTCCATTAAGGGGTTGTTTATACCCCTTAAAAATAATAGGCGGAGTTCAGATCATTTTCACTTTTGAAGTTAAGGGTAAGATGATGAGCCTAATTCCAAAAATTTCATGCGCTCACAGTAAAAAAATTCGGAGGTAAGACCTATTTTACGCTTTAAATTAGTAATTATTAAGCTCTGTGACAGATGTCAGATTGGAAAAATATTTTTTTGCCAAATTATGGTGTAAAATTTTCTTTCGGGCATGAATATTTTAAGAAAATTAAATTTTCTGAATATTCGCACCCTCAAAAAAATTTCCGGAAATAATTTAAGCTCTTGTGATATTGTAATTGAACATTTTTGGAGTAAAAATATTGAACATGTTCTCCTTATTATTTAATAATCATATCTACATATCAATTGACTTATCCATGCATTTTCAGAATGATTTTCACAACACAATACTTATCAAATCAAAACAAAAATTATTAGATATGGTATTGGTTGCCTTGTCATTGTCATGTCATGTCAAACGGGAGTGACGAGTTACCCGTCAAAAATTTGTATTAGTTTTAAAAAGTAAAAAAAAAGAGCAACGGTAGAAAAGTGTTTTATTAAATTTATTGTACTAACCCTTACTTTTTGGAAGTCCATTTTACTAAGAATAATAAAAAAACTCTTCGTTTTAACGCAACTTAGAGGGAAGTACATCCAGGATAATCTAGGCTTTAATATTGTTATTAGGGGTGTGCGAATAATTCGAATTTACGAATAATTCGTATCGAATCGAATATTACTATTCGATTCGAAATTCGAATCGAATAATTCGAATTTGCGAATTATTCGAAAATTTCGAATTATTCGAAAAATCCACGAATTATTCGAAAATTTTCGAATAAATCAAAAATTTTCGAATAATTCGAAAATTTTTCGAATAATTCAAAAATCCACGAATGATCCGTGAATGGATGAATAATTTAAAAACTTTCGAACCCATCGTCAATTTTTTTGATATTTTTCGAATTTTGAGATGGGCAAACCTCTGATTTATCATGCTAAACATTTTAAGTACTTCGTAAACAAATAATAGCATTATCATGAACAATATTGAAAATACAAATTACAGATAAATATATTATTCGTAGTTTTATTTAACCGGATTAATGGTTGAGGATATTTAAAGCAGAAGATATTCTATTAGAAATACAAATTTATTTAACAACATATAACTACAAATTCTTGTTTAAAAACAATAAATAATACACTGAATCAGGTGATAATGACGTACGTTTGTCTGTTACAATATCTCCAGCTGTTGAAAATAGTCTCTCACTCTCGGCAGAAGTGCAAGGTATCGCCAAATATCTTCTTGCCATAGTTGACAACCGAGGATATTTGTTTTTCTCTTCTCGCCACCATAAAAGTGGATCTTGGTGAGGACTTATAAGTTCAGAGTTAACATAATATGTCATTTCTTGCGAAATTTCTTTTCGCAAATCTTGTAAACTTTTTTGTCGAATATCAATAGCTGGTTTTTTCATGAAGCTCCAAAAATCAGAGTGTTGTCGGAAACTTTGAATTAATTCTTTATATTTACGAATTATTAATTAATTAATTAATTAATTAATTAAAACAGAATCGAACTTTTTGAAAAATTCAAATTATTCGAAAAATAACGAATAATTCGAAAATTTACGAATTATTCGAAAAATTTTCGAATAATTCGAATATTTCGAATAATTCGTAAATTCGAATTATTCGATTCGAATTTCGAATCGAATAGTACTATTCGATTCGATTCGATTCGAACGCTATTCGCACACCCCTAATTGTTATGTCTTATTACTTCCACACTACCTAAACAACATCAGGTACTAAGCTATAAACAAACAAAATGTAACTTCAAAATGTCAATCTGACGATGCTAGTTATTTAGCTAAGCTGTCATTGAATTTAAAACGTATTTTTGAATAAATAGTGGAAGTTGCGTTAAAATGAAGAGTTTCTTATTATTCTACATTGTATTATTGTCTCGGATCCATTAAAGATCTCTCACTTTTCTACCCTAATTACTATTTTTCACTAACAGACTCCATGCCTAACGTTATTGGCTTTTGTTGAAGTAGTAAAGTTGTTCATTACTAACCAAGGTAGAAAAATACAGGGATTATTTGACTAGAAACAAATCTCATTATCACTTATCTGTCTTTAATGTACCTCGACAATAGTAACTCACTTTTCTACATTAGCGCATAATTACTATTAATTTGCTCAAGTAAACGTAAAAGTAGTCACGTATTTAAGGTAATGGATTACAAAACATTGCGCAAGCTTATCCGAAAAATGCACACCTCTACTTTTCATACAAACAAATAAAATAAAATGTCTCTCGTATTAACTGTCTTTCTCTATTTCTGGTTCCTAAAGGGATAGTCACCATAGTATGGTTCAGTCGTTTTTGAGTCTCGAACGGTTCCCTGCAGATAACCGGCAAAAATCTGGTTTGTAATTATTATGCCTTACCATGATATCCAGGCATCATGACGTTCCAAATATTTCATAGGGACTAATATAAGTATTTCTAAAACAGAATTTTGATAAACAAAATTCTCCTTTCCCCCTCTTAGCAGGTCAAAGCGACCCAGACTTATGTCTCCTACAAGCATAAATCTCCATCATTGAACAAATACTTCGATCTCCTTGAGGGATTTAAAGTAAAGGGAAAGTTCATATTTTTATTTTTTTAGACGGTCCAGCATGGACCATCGTCAAGGAGATAGACACAGACATCGCATAAGAATTTGTGAGTTTGGGGCCTCTACAAGACGTAAGACAAAAGAAGCAACAACGAAATTACCAGAACAGATGGGAGAATATTGAAGACTTTGCAGAATTTGATCACCTTGGCGATACTTTAGTAGAAATGGTTGGTGATGCTAGAGAATAAAAGGCAGAAGTCGCAGAAGCAGAAACGGCTAACAATTATTGAAAAATTCAGTATCTGTAAATTGGGGATGAAGCCCAAAAGCTTTATTAGGATCTTTGTGTAAGTTAATAAAAGCCATATTGATTATTCTATAATATATATCAATTTTATTAACTTAAAATGCTTAACGTGAAACCTGAATCCTTATCAACTGTTTCGTCTATCAGAAAGTATTTACGCCTTAACAAGTAGAAGTAGAGCCTGATAGCGCAGTATTGGAAGGCGAAATTCCAGATAAAATTTTAAACAATCATCTATCAGCTTCCATCTACAAACAGGTAAGAACATGCACAACTTATGATGCAACGATCCAATAAAAATGACACCATAAATAATAATGATCCCAAATATGTATATGAAAAAAATTAATTTAATATTTATTAATTACTACCTTAATGTTAAAATGTATCTTATTGAAGTAGAGATGCAAAAGTGTTTTTTTTTTCAATATTAGTCTCTGAACCTAACTTTATTGACTTTTGTTGAGGTCGTTGTTCGTAATTGACTAAGGTAGAAAAATATAGGGACTACTTGATCAGAACTCAATCCATTTGACAGGTTAACTGATGCAAAGACAAAATGAAAAAATATTTTTCATTTTTTACTTATTTAATAGTCATCCACGTACCTATTCGAAAATTAATTGATTTATCCATGTATTTTCATAGCGATTTTTACAACACAATACGAGTACTTATTATTAAATCAAAAATTATTGGATAATATGTTATTGATTGCATTGTCATCTTAAACGGTAGTGACTAGTGACTCGTTAAAAATTTTTGTTAGTTTTTAAAACTAATATTTAAAAAAATAGAATGCCAGTAGTGAAAAAAATGCTACATGAACCACGGTAGAAAGGGGAATTATTGATTGGGATCCATTAAAGAATTCAACAATAATAACTCACTTTTCTACCTTGGTGCTTAATTACTCTTTTAAGTACATATTTTTCATAAGGCTTAAAGACAATGGCACTGGAAAGGGCGTAGCGAAGGCCACACAAGAATAGCACTGACAGAAACAGAGCTTCCGCTCCTGGCTCACAAAGCTGTCCCAAAAGCAGATAAAGTAAGAATGGAAAATAAGTACAAGGTCGTAATCCCGCCAAGGGGGCAGTCGAGCTACGAACAAGTAGTATTTTCCTCTAGGGAGCATAGTTTGTTATGCAGATAGCTCTCGCATGGAGGAGACGAAAACCATTGTGTATGTTTCACAGAAACATTACGCTACATTCCTTTGTATAACGACTTTCGCATACTCTCTGTATAAACTCACGAGATTCTTACACTTCTTGTAAATCCTCTGTTTACACCTACCATTCGACACCTTTTCCGTTACACCCTGTATACACGATGATGACGACGAAGACAACTTCTTGTAAAGCATCTTCTTACACCTACCATTCGACACCTTTTCCGTTACACCCTGTATACACGATGACGACGACTTCTTGTAAAGCCTCTCGAGACTTCTTCTTGTAAAGTCTCTGCTTACACCTGCCATTCGACACCTTTTCCGTTACACCCTGTATACACGATGATGACGACGACGACTTCTTCGAAAGCCTCTGGAGACTTCTTGTAAAGCCTCTGGAGACTTCTTGTAAAGCCTCTGGAGACTTCTTGTAAAGCCTCTGGAGACTTCTTGTAAAGCCTCTGGAGACTTCTTGTAAAGCCTCTGGAGACTTCTTGTAAAGCCTCTGGAGACTTCTTGTAAAGCCTCTGGAGACTTCTTCATGTTACCATGGACTCAATCCATCCGAATCGCCATCCAATTTCGGCGGAGGCGCTAAAATGGGAATTCTCCATAAGAAATTGTGTCCTCGTAGCCCCCTATTATAACTACTCAGGAGCAGGTGTTCTGATAGAGGACTTAGGGGTTCGAAAGAGATACGCTCTTGGTAAAATACTCCACGGTCTTCCAGTCAGAAATATTTGCCATCCTCAAAGCAGCAGAACTAATAGAAGAACGGAACAACACATGAAGCCCCGTCAGCATTTGCTCAGATAGCCATGCCGCTCTAAAGTCGATTTGTAGCTCCAGTACTAGCACGGCACTAGTCCAGGAATGCGCAAATACCTTAGACAGACTGGCCTCAAGACGAAATCTACCCCTATTATGGGTACTTGGACATAGCGGTATAGTAGGCAACGAGCGGGCAGATGAACTCGCCAGACAGGGAGCCAACAAATCTTGCTACGGACCCGAGCCAATAATAGGGCTAAACAGAACACAAATCTCAACTCTACACAAGGAATGGACGGAGAGGATTAGAAGAACAATGGATCAATCTGACAAATCCAGATGAAAGCTGCGCCTGCTTGTCGGAGTCCTTACTGGCCACTGTGGACTTAAAAGACATCTACACCTTTTGGGTGTAACCCAAACCCTGGTGGGAAGAGGAAACTTCTTACTACTTCCTGGGCACCTGCGAGGTTTACGCACAACTCAGATAAGACATCTTTGGAGTGCGAAGAATCGAAGAAGAAGACTTGCACACCCTTCCTCCAAGGGACGTCATGGCTTTCATACGAAGGTCGAGGCGTTTCGGGAGGGCGCCGAACGAGTGAAATACAAAAGGGGGAGGACCTGGGGTATGTCAAAAAGGGCCTACTTGCCCCCGCCCCCTACATTCATTCATTCAAGTACATATTTTTAATATATTATATTAATGTTTTACTTTGAAACTGATACGCATAGTGCTCTTAAACTCGTACTTCTGGCTGACAAAATTTTTGTGTGACTTTTTATAAAGTTAATTTCTATAATTTAAATCTAACATTAACCAACTTTCATATATCTTGGTTAACACTGCATAAACTCATCAAGTCATTTTCAGCATTAGTAAATATGATATTTAAAAATTTGCTTACCATAATTAAATCATATGCCGTTTCACAAATATTAGGTGATATCTGGTTTATTCTGATTTGATTGACAACATCAAAAGAATTCCATTTTATAGATACGCTATCTTCTGGCCATTCATCTTCAGATGGTTTACCAATTACTCTAAAAATAACAAAAATATTATATATTGTACAGAAAATTATTTTTCATTCGACAGTCTAGACTAAAATGTGAAATTCTTACTACATCACAACTTCACAAAGAAAATTCTGCCTATCAGACATACAAATCTACTTCTTTATAATGGCACAATTGGTCAAAGAAATAGCCCTTTGACCACTACACTGCATTGTTGCATAATGGGAGTGCCTTACGACTGCAAGAGTCACAAAACAAATCCTGATGATTTGGTTGGCCATCTTAAGATCCTGAATCCCCTGGCATATAAGTAAATGGTCCAGGGCAGTGGTTATCAAGAAATACAAATAAAAAATACAAGTTAGTACAAGCTTTGCAGGTCACTTTAGCTTCCTAAATGAAATAAAGGATTCAGTACTTACTATGCAGGATACTAGGCCAACAGCATATAACTCCTATCAGTCATACATAGCCCCATGACAAAATTTTGATTAATTGTTTTTCTACGTAATTTTAAATGATTTTGCATTATTTTTTTGCTGCAGTGGACGATTCATCAAATCAAGGCTTATTATGCCTCCTAATATTTTGATTTGGAAAAGTCACATTGTTCTTATAATCCCAAGTGCCCAGCTGACACATATATACACTATAAAGATGATATCAACGATTGCTCCAGATCTGACATTTTTTCTATACAGGGTTATTCATTACTAATTGGAAATAATTTAATACCAGAATCCTGACTTCAAATTATGAAAATTGAACCCAAAACACCCAAATAAAATGTAGCTGCTTACTTAGTTACAGGGTGTTTTGTTTAAAAATTTAAAAACTATTTGGGTTCAGTACTTTACGACTGTTTTACGTATTCATTTCATATTTGGCAGAAAATGTAGACACTGTACACCCTACAAAATTATATTAAACAAACGTTTCTAGCTACCACCAGAGGCGTACGACAGGGGCAAGTGACAGGTTAATCGTTCCCAAATTCTACGCCACTGGCGGAATAGAAACTTTAGCACAATTTTTCGATTCTCCAATACTTTTTACGTAAATAAAGTACAATTTTTTCATAACGATAAAGTCAATATTTCTCGAGATATTTTAAGAAAAAAACATGCAGCTGCCCAATTTTAATGTGTGATAACTATGTCGATGTTTTGGACCAGTGAATTGCATTTAATACGCAAATGAAACTTAAATCCGTGTCAACAATAAAGAACACAACTATTAAATGAATGCATGAATTGAAAACAAATTGTGGTCCTGAAAATTATATATATATATATATTATAAACAACTTATTTCATATGGCTGTTGTGGCACTCGTTCTTTAAAAAACTCATCGCTTCGCGATTCGTTTTTTAAACTTGAACTCGTGTCATAACAGAATTCCATATGAAATGCGTTGTTTAATATACTATTATAATTGCAGAATATAAAAATATATTTATTTATTTAAACAAATGAAAAGATAACTTCGAATCGACTAAAGCAAATTCACTATTTTGGTTATTGTACTTGTTTAGACACGTTAAATTTAAATTTCCATTCTTCAACGTGAAACTGCCACCCCTACCTTCAACCCCCTTTGAATGACATATACAACCGTTGACATCTGAAAATGACATTTGACAGTTTAAAGTGGTAGTTGGCAGCTGAAAAATGACGTTTGACAGTTAAAAATGGTAGTCGACAGCTGACAGTTAAAAATGGTAGTCGACAGCTGACAGTTAAAAAGACAGTTGACATCTGAAAATAACATTTGGCAGTTAAAAGTGGTAGTGGACAGCTGAAACATGACGTTTGACAGTTAAAAATGGTAATTGACAGCTGAAAATGACAGTTGACAGATAAAAAGATAGTTTACATCTAGAAGTGACATACTAAAAATGTGCTGCGAACCTCGCTTCGTTGGCACGCAGTGATTTATGACAGTTGACAGTTAAGGAAGTAACTCTGATGATGGCCTTATAAGCCGAAAGCGCTCAGTTACGGATTTAATAAAATTTTACACACTTAACCTACGGTTTTAATATACAAAAAATTGTCTTTCCTTTAATATTTCATCAAGTGTGTACAAAGTCTACAGTCTTTCATTTATTTGAAAAATAACAGTTAAAAATTACAGTTGACAGCTGAAAAATGACATTTGACAGTTCAAAATGACAAATCAAAAATTTTAATAAATGCTGATAACAATCATTGGCATAACAAATCAAATATTAGTATAACTAGTATTTTATATTTAATAATTGCCAGATATATTATGATGTTATATTTTCTGCTCACCTGAAAATTTTGCTAAGTTGATCCCCTTCTGAAGAACCACAGAATAAAGCTTTTAGGCTATACAGTTCCACAATAATACAACCCACAGACCAAATATCAACTGGAGTGGCATAAGTAAGACCCAGAAGAACTTCAGGAGCTCTGTACCATAAAGTGACAACCTACAAAAATATACTTAGTTAACAATTTACTAGTACCAATTTATTTGTTTTACAAAATACTTCATAGAATTTAAAAATCGAACATTAAACAATAACTAGAGTAAAAACTTACCACTGAAGTTAATTGCATCTCAAAGTCATAGCTCTTGGCCAATCCAAAATCGGCCAATTTGATATGACCATCGAGTGTTACCAATAAATTTTGAGGTTTTAAATCTCTATGAACAACTCTGTTGCTATGTAAAAAGTCAACACCTTTAAGTATTTCTCTAGATAAATTTCGAATTTGTATCGAGCTGAATCCTTTTGGATTTCTTTCTATGTAAGTAGCTAAATCTTGTTCTACATGTTCAAATACCTGATAAAAAAAATTCTATTTGTATTGAATTAATATTTTAAATATTGATCATTACTGATATTAACAATGAATGAAAAATTTTAGTATCGAAGAAAAACTAATTGAAAATAAATTAAACACTCAAGGGTAGTATGTTTTATAATATGTGGAAGAGACAATCGGTAATAAATTCGAAAATATAACATAAATTCTTTTGGAAAAAACATTCGACACGTCGCGTCGATTGGAATTTTTAGTTCCCATTTTTTTTCTTTATTATTAAAGTTTTATACAAAGTGTGTCATGTTAGTGGTCAATACTAACTTTATTATTTTTAATACACCTTTTATATACTAAGTGACATAAAAATCCGAAAACCCAGTTTAAATGATTTTATTTTAATAAAATTTGGTGAATATATTATTTTATCGAAATAATAATTGATAAAATTTTCAGCCTTATCAGTTGAAGATTCCGGTTTTTATACTGGTTCTTGAAATTCTTTACGATTGGTTACGATGCCTAGGGTACGGAGACCTGTACGATTTCGTCAACTTAGAGAGTTTGATAGGGGTCGTATAGTGGGACTTCGGTAAGCTGGATTTTCTTTTCGGGAAATTGCAGTTAGAGTGCAAAGAAGTGTAGACACCGTGGTTAGGTGTTGTCAGGCATGGCTTCGAGAAGGCCGTACGCAAAGAGCAAGGGGCTCTGAACGCCCCCGTAGAACAACAGACCGTGAAGATCGCTGCCCAAGATTATTGGACTTAGAGGACCAGGTCCATTGCAAATGAATGGTTTGCGGAATACGGAAGACCTATTGGCATGCGAAGTGTTTACCGACGAATAAAACGTTTTGGCCTGTTTTCATACCGACCACACTGGGTCCTCCCTTTAACTCCAGAACACCGTAATCGCCTTGAGTGGTGCAGAGAACGGTCACTCTGGGATCAGGAATGGAACAGTATTGTCTTTAGTTACGAGTATAGATTTTGTTTAGGTATGCAAGATGGTTAAGCGAGGGTTAGAAGACGACGTGGTGAAAGGAGAAATCCACGGTTTTTTGTTGAAAGGCATGTTCATCAAACTGTTGAAGTTATGATTTGGAGTGCTATAGCTTATGGTTCGAGATCACCTTTAATCTTCATCAGAGGTAACATAAACGCGCAGCGATATATCCAAGAAGTTTTAGAACCCCATCTTTTATCATCGACATCTTTTAACTTGACACCCTGGCAAATCCAACTTTCCAACAAGATAATGCCCGACCACATGTCGCAAGAGTCACAACATACAGTTATACACAATATACTTAGCTGGTAGACATTTAATAAGTTTATTCTTGTAGTAATTATTATGAACTTCTGTATTTTTAAGGGTTCAGTTGTTAGTACACTAGCAGATATAGTCATAATACATATGTTAGTTTTGTCTGTTGTTTGCTTAGAACATAAAATAGTAAGGAAGGAGTTTGTGTTATATCTGGCGACGGAAGTCGGCCATATTGGATAACCATTTATGACTCATACTTTGTTTACAAGTTATAAAAATATAGTTTTCTGTTAAAAATTTGGATTAATTATTTATTGGTAAGTAGCTATTATTATAATAAATATACATTACATATACATAAACTATATTTTTATGTTTAAATTAAATTAATACTTTGTATTGATCCCTAACCTATCTACTTAAAGTGACATAGGCGTATCAATAATGGAAAGAGGATATTTTATTTTAATTATCATTAATTTACAATTTTTTGGTTAATCTCATAACTGTACCTATATGTCAATTATTTTTATGTCTATGGAGTGTTCTAAAGCAACGTTGTACAATAAATGTATTTGTGTATTAATTAACACATTATTACATTCACAGTTTCCTACAGGATGAAAATATTAGACGGAAATGGTTAAATATTGTGGATAAAGATAACTGGAGTCCAGGCAAGAATAGCTTTTTAGGCTCACAACATTTTGCAGAACAATCATTTGATAGAATTTCTTCAGTAATTGTTTTATTACTACCCTATACCTACAATTAAAATCGCAAGAATGAAATATGTAAGTAATTATTACATCCACAAATTGCTTTAATAGCATTGACCAAATCTATATTTATTCTCAAATCTATTTACAGATATTTTACTTAAACATATATTTCACTAATATATACCTCTTCTATGCAGGTAAGGACTAACGACCCTTATGCTGAAGAGATAATAACTACTAGCAGTGAAACTATTTCACCAGTTCCTGTTCCTGAAACTCTACCATCTACTTCTGAAAGTCCTCGTAGGAAACAACTTATAAAAAGCATCTGTGAAGTATATTTAAAAACAAGAATTTATTATATATGTAAAAGTAAAATAAATAATGTAGAAAAAATTAGACATGTTTACACAAAATTCAATTTAAGGGCCAATAGTGGTAGAATGAAAAATTTTAATAAAAATTGTGTAGTATATAACTGGTTTTATTTCCTTAAATCTAGTACCCCCCTTTTAGGCAATGTTATACTATTTTTTTTCCTCTACTTTCCTTATTAAAATGGTTATTTTAATATATAATGATGTGTCCATACTGAATAATAAGTATGTTTCAATAAGGACACTATTTTTCTACAAATAAAAATATAAGACGCCACTGTTAAAAAGTAACTTCCGGTAGCCATCTTGAACGAGCAATACTTCCTTACTATTTTATGTTCTAAGGTTGTTTGTTTTACAAGGTGTACCAACCTTATGACAAAGTTCGGTATATGGGTTGTTTTAGAAGATATCAAAAAATGTTATCAACAAAAGTAGTAGATGTCTTTAGCGTCCATATTTTGAAATTATCTTATACTATACAGAGTGTTGTATAACTCCGTTACAAACCAAACATATGATTTTTTAAATGGGAACCCCTGTATATTATACCGAATTCGGACTGCTCACATTTTTTTGAAGATTTTGATATAAGGTTTTGATACATTATACAGAGTCCTTCAGAAATTATGGACACGTTTGTGTGAAAATCGTAGGTAAATCAACGCTCTGTATCTTATTGTACGTTGAAGAAAAGTATTTTACCTAACAGAGTTTCGTAATAAGATACAATATCATATGGAATATAACTCGAACCTTTCATTTTCTCTCTTCTTTATATCATAAATAGAATATTCGATTATGTAACTTTAATTTTTGTTAAGCATTCCCTATACCCAAAGTTTATGAAAACAGAGTTATTTTATAATATTTATTGTAAACTATTATTAACCTATTATGTGAAAGAAATAAATCTTGAATGTAACAAACAATCCTTAAAAATAATAAATTGTAATAAACAACTTATTCTAAGTCTCCAAAAGAATAATTCTAACCATAATATTAAACTAAATGTTCAAAGTGTTCACCGTTAACACCAATGCAATGCTGCAGTCTAAGTTCAAATAATTGACTAACATTTTTCAGCATTTCAACGTTAACAGATTGAAATGCAGCCGTGATTCTCTCTTTCATGTCGCGTCTAGTAGTCGGGGAAGTTTTGTAAACATCATTTTTATTTGAACCCCAAAAAAAGAAATCCAAATTAATTAAATCGGGAGACCAGGCTGGCCAATCATTTGGGCTCCCTCTTCCAATCCATCTGTTATGGAATTCGGTATTGAGATAATGTTAACGGTAAGGACTTTGATCATTTAGTTTAATATTATGGTTAGAATTATACTTTTGGAGACTTGTGTTAATTAGAATAGGTTGTTTAATACAATTTATTATTTTAAAGGATTGTTTGTTACATTGAACGTTTATTTCTTTCACATAATAGCTTAATAATGGTTTACAATAAATATTACAAAATAACTCTGTTTTCATAAACTTTGGGTATAGGGAATGCTTGACAAAAATTAAAGTTACACAATCGGGTATTCTATTTATGATATAAAATACAGGGTGTTCCATTTGAAAGAAGAGAGAAAATTAAAGGTTCGAGTTATCGTCCACCCTGTATATAAAAGGGAAAATAATTAATATTTAATAGAATACGGTGATATTGTATCATATTACGAAACTCTGTTAGGCATAATACTTTTTTCTTCTTTAACGTACAATAAGATACAGAGCGTTGATTTACCTACGATTTTCACACAAATGTGTCCATAACTTTTGAAGGACTCTGTATAATGTATCAAAACCTTATATCCAAATCTTCAAAAAAATGTGATGTAATTTTTTTATGTTAATTTTTGCATTACATTTAAAAACAATAACATTTTTGAATAGAGAATGAAGAGACCTTTCCAATGATATATCACAAGCCTATACTTCCCATTTAAAAAATTGGGGGTTGTACCTGTCATTCTAAGGGGGTTGAAGGTAGGGGTTGCATTTTCACGTTAAAGAATGTCAAGTTATAATTTAAATTTGACGTGTTTCGGGATTTTTATAAATATGTACAGTAACTGAAATAATGAATTTATTCCATTTGGCTTTTACACACTGTATATTATGTTGTTGGCCAGATTTGATTATGATATTACATACCTAAATATTTTAAACAAAAAATGAGTCTCACATATTAATCAGACTTAAAATTTTTCACTAGCAGATAATGTTTTACCAAGTGTTTTACTCACCTCAATGAAATAATTTAAGGAATACATATTATATGTACTTTTTAGTGTAGGTATATCCTTAAAGTTTATGTACCTATTTTCTTCATTTGTTATATTTTTTAATAATGTTATTGTTGTTTTAAGTATTATGTTAGTTATATATGCTTAGTAAAATAAAGATTCTCTTAATTTCATTTGTCTTTTTTTTACAAACTATCTGGTTATAAAAGGGTATTTTATCTAACTTGTAAAACAAAAGCATAATGCTATTAATTAAAAAAAACTTTTGTGATATTGTCACATTTGTAACTTTAACTGAATGATAAATAAAAAGGAAGGTATCAGTTAAGCTTTTATGCCTTTGTTGACATATTTTATTGTGATAATTTCTAATACACAATAATGAATTTTAATAGGTGACCAAAAAAGGTTATTCTAGTTTCCTTACATTTAAAATATGATTTTACTTTTTTTAAATTGCTTTATTTATACATATATATACCTTTATTATGTGAAGTCAAGTCAAGGAGTTAATAATAATTTTTCTATTTCTCAGCTACAGTTTGGGGTAGGATCTATCTCAAGTTGCAAGATTTAAAATTAAAATAATATGATCAGCACTAGGACTTAGTAACATTATTGTTAACCCAGATAAATCATTAATCAATCAATCACCATTGTGAAATAAGTGCTCTCTAGTACTGAGCTAGACTGGACAACTTATTTATAGATATAGAACATTTCATATTTTTTTCTGTATGTTCCTTGTGGTGTACCTATTCAGTTTATTTTGTTTATATATTTGGAAAAATTATACCACAATCATTTTTTTATGTTTTTATTTTAACATTTCGAAAGTGTTCCATGTGATGTCATCTAGAATAAACACCTGGAACTAAATTTGATGGGTATGGTACATTTTCTGGTGATTACCCAGGCAGATTTTCACAAAAATCTACTACATCTTTGTTGAAAAGTCCAGCAAACAAACAAAAACAATTTTTTATGTTGCCAGTTTTTCAATTATAATATTATCTGGGCACTGAGTAATTGTAACAACCTAAAATGTTCTTTTTCAATTTCATTATATTTGGCCAAAATTCAATGTCTCTTAATTCTTTCTAAACTGAACTATTTAGGACCCACATTTATTGATTTAGAATTATTATATACCAAAAATCATAATATAGTATCAATTAATTAGTGGGACAAAAAAACTCACATTTAAAATACATAATATATGATAATACATCCTTAAATAGAAAGGTTAAAGAAAACTATTCAAAACTTGGAATACCCAATCAATATTAATTGGACAAATTTTTACTTAAAGAATAAAATATCTACTTTTGAAAATAGTGGAAAACATTTATACATACTAGATACATGATAAGTTCTTTTTCCATTTGTTGTCCATGACAAACATCTAACAGACGTACAATATTGGGATGGTCAAATGTATTAAGTTGTCGAAGTAAAGCAATTTCTCGTAAAGTATTCATTGGAATTCCATCTTCTGTAAGTGGAACACATACTCTCTTTAAAGCTACATTATTACCTGTTTTCTTGTCCTTTGCTTTATAAACTGTTCCATATGCTCCTAAAGTATACAACATTTATAATAAAAATATTAATTATACAATTATTGATATTACTTTAACTATTGTAACATAAAGTAAAAATATACATACCTCTCCCAATCCTATTTAGTGCTTCATATGTATGACTCTTTTCAAATGCCATTTGGTCTTGTTATTACTAAAAGAAAATAAGTGAATACCATGAAAAAAATTTTTTAGTACCTACTAACAAACAAAAAAATGTAATGTTTGAGAAATACATTTAAATAAATGGCATTAGGCATACTAAATTATGCCTTAAATTCCTTTTCCTTTTTTCCTTTTTTTCAGAACAGTATTAATAAGAGTACATTCACAGGTAAAGGCAATTAAATAACAATATGTAAAAGATCAGAATGTAAACTATTTTAGTTAAGTAGTAAAACTGTATTTTATAAACATACCTTGCTAGTTTTGTAGATACTTAGTTTAAATAATAAAATATAAACATTGAAATTCACATAAAAAATAAATAAACATAAAACTTACAAAGTTTCTAAACTAATAAAACATGTTAAAAATTAAATAAACTGACTTACTGAGCATAGAAAACAACATCATCCGTCTGACACATCTTCTTCTTGTTGTTTAGTCCATGACAGGCAACAGCCAACACATAAAATTTTTTTTATATATAAAATATTTTCTCCACCATTAAAGATTTTAAATAATATATTTTTAATGAAAATGAACAAAAAATATTTTATATTACAGAACTTAATCACAATTATATTAGGTAAATGATATGAACTCTTTAGTGTCATAACAAAAAGCGAAAGCCGGCGAAAATCCTTTGATGTTGGTAGGGCCACAGAGTATATAATACAAATCAGAGTATCGACTCGCTGTCGGCTCCTTTGATGTTTATAAGACAAGAGCGACCATTTTTTGGGAGTATAAACCACAAAACAGAATATTGGTTAGTCTGTTTTGTGCTAACCAATATTGTGTTTTGTGGTACAAGCTCAGGGTAGTACTAAAAAAATTGTTATTATAAATAAAACCCGTACTTGAAATTTTTCTTTATTGGTGAGATAATTATTGTTATATTCAGTTTAGAAAAATAGAATTTGTTTTCAACAAGATTAATAATACTAATACTTGTTTTTAAAAAAAGTAAAATTGGTTTTTTTAGGTTAAATAATTACATATAATTAAAATTTCTACGCAAAATAAATGACCAAATATGTATGTCTTGCACGCAATTTTGCTCGTTAGTAAGGAAGGATATCAATAATTAAAAAAAATACATTAATAGCTTTAATACTTATTTATTTCTCCAAATTAACAACTTATCTTTATTTTCATTACTTTTGAAATTTCGGTTGATACATTTAACGGTACTGTATAGTCAACCTAAAATATAATTTTTTCACATACAGTAATGGAAAATTTGTACAAGGATGTATACAAGTTTCATTACTGGGAATGTTTAATATTTAATACAGATACAGAACACTGAGAAGGAGTACATGCATCAGTAGTATTTATTTTAATGTCATTTATTGTAAGGGCCGGTTTATTCACCTTTCAGTAAAGTGTTCGGTAGCGTTACTGAGAAGATTGTCGTCCGTAAGTGTTTATTCATCTCCTAGTAACGTCAAGTTTTCAGTAATTATAAGCTACTGAAGACTTTGGGTACATTCAGGAGGTCCCAGCGGCTAGATCTAGCCACTCAGCATGCTGTGGCCGCTGTTAATAAGCGCCTTCGTTTCGCCTGAATGCGTGGCTCACTGACAGCGGAACAAAAGTCAAAACATTTGAAAACATAACCCAATTTTTATTTTGGTTTTTATATGTCTATTGTGTTCATGTACAAAACTACAATAATTATCTTCAATTATCAATTGGATAAATCTTATCCCAACAATCAACACCTTAGAATATAATTAAGATCAACACAAACCTACATAACCCAATTTCGATATGTCATTAATGTCAAAATCGCGATGCGCTTTTTAGAAAGCGACAAATTTCTACGCTGAGCAAAACAGTCAGCCGATGTTGAATAGCTTTCAAGCAGCGCTACATTCAGAGAGACTCCTTACTAAGCGATCTCAGCCGCTGGGACCTCCTGAATGTACCCTTTTTAACTTACAGATCGATTGGACCTGTCATTAAGGAATTGCAGAGGAGATTCTAACCTAAAATTGTTTTTCGCGTGTTTTGTGTTTTTACTTAATTTTTTTAAAATGGATGTTATTGACGAAATAAATCTTTTTCTTGACCATATTAACGATCGCCGACTTTATAAAACAGATTTCACCAATGGGACAATTTAAACTATTGGGATAATTTCATTTAACAAAAAAATCGGTTGCTCAAACTTTAGCCTTCATAGAAGAAATACTTTTACACCAATCTAAAAGGTATTTTATTGTAAACTATGTTAGAAAACCATTTAGGAAATAATGAAATTTTTTAGAAACAATCCGACTCCGTCACTGCAACAGCTTTTGTTAACCCTCAGATTTAAGTAAAAACTTCCAATAATCTTTTAAAATCTCGAAAAAACCAAACAAGATACACAGCTGATGCAGAGTAAAATGTCATCTGTCAAAAAAACTATAGAACTCATTAGTAGAGTCCTTAGAACAAAAAGATCTTTTTGTTCTAAGGTAAAGTCAGTCTCATAAACCACAGAAAATACACTGTTGCCTTATCTCCCGTAGTCACAAGTATTCAGTAACTACTGAACGAATAAAATACGTTGAATAAACACAAACTGCTTACACGTGACCTTTAAGTTTAGTGAACAAATAACTAACGGATACTTTACTGAACAGATGAATAAACCGGTCCTAAGTCACATTTGTTCTCTGTACCTGAATTAAATAGTTTAATGCACTATTCCACTGATTTATTCACATACAACCGTCTACCTTAACCAAAACTAACGGAGACGGCTATGGATACTCCCAAAGTGTCATGGCGATACCTGAAAATGGATGCTTACCCCCTCCATATAGAGTCGATACTCTGATTTGTATTATTACTCTGTGGTAGGGCCAAAATGTATGACCTTGAAAAACTGAAATTGGCAGATATCTACGTTTTTACACTAAGGGCCGGTTTATTCACCTTTCAGTAAAATGTTCGGTAGCGTTACTGAGAAGATTGTCGTCCGTAAGTGTTTATTCATCTCCTAGTAACGCCAAGTTTTCAGTAATTATAAGCTACGGAAGACTTTAATTTACAGATCGATTGGACCTGTCATTAAGGAATTACAGAGGAGATTCTAACCTAAAATTGTTTTTCGCGTGATTTATGTTTTTACTTAATTTTTTTTTAAATGGATGTTATTGACGAAATAAATCTTTTTCTTGACTATATTAACGATCGCCGACCTTATAATAGCCAAAACAGATTTCACCAATGGGAGAATTTAAACTGTTGGGATAATTTCGTTTAACAAAAAATCGGTTGCAAAAACTTTAGCCGTCATAGAAGAAATACTTTTACACCATTTTGAAAGGTATTTTATTGTAAACTATGTTAGAAAACCATTTAGGAAATAATGAAATTTTTTAGAAACAACCCAATTCCGTCACTGCAACAGCTTTTGTTAACCCTCAGATTTAACTAATAATCTTTTAAAATCTCGAAAACACCAAACAAGATACACAGCTGATGCAAAGTAAAATGTCATCTGCCAAAAAAACTATGGAACTCATTAATAGAGTCCTTAGAACAAAAAGATCTTTTTGTTCTAAGGTAGAGTCATAGCGTTTTCCATTCGTCGCACTCGGGCAGCACGGGGTTTTTAGAGAATTCAAGGCCAGTGCTGTCAGATGCACGCTCTAGGGCAAAACCAATGGAACACGAAAATCGATTTGACCCGGACCGGACTGTTTGTTTTTATTGACATTTGATAACAATAATAAAAGATTTGAATTTTTTGTCTTGTAGAGTGTACATTTTATTTAACTAGGTGTGGTTTGTCATTTGGTTGTAAACATGATTATTTATCTAGGGTTGTAAACATATTTATAATAATGTATTTATTGAAAATGAAAATTAACAATGAAATTTTCTCCCTCGACTTTGCAAATGATTACGAAACTCACTATCTGCCATTATTGTTTTGCACTACCCTAACCCTTGATCAAATAGCTAGTGCCAAATTATTGCCCTCGGTTCGCCCTTAGCTCGCTCGGAGTTTGAGTGACACATGAATGGAACACAAAAAAATGAAAAAAGTTCAACGAATGGAACACAAAACTGGCGCGAGTTCTGCCCCAGTGCGACGAATGGAAAACGCTATCAGTCTCACAAACCACAGAAAATACACTGTTGCCTTATCTCCCGTAGTGATAAGTATTCAGTAACTACTGAACGAATAAAATGCGTTGAATAAACACAAATTGCTTACAGGTAACCTTTAAGTTTAGTGAACAAATAACTAACGGATACTTTACTGAACAGATGAATAAACCGGCCCTAAGAGAAATACAATAAATGTTTACGAATTTAATGGTTACAAGGAGAAAAATAATATACTATTAATTCTATTATAAGTATAAGTGATTTAAGATCTGAAGTAGGGTATATATAGGGTAGGTACCAATAAAAAAAATAATGATAAATTATTTTATTTTTACAGTTTTTACAAATGAGATAAAATAGTTATTTTTCGATTTTGTTTATATTCGTTTTTCTTTTTGCTGTTCAGATCATTATTAGAATATTTAAGAAAATAATAACTTTTTAATCTTATTAATAACTTAATTACATATTCCAGTGGGAATAAAATACATGAACTGTAAATACAAATTATTGAACACTAACGGGATCTTTAGGAAATCCGAACATACTTATTCCTTTACCTGTCCCTGACGGGCATCCACGAACAGCACAATTTATTCTTCCCATAATTAAAATTCTAAACAAATCAACCTACACAATTTTAGTAAAGATACGTTTTCAAAACAAGTCAATTTAAAAATTAAATGTTCTGTCAGAATTGACAACTATCTTATTATAATCATGGCGTCTTCAGACATGCGCAAACATAAAATAATTTAAATTTATTGTACTAACTCTTACTTTTTGGAAGTCCATCTTATTAAGAATAATAAAAAACTCTTCGTTTCAACGTATGTTTATTTGAAAAATAGTATATTAAACAACGCATTTCATATGGAATTCTGTTATGATACGAGTTCAAGTTTAAAAAACGAATCGCGAAGCGATGAGTTTTTTAAAGAACGAGTGTCACAACAGCCATATGAAATAAGTTGTTTATAATATTTTTTATATTTTGCCATTTTATCATTTTTAAAATTAATTTATTATTTTTAATGTAATTACGAAAATTTTTATTTTAAAAAGTATGTCGGTAGCACTGTGTAATTTATAACATTTGACAGTTTTGACATTTAAATTATGAAATGTTAATGTTTTCAAATATTTTAAAATGAATAATACACCAATAATAATATATTATATAAGTAAAAGATTATATTCATATTCACAAATACTTTCTTAAAATTAATAAATTGCTATTAACCCACAAATGTCATTGTCAATAGTCTTGTCATTAGATACTTCAATCATGTCGCCAACCATTTAAAACAAAAATTTGCGTGCGTTAAAGTTACATTACGATACGCAAATGCGTTTTATAATGAAGATTTTTATAAGTGCAAAATATAAAAATATGTTTATATATTTTTTCAAATAAACTTGGAAGTTACGTTGAAACGAAGAGTTTTTTATTATTCTTAAAAAATAATTTGACAGAAGCCCTTACTTTCGCTTCTTGTTAGTTGGTGTATTCTTTGGTCGTAATCCGCACTCCTTATATTAGTCTATGTTATATTATCTACCTATTTGACATTTACGTCTGTCATTTTGTTTATTATTGTCATGTCATTGTATTCAATTTCTTTATTAATGCACCACATATTTTAAAGTTGAATAAAACCTAGTTATCCGAAGGCTTTATCTTTTATATCAATTTATTCAACTGTATTTTTCAAAATTCCTGACACAGAGCAAAACACTCCATCAAGTTTATCAAAATATCTTCGCCCTGCTAGGTTCGAAATAGAACCTTCTTCGGTAAGTACAAACCTACAATGGGCCAACTGGCGCACTTCTTTTGAAAGCCTCCTTCAATTGGAAGCAGGGTCTGTAGAGTTTGAATCTTATCGTGACTCGCACCATGCAGTCGATAGATGTCAAATTCCCTATCGATCTGTCAGATGATTGTCCGACCAGATTCGTAAATCATGATACCGTGATACCAGTGGCGTCGTGTACACTACATCCCTTCCTTTCTTTTAAGACAGGAATAAAGATATAGGTATACAAAAAAAATAATATATTTAAATTGTAATAACATTTGTAAGTAACTAAACTCCTTACTGATGAACAGGTCAATTTAACGTAACACTAAAAACAAGTAACAAGTAAACATTCACAAATATGAAATAATTTCATTAGGAGTCCAGAAAATAGGCTTTTCCCGTGCGCGTGTGATAAATTCCCGTGTGAGGCGTAGCTGAACACGGGAAGTCATGCAAGCACGGGAAAAGCATTTATGGACGTGTAATGAACGATACTTTTCATTATACCTCTCTGAAAACAAAAAACAAGGTAAAAAAATCTACACAATGTTAGAAACCTTTATTTTTAAACATGAACGAACAAAAACCTATACCTAATTTTGACTAAATGAAATATTTATGTTACAATTTTTTCTTCTGGAGAAATCATTTTACAAATATTTTGAATACAAATTCGAAAAATTGTCACAATATACAAGCGTTGTTTAACGTTGCTAAGGAAAATAAACAAGCATTGTTTGCAGTTATTAAGGAACTTTCAATAGTATGTTTTATTAGTAGCCAGTTAATGTCATTAGCGCACGGGAAAAATTTTCTTGTGCGGGTGCACAGGAAAAGCCCCTTTTCCGTGCGCCAAATAGACATGTAAACATAGTGTTTTCAGAGAGGTATGATGAAAAGTCTGTAAACATTCATAAATAATAAAAGTCTCTACCCGGTATTATTATTTGTTATTTCCTATTAATTTCCAACTCGTTTCATGTGGAGTATATTTCTCCTCACCTCTTCACTGGTAAAATTGTTTTTTGCTGTTACGTCGCCACCCTTCTTAGAAATTACTGTATGTGGTATAGCGTCAAGGTGGGGTCTAATTTGTTCTCCTTCCGCATACGTTTTAGAATTACTGTATCTCCTTCTATAATCTCGGGCATGTCTCCGTTTGTCCGCATATTCTTTTCCTTTTTGTTTCACCAAACTATCTTTATCCCTTACCTCTTCTTCTTCTATATTAAAATCCGTAATCATCGGAAGTTTGTCTTTCAGTTTCCGTCCAAAAAATAGTTCGGTCGGAGTTTTTCCCGTTCTTGGTGAGATGTATTATGGTACATCAATAAATAATCCTGTAGGTCCAACTTCTAATCATTTCCGAGTGCTTTGCTGATTTTTAGGCGCTTAACGAGACTTCTGTTTTGCTGCTCAACTTTGTTGCGGCCAGTATGGGATAGTAGTGAATAACTTAATATTATTATACTTACAAAATTTAATGAATTCTTTGCTTATTCGAAATTGCGGTCCATTATCTGCTGTAATTGAGTATGGGTATCCCAGTCTAGTGCAAATCTGACGAAGTATTTGAATGGTCTTGTCTGTCGTTGTAGTTTTCGTTGTTTCTACTTCCATATATCGGCAAAAATAATCCACAATTACTAGAATGTAGAATCCCTCCGGCAAGGGTCCTAAGTAGTCCATGGCTACATCTGCCCATGGATAAATAGGAAATTCGCGTCTTTTTAATGGCTCTGGTGCTCCTGGTGCAGCTACGAGAGTACACCCTTTACATTTCCTTGGTAGGTTTTCAGCCTCCTGGTCAATTTTGGGCCACCAAACTTTCGTCCTTAGCCTCCTTTTTATGCACACAATACCTGGGTGTCCCTCGTGGCCTACTTTTAAAACTCTTTCCCGTAATAACTTCGGAATGACTATTCGATTTCCTCGTAGTAAAATGTCGTTCGAAAAACACAGCTCCTGTTGGAACATTTTATAAGAATTTGCAGAGCCAGACCAAATATCTTTATACAAGCCTTCTTTTACTTGTAATATTTCCTCATCGGATTTTGATAGCTGTTGTATTACTCCTAGTGACATAGCTACTAGTGTCGAACTTTCCACAATCTGCTTGACGTGCTCGTCTTCTTCGAATAGAGCAGATTTTACATTGACACAAAGCCTAGAAAGGGGGTTGACTATATTGGTTTTTCCCGGTCGGTAAATGACCTTATAATAATAACATTGTAAACGTAGCACCCACCTTTCTATTCTTGCGCAGAGTTTCGATGTTGGAGTGAATATAAACTGCAAAGGTTTATGGTCAGTTATTAGTTCAAATTCCTTACCATATAGATAAACGTGGAACTGTTCCACTGCCCAACTTGCGAATTTCACTATTAATCATAAAGTTCTTATTTTGATTCCGTGTACCTACTGAGAAGACTTACTCAATATATGTCTAGGATACGAATTTAATCATCCTTTTCCAAATTTTACGCATTTAAGCTTTTTTTCATTTCAGTACGAATTAAATCTACTGCCAGGTGCCAATTATCAGCACGCATTTAAGCCTGGCGCATTTAAGCCTCACGCATTTAAGCCTCGCGCATTTAAGCCTCGCGCATTTAAGCCTTACGCATTTCAGCGCGCATTTCTACTAGTTTTCTTTTTTTTAGTTAACCACTTACCTTTGTATCCTTAATGTCCTCTCTTTCAACAAAGTGGCCAGTATTCGTACAAATTTCAATAAAATAGCCAGTATCCTCGTCGCCAAATGTAGAGTTTGAATCTTATCGTGACTCGCACCATGCAGTCGATAGATGTCAAATTCCCTATCGATCTGTCAGATGATTGTCCGACCAGATTCGTAAATCATGATACCGTGATACCAGTGGCGTCGTGTACACTACAGGGTCAGCCTCTGAGACCGTAAAGTTCCAACTGCTCGTCAATCACATTGCACCCCAATACACCGAGGCAATGGCCCTTCTTAACAATACATTCGAGAAGAAGAATAACATAATCCTGGCCCATCACCAGTTGACGTCAAGAAAGCAGCAAACGGGAGAGACCGTATAGGATTATTCGAGATTCCTTGCAATCCTTGCACATGACTGTCACTTCAAGAAGTTCTCAGCTGAAGAAAACCAGAACCAAGCCATCCGCAGAGCTTTTATTTCCGGTCTCTCATTCCAAAGAATTCGCGAAGGCCTACTTGAGAAAACTGAAATTACTTTAGAAGAGACACTAAACCTTACGCTATCGTTAAAAGCAGCAGAAGCTACGTCACAAGCCCTGCAAATGAAAACTGTCTCCACTCTTTTCAATGCATTGCCCGAGACCGTACCTGAAACGAGCTTCCAGCTAAATAATCTTTGCGGTGTCTAACTCCAGACCCACTCAACGCTCATCTGGTCGTCCCTGCTTTTTGTATGGTGGTAAAATCCATCCAAGAATAAAATGTCTTTCCAGGAACGCCGAATGCCAGCTGTGCTCAAAAAAAGGCCATTTTGCCAGTGTATGTCGAAGCTCTGGTCAAGGAGCGCGAGGTAATGGAACCGCCAATGCTGCCACTGCCGAAGAAGAGCCACAAGAGTCGCTTCCAACATTCATGGCCACGTTTTGTGCTGCAGCACATGCAAGTCTGAGTAAGGCCACAATTTCCATCACTGTCAATGAACATAAGGCAGACGCCCTCGTAGATACAGGAAGCTCTATAAGTTTTATTGGCAACGATCTTGCTAAAGCGTTAAAACTCAAAAGAAAACCATGCAGCTAAACAGTAACCCTAGCGTCTCTAAGCAACACTACTCCTGTTAACAGCATCTGCCACGCTACTATTCAAATTGGCAACCACATGTACCACCAACAACCACTTAAAGAACCGCTGAAAATCTGCAACGTCCTACAAGCTACAGTGCCATCCGCATCTGTCTTCACGAATCTATCTCCTAATATCAAACCGATGGTAATTCCGTCTGGAAAACGCTCACAAGTCCTAATTGCTGGAGGTGGAAATCACAAGAAGCGCATAGTGATTGACTATTCAAGAAGTATCAACCGATTTACTGAGCTGGATGCATACCCTATTCTAAATATAGACGCAATTGTCTCGCAAATTGCAAAATACAATTGGTTTATTCCATTCGACCTCTAGAGCGCTTACCATCAGGTTCCAATACTCGCTAAAGAAAAAATATACACGGCATTCGAAGCATGTGGGAACCTCTACCAGTTCACCAGAATACCTTTTGGAGTTACAAACGGAGTTGCGGCTTTTCAAAGGACACCCCACTACATTATTAGAACAGAGAAACTAAGTGGAATCTTTCCATATTTGGATGACGTCACGATCTGTGGTAGGGATAAAGAGGACCATGATGCGAACCTGCGGAAAATTATGGAGGCCGCTGAGAAATTTAAACTTACTTTGAATCTCAACAAATGCATATTTGAAACTGAATCGATTAATCTCCTGGGCTACACCATACATAAAAACTGCATAAAACCAGGTAAATCTCGATTGGAACCTCTAATGAATCTACCTATCCCATCCGATAGCTCCACTCTGAAGAAATCTCTTGGTCTATTTGCGCACTACTCCAAATGGATTAATAATTTTTCTGCCAAGACCGCTTGTCGAATCATCCCTACCTTTATCTCAAGAGGCGATTGATTGTTTTGAAAAGCTAAAATTGGAAGTCGCCAAATCAGCTCTCGCTGTAATAGATAACAAAGAACTCTTTACAGTAGAAACTGATGCATCCGATTACGCCATTGCAGCTACTCTTTCACTAAAAGGTCGAGTCGTTCCATTCTTCACCCGAACACTCAATGATTCTGAAAAGAAACAACCATCTATCGAGAAAGAGGCCAGTGCGATTGTAGAGGCACTACGTAAATGGCGCCACTTCCTAATGGCGAGACACTTTCTACTAATAACTGATCAAAGGTCTGTGTCCTTTATGTTCGACCAGACGCACTTTTTTTGTTTCAAACTACCTACAAAACAACACGCTTTGATCAAACTTTATTTGATTAATTAACTTTAAATAAAATAAAAATACTAGCTCTAAGTCCAAGATTAAAGCAGTAGAAAACTTATCAAAAAACTTTCTGATGTCCATTGTAGTAAAACGATGGATGGAGACACTCAGAAACTTCAAAACTCAACACTGAGATCTTATTATATAAATATAAATAAATATTGAATGACACAGGCAAGCCAGTAGTCTTATAATCGCTTTCCAATTCGTTTGTTTAGTTTGATTCGCTGATCGCTTCAAATTAAAAATTGACTCGCTCGAATCGTCTCAAGTCTTTATATACCCAAACGAACATCATAGATCATACTAGAATGTACGGTACTTTAAAAGTGGCCACTACACTACTCGCTTCGATGCTTCGCCGAATAGCTCCCCGAAGTATGAAGTGCGTGCCCACATACTCAGATAACCTTGCGAAGAAGAATAACCCAGTCGCTCGAAGCATCGAAGTCCGACCTCACAGCAATATGGACCATTTATATACTCGACCCAAAAAACTGTCCATGAAATCGAATAATGCGAACCATGTTAGTCTATACACATCGTCCACGCCAGCACTAAATTTAAGTGATGCTTCTCGTTTACGATGATAGCCCCGATAGGTGGCAATGAGAGATTTCTTCTACTTTTTAAGTTCATTTACGGGAATTTGTAGAATCTCTTGGATGCGTACCCAAGCATCATTTACTTGTTTCTTATCCTTATGCCCTCTCTCATTTGGGTCCCATATAACGACCTCGGATTGGAGTGTTTCCAAACACAAAAGAATTTGTTCTTGTGACCACTGCATTCCACTCATTGTGACAAATGAAATCGGTAAAACACCAAAAATACACAGAACGCGACGTCTTGACACCAACTAAACGCTTCGTGTACGAACTTCGGAACGCTTCGAGTCCTTTGACTCGGGCGCAAAAAACCGACAACTGGAAGTCGCCCGAGGCGAGACAAAGTTGGACGAAGTAAGAAGAAGTGCCTCTCCACACTCTCGTATTCGCCTGACCTCGGTCATCTTCGCGAGTAGTGTATTGGAGCTATAACATTCTAGTAACTGCTACCAAATTCCAGAGAGTTCATTGAACATGCGCCATCTAGCGTCAAGTAGCAATACTAGATTTTACAAGGATCGTAGTTTGTAGTCGATTTATTCAACTGTAGGTGTATCTTATGAACACTCACAGATGGCGCTGTCCACAAAACCAATTAAAATTGTTAAAATGTTCGTAACAATAACTTCTACTTTAGGTATGCCGCATACCATACAAATTATACAAAACTAACGTGAATGCTGGTGAACTGCTGTCGTAGAAAAAAAATGCAATGCACACACACACACACACACACACCATACGTACCTTCTACATACCTAATTTTACACTGCTTAATTGTCTTGGGTTTTGGCAAATGTGATATAATGGCAGCTTTGCGGCTAACTACATTTGATACGGCATCTGCCACCCCTCCTTGGCGACGCCCTTGCCTGCATCCCTTAAATCTTGAGCAAATAAATACACAGAGTATAATACTACAAATGTTTATTTTGATACAACGACTATAAACATAGTACAAATTAAATAAATTATTATATATAATAACATCTTTGGAAAATATGACTAAACAAGTGTCTTCGAAAATATATAAATTTATACTTTAGGCAGTTATTGAAAATAGTCCGTCTCCAGCTTTTTTTAGGTTATGAACTTACCTGAAATAACAGATTTATGCAATATATTTATGTAAACTAAAATCGGAATATAACATAAAAAATATTTGTTTGTAAGTATCCGGTACCAACTTAAAAGCGGCCATTGACGATATCTCGGGAATGGATACCTCTAGAATTCTAAACAAAATATTTTATTTATTTAATAAAAGTTATTTTTAAAAAGCCTGAGAACTGATTTGAGATTATCCTAAACACTAAATGTTTGGATTAAAAAAACACGACTGCAACTCAAATTCTGCTTGCAAACAAAGTATCGTTAGAAAACAACAATATAAGAATTAACGTTTTTTAACTAAACTTGTTTTTAACTAACACACTAGAAGGAATTGTATTCGAGAACATTTAAATGGATATTTACAATTTTAAAAATGGATTATAGGTAAACTACTTTTAATTGACAACAAACTTACGCAAATTACTTGCCGACATATTTTTTCTATCTACAGAAGGTACATCTAAATTTTAAGCAATCTTAATTTTATTTGTTGACCACGTGAAGGGACTTAAAACATGTGTTACATGTTAATATATTTACATCAGGGCTGTCCAATAAGTCGAACATCGGTAAGACGTTTCGCAACGTCAACGAGCTTAGCCAGCTAGAAGTCCACCCTATGGATTTTTGCTTTGGGGGTTTATGAAAGAAAAAGTGTATTCTGTATCAAAAGAGGACGAACAACAATTGAGGGTTAAAATAATTGAAGCTGGAAATCAATTTCGTTAGAAAGATATGACTTTTCAGCACATTCGGTTTTCCTTATTAACGGTATGTGTATTGAAGAAAATGGATGTCATTTTGAACATTTATTATAAAATACACTTATATTTACAAAGGTTATATAGACATTTTTTGTAGTTGCGAATAATTCATAAATTGATTTCAGCCATCTGTTTTTAATTGTAAATAATTTTTAAAGGTTAATGAATAAGGCTGTATTTCGATAAAAACTGGTTTTTCGAAAAAGTGATAAGAGGCAAAAAGTTTTAAAAATAATGTGTTACCCTAATGGTTGCACAAAATTCATTTGGTTTGAACGTACACAAAAGTTTGGGGAGATTTAGGGGGGTACACTTAATTTTTTTTATTATATAAAAAATGCTCTCAGAGCAGAGCGGACCCTCAAATGGATTGTCTGGTTTCCAATCATATGTTTTTTACCAAAAAAGAACTGAAACTAGATTAAATTGTTTCGGCCAGAACAACGATACCCCAACTTAGGAATCACGTATCTTTATAAAAGCATGTTTTTTAACATTAAATTTAGCAGTTGTTTCGTTTATCAACAATAAATATTAATGCATTAGTGCTAGAAAACACACATCCTCAAATGTCGCAAACTGTTTTTTGTATACTATATACCTACCCCTTAAAACTAACGAGAATTATGCGTGTAAAGATTTTATAATATGGCTTTCCAAAACAATTTTTTTTAAATTAGACAGCCCTGATTTTTATTGTATATGAAAAAAAATAATATAAAAATAACCTAAAAATCCAATAAACCATGTTCCTTATTTTCATCGTGGGAGTAAAACTGAGAGAAGGGAACATTTGATCACACGAATAGGTTCAAGCGTTCAACGATCAAGTTCAAGTTGAAATTGGTAACTATGGGTCTTTGTGCGTTTCTTTATTGTACTTATTTTATTTTAGTACGCCTGTAATCTCATATTCATCTTCCGAAGAATATGAAGAAAAGAGAGAATCAAAACCGCTTTTGTAAAGGTAAGTTTTTTGACGGAATAGCTCCCTTTTTTAGGGGTTGGTAGTTTTTTGGGGTGTATCCAAGCAACTCAAGTTTAAAGTTTCGTTCGTAAGTGAAATGTTTTGAGCAAATACGGGCATTTTTTACGTTGAAATTGTTAACCAGCTTGCATTAATACTTCCATTTTGCACTTTCTTGTCTTTTGGAAAGCTAAAGAACTTTATATCACTCGAAAAATGTTTATTGTTATTGTCAATACCACACCCGTATACAGCACAACGCATTTTAATTAATTTATTTTATATTTTCCGGGAGAAATTTAAAATTATAACCTGTAAAAAATGGCGTCTGATCTCCAGTGACGTCACTAACCACGCCCCAAACATGCGCGATATCTTATCTTGTATATTTGTATCATGCGTTGCCAGTGCACAGTAAAAACTGGGGTAGTGCAGGAGCAATTTCAGTGCGCACCAAGGGCGCACTCAGTTCACTTTCTAATTTCAAAAGAAAACGCTTTTGATTTATAATGAGAGAGCAAATTCCATCGAAAAGTTGTAGGAAAGGAGTAGCATTCGAATGACTGAGAATAGGGTTATCGTGATTTCGATAGAAAGATGGCGGACTTTCCTATAGGAGTAATCATATCCACTGGATGAGAATAAGGGCCCAAGGATGTTAGAGAGAAGGAAAATTATCCAAGGGCTCCATTCTTGAATCTTGAATTCGAAATATCACTGTCAACTTTCGACATATATGTCGATAGTTTTGTATAAAGGCGATTCTTGAAAGTAGAAATCGAGATAAATTCGACAATTATTGTTGTTCGAGACTGCATCGAATGGGAAAAGTTTTAAAGTTTTCTCGATATTTTATTTAGTTACAATTTACAATAGTATATTAAACAACGCATTTCATATGGAATTCTGTTATGACACGAGTTCAAGTTTAAAAAACGAATCGCGAAGCGATGAGTTTTTTAAAGAACGAGTGTCACAAAAGCCATATGAAATAAGTTGTTTATAATATTTTTTATATTTTGCCTTTTTTACCATTTTTTAAATTAATTTTTTATTTTTATGTAATTACGAAAATTTTTATTTTAAAAAGTATGTCGGCAGCACTGTGTAATTTATAAAATTTGACAGTTGTGACATTTACATTATCAAATGTTAATGTTTTAAAATATTTTAAAATGAATAATATACCAATAATAATATATTATATAAGTAAAATATTATATTCATATTCACAGATACTTTCTTAAAGAACAATATAAAATTAATAAATTGCTATTAGCCACAAATGTCATTGTCAATAGTCTTGCCTTTAGAAACTTCACTCATGTCGCCAACCATTTAAAACAAAAATTTGCGTGCGTAAAAGTTACATTACGATACGCAAATGCGTTTTATAATGAAGATTTTTATAAGTGCAAAATATAAAAAGTATTTTTCTTACGTTTTATTAGTATTTAGTTGTTTGTTATTGTTATTATTACTATTTTTTTCGCTTGTATTACTGTTTACTGTTAGTTTCAAAATGAATCCAAACATAGCATTAGGAGTGGCAATAGAGAACTTGGAAGATAATGCTCCCAGACAAATTATAAACTATGCAAAGGCGTTTCACATGAGTGATTATAATTTTAAAAAGAATTTCAGATTAACAAAAGCTATTACCCACGAGTTAATCGAAATGGTTACACCTTATATGAAAAAGCGAACACGGGCATCCATTGAAAGAAGCGTAAATTTATTTTTTAATTGAATTGATACGGTTTTCACTTAATGAAGATCCACACTGTCTTTTGTCTTTTAATTTCATTATATTATTTCTATTCTCCGTAAAACAAACAATAATTTTTTTTTTCTAATAAAATAAATGTGACACTTGACGTAAACTCGTAAACAGAATCTTGTTCATGGTATTCCGTGTCAGAATAATACGGTGTTGCCACTTAATCTTTCGACATCAAATGTCGATTGAATTTAGAATGTCGATTCGTACTGAAGAATAAGTCCCGTACAAATCGATCGACATTAAAAATGAGAAATTACGAATTCGACAAATTTCGGTCGAGATTCAAGAATCGAGCCCCAGTGCCTGAAAATTTTTAGAATTTATAATTCATTTTTCAGCCATTTCATTTGTTTTCTATGCATTATATTATATTATACACTTATGTAAAATATTTGTTTAATATAATATCTTTTCTATATCAATCGTTCTCCATCTCTCTAACCTACATACAAGTAACTAAGCATGATGTAAGTGCTAACACTGTAGTTTGCCACACAATAATTTTAGATTAAAATTTTAGTCTCGATATATATAGAAACAAAAAAATAATACATGATTAAGGGTGTGTTCGGGGAGCACGCTTTCGAGCTATGTAGCGCCAAGACCCATATAACGCAAACGAGGAATAGTACTAGATAGCGCCAAATGGCGCAAATAATTATCAGATGAAAATAAGAGCTATTTTACTTAAATTTGTATGGCTGATTATTCTTAAATACTATCATAAGTGTCAGACACGTTTCATAGATCAGAACTTATGTCAGCCGCTTTAAAAGTTAACAAAAAAATTATATAAAAATAATATACTTAAATATTTCCTACCTCTGAATAGAAAAAATATATTGACACGCGACAGTTTTAAGCATAAATAATTTTCATAAAAATAGAGATTTAAAATTTATGGAAGAGAATACTTGACAATAGTAAGGAAATATTTTGTTTGCGAATGTACAACTTAATTTTCATATTAATTGACTGTTTAATTTTATTTACTGCACAAATTCTGGATAAGAATAAATGCTTTAGGTAACTAAAGCTATTATCACAATTACGTTAAACTGTAAATCCTTCTGCACAGTGCTGAACTCTATTATCAGGTGGTGGATATTTACAACAGTAACTTGACACTACTCCCATCGTAGCTAGTACTAAACATAAAACGGAAAACCCACAAATTGCTCCAGAAATTATATCCGCTAGCGGTGTTCCTTGTTTCGGTTGTTTAATTAGAAGAACCAACATTACTGCACACGTTAAAAGACTAAACAGGCTTAAAACGATGTAACCTGCAACCAAGTAAAATTTTTAAGATAATAATCTTGTCTTGCTCTACTTTGATACCAATTTACAGCTGTCACCTCAAAGTTTATTACTCTGAGGCAGTCACTAATCAGCTGTATAGGGGTCTATTCTGTAACTATTCCGTTAAATTTTAAAATATATATTTTAAAGGCCCCTTAAATAATAATATCGGAATAGGCACTCTAATAATAATATTAATAATAAGCTTTATTGTCAAAAAATTATTTAAAATTTGTGTACAAAGCTGTTAAAAAAAAGCAAATCACATAGTATAGAATAACAAAATATATTAAAACAGTAATGCAAAAGTATCTACAAGTAATAAAACATAAAACATACAAACAAATAAAACTTCACAATATAAACATTGCGAAGGGTCAGTTAATAAAAATAAATGTATACTTTATGTATACATTATACAATGAGAAAAATAAATAATAAATAATATAAAAAAAAATTTGTAGGCACAGCCTAACTAGTGGAAAAATGTAATTATTTAAAAAAAAACACTATACTTCTGTTTTATAATACTCTTAATCAAGGCGAAAAATCTGTATCATAATGAAATACATTACATTACAATACAGATTTTTAAACCTTTAAAAAAATAAGCTATCTGTGTTAATGGCTATCATTATATAAAAATACTATTATAATATTTAGGACCATTTTATAAGTTAAATGTTATTTTAGACTTTAAGTGAAGGGAGGCAAATACTAAAAGACGTCAAATATGGTCCTCAAGACACAGGAGGAGGTGGTCCAGTTAAACTTTTGACTTAGAAGAAAGACTACTGGCCCTTATTTTAACTATTAGTGCAGAAGGAGCAGATTTAGTGGGGGCTGGGATCTCTCAAAATTTAAATAATTCAGTTGAAGAAATACCAGACAGAATATATTTATAAATATTGAGTCTGATACTATACCTACTTATAATGAGACTGTAAACATAGTAAGTACCTATTAAGAAATATTTATAGTATTTTTAAACTCTTATTCAATACTAATTAATATTTATTCATTTAATATTCTTTTAAGGAATTCTCAACCAAGGAAGCACCTTAATTGGATATGTATCAAGAGAAGAAAAAAGAAATAACATACAAAGAAGGTTAAAACTAGAAAAGTTTGTGCTGAACATGCAATAAACTCACACAATAAGCAATTGCAAAATTTAGCAAATTTAGCTACAGTTCTAAACCAATTAGCTAAAAACAAGTAGAAAAGAGACAAAAATGGTGTTACTCATGTTGTTACTTTCAGATCAGTGTTTTTGTTTTTCTGCCAGGAATTTTATGTTTGTTTATTTTAAAATATAGTAATGTTTTTAGGTTTTTTAAATATTTTGTTATACTTTTTAATAATAATATTAGCATTATTAATTCATAAAACATTGCTGCATAATCATATCCCTTATTTATTGACATCTTGCTTGCCAATGGTTGTTTCTATGAATATTATTATCCTAATTGTGATCATCTACATCTCCTGTTTCTTCTTCAACACTATTATCTTTTAAAAATTCTCTAACAAAATAAGCCATTTTAACACTACTTTATTTTTTAAAGCTTTGTTTTGACATGCCTCTAAATAATACAATTTTAACGAATTGTTTCAACGGAATCCTTTAAAATTTTAACGGAAATTTAGTTAGTGAATACCGAAATAATATTAACGTACGTTAAAACCTTAACGCACTCTAAAATTTAAAGGAATGGTTACAGAATAGACCCCTTAGGCCCCAAAGAAATTCATAAATTAGAGTAGTTTACCCTTATAAAATACTTGATACTACATAAATATTACTTACCAGAAATATAGTTTCTGTTTGGTAGCCAATACACATTTCTACTTCTAAATCCTAATAAGCCTAATATTAGACAAGTAAACCCTGCCACAACGCCAAAATCCAAAAAGTATTGCCTACCCATAATATGAATCATATAGAAACCCAATCCAGATGTAATGCCTCCACAAAATAACATCATAAATGCTGAAAATGTAAGTGTAGTCTGAACAGTAATATTTCTAGAGCTTAAATTGGACCAGGAGTCCGATTTGGAATAGGTCGTTTCACTATAAACACTTTGTATTGGACTTGAACACATAGGAGCTACTATAGCCGTATTTCTTTTATCACTATTAATATGTTTAGCTGCCAAAGCGTAGTTTAGTTTTCGATGGGCTTTTGGAGGAGATTTTTTGAATTTCTGAGTTGATTTAGATTGGAATCCTTTGGCGATTGGTGAAATAGATGGCTCCATCAATTTTCTAGCGGATTGCGGAGAAATAACATGATCAGTTTTTTTTGGTGTAGATAGAATTTCGTGGAGTTTCTGGGTGGCAGCAGTATGGGCAGGTCTTGGGGATTGATGCGTATAGTTCCAACTAAAATATTAAAAGAAAGCTATTAGTTATACATGTTTGTTACAATAGGTGTATAGGTTGTGTATTTTCTTAATGTCTGTAGTGCAAGTAACCTGAATTTACTCTATACAGCATTTTTAAAACAGCTGCAATTGTGATAAAAAATTATAATCAAGGTTAATATAACAAGACCTTGATTATAGTCGGCTATTTTTGTGGTAACTAGATTTTAAGAATATTTTAGTATCAATTTGTTGAGACATAATTTGACATTAATAATCTGAATCTTTGATTATTAATGTCAAATTATGCCGAAACAAATTGTAAAATATTCGAGAAATTTAGCAACAACAAAAATAGCAGACTATTAATCAAGGTCGTGTTATATTTAGGAAGATTATTTCCTTAGATTTTTTTTTTATTTAAAAACAATAGATTAGATTAATTATATTAACACATTTTATACTATAAGCGTACTAAGCAAATTAAAATAAAAAAAATAAGTCTAATACTAATTAAAGTTGAAAACACAATGAGGTGTTAAAATATGATGTTTTCTCAATGTTAATAGTTAAGGGAGAGGAAAGGGAGAGGAAATCGTGTTTATCTGTAATAAACAAACAAGACCCCTATTCTTGACGGTGACAGAATAGAACAGCCAATATAAAGTGGGCGTGGTTCTATTGAAAATGCCAAAACTGTATTCTTGAAATTCGTTCTCTCACTGTACCGATAGAAGGGTTGCTCCCCGAGAGAACAATTACTTCTATACACCTATCTCTTTATTGAATACTCATGCGCAAATATTTTTGAATTTTCCCCTTCCACTGCTAAAATAGGATTACTTCTTGCCATAGAACACAACGTATTGCTACCCAGGAATACCACAATTTAAATGAAAAAAACCCGTTTAGCTGTCAAAAGCTAGCTTCTATTTGCCGTATAGCCGCGGCAGCCCAGGCCATAAACCATAAAGGAGAAGTTTTAATTTTTATTTCGTTTGTGTACACCGCTTGCTATAGTTGTTTTTGTGTTTTTCTTGTCTTTGTGTATTTAATATTAACGACTTGTGTGTGTACCTAGACTTTTCTTTGGATTTACTTTACTTTGGATTACTGATTACTTTTGTATGTCATACCAACACAATTTTATAAGGGGCACGAACATTTAGGGGGAACTACGAGAGTGGGAGTTGGTTCGCGCACGAGTATTCAATTTGTGCCATTAACGAGACGGGTCTATTGGTTATTTTTGAATGAACCGCTATAACACCAAGAGAAGGTGTTAGGGATTTTTATTTTCGAACCAAAAATAGTATAGAAGTAATTTCTTTCAAGCACCAAACACAACCAAACAACAAATTAAACTAACGAAAATGACAGAATATTTTGTTTAGTGTTTTACTCCTTATTTGA